>OX344727.1:86120826-86513326 GCA_947034835.1 Ballota nigra | reverse complement strand
TGGTAGTGGCGCCCCAACTGTCGACAAAAACTGACTTACAACAGTGCAATATTGGTTGAGTGGCGTGACTGGAGCTCCAGCCTCCGCTGGCAAACGAGACTGGAAAAGATTCCTGCCCGACAAGACATAACGAGCACGCGTTCCACAAGACACTGCTGATTCCCAATGTTTTGACCGGCAGAGATTCTTTTTTGTCGTGTTTGTGCCATTCCTCTGCATGATATCTCTATATATACATCCCCCTGTTTATATATCTTAGAATGAATCATTCAGGCTAAAAAAAATTATTTTCCTTCTAAATCAAAATCTTCCCAGCAAAAAAAGAAAAGTTCTCCAACAATTTTTATTTTTTACCTACGTGCCCAAAAAAAAAAAAATCCTCTTATTTTATTTAGAATTAAAAGCTCATACCAATTGTTGTTTGAAGTTCTTTCAGTTTTATAAACAGGAAAAGTCCTTACCAATTGAATACCATTGTCATTAGAGGAATATTTCACACCATTAAAAGGTTTGAAGTTCTTTCAGTTTTACAAAAATTATATATTTAGTATGTATTTAATTTGAAAAATATTTTAAAATTTATAACACTTTTTTTTCTTTCCAATTTGCAGTATCAAATAAATACATAAACAAAAGCTAATTGTTGTTTGCTGCGGACGTGCGATTCCACCGGAGGAGTATCAGAAAATCATTAAAAGGTTTTAACCTCTTTAAATTTTGCAAAAATTATATGCTTTGTATATTGCTTTTGTATGTCTAATTTTTTATTTTCTTTGTATATTATTGACTAATTTTTTTACATGGAAAAAAAATGAGTGCAACTTCAAGACATGTTGGAATGGTAGCGTACAAAAATATATTGGAATGGAAATAGAGTCACAGTCTTAAAAAAAAAAATATAGTCACACATTAAGAACCCTTTAGTGAATGAACTAAAAAAGGTTTTGATGTAGGGAGCAGACCCTCTTCACTAATAAAAAAATTAGGGTTGTTATATTATGATAAATATATGCGAAATATAGAGAAGGGTAATCAAATCAAATGCTTGCTGCTATTTTCAGAAGAAATATTAAAAATTATAATTATTTAGTGTACATTATTGTTTTAAAATGAAATGTACCCAGACGGCTTTGCCGCATTCTTTGGTATTTCAACTATTATTATTCATATTGATTTAAAAAAATTATAATTATTAATTGTTGTTGATTTTTTTAAAGTGTCTTCCGATCATCATATTAGAACATACTACGTACTACTAATTATTAAATATACACTGCAGTTTTAAAATAAAAATGTAGATGTCCTTTTGATACTTCAGCATATATAATTAGTATTAGTTAATAATGAGGAAATAATAAATTGTTTTGTTAATTCATAAATAATAATGTTTTGTTAATTTATAATTAATGATAAAAGTAACTACAAAAAATTACACAAAATAAAATACACAGTGGGGTGTTGAGCCTTTGACCTTTATATCCATCCATCTAGTCTTTATCTAAAAATTCACATATATCTAGTTAACATATAATCGATAAAGTTCATAGATTAATTTTTAAAATATGAATACGTAAGTTTTCTTAAAAACTTAAAATCATTATATGACCCATTTTCAAATCATTATACAGATTACATCTTCTGAGAAAATACTAGGATTGTGCTTATCATGAAAGTGGTAGTAAACATCTAGTTTCAATTTACATCTGACTATATCATTATATGTAGATATGGCAAGTTTTCATAATATTGGAATTTATGTGCACTCTTGCGGAGTTCTTATTGGAGCAAGACGTATTGATCGTAATACTGATTTCAACAATCTATTGCAAGTGTTGTCTAAGATGACGGGATTGGATTTACATATGTATTCCTTGCATGTGTCTTCCTTAATACATGATGGGAATGCCTCGTCTAGTTATCATATTAGGAACAACCACGACCTTCGTTTCTTTTTCGATCCATCAGCCGGTTTTCAATCGATTGAGCTATTAGTGGAATCTGAAATTTTGTTTCAGTCTCAAGCATCTCATAATGCGTGGGGAAATCAGTCCTATCAATCTAATAATGATATTAGACCTGGCAATACATACGAGGCCCCACAAGTGAACCATCATGCATGGGAAAATCAGTCTTATCAACCTTTAGAGTCGATTCGAGAAGATGGTAATGATCATAATGTTGGACCTTCTGATATTATTGAAGATCATTTCGAGCGTAACGATCCAGGATACTCTGAACCTAGTGTTCATGGATCTGATGATGAGGGGTCGTCCGATGAGGGTGATAATGCTGGAAATCCTCCAATGCCAATAGTGGGACCAATTCCTTCTATGCCAAGAGTGGCACCACATCCAAATTTATCGACAGTGCCATTTTTTTCATCAACTTACGAGGATGTACCTGTTGATCCAGTAGGCATTTCAGGTGGAGATTTAACATATGATGCTGATACTGGAGTTTTGAAGAGGGGAATGATTTTTAGAGATAAAAATCACCTGCAGTCTGTCGTGAAGGATTACTCGGTACGACATGCAAGACGTGAGTACAGAGTCGTTGAGAGCACCCCAAAAATCTGGAAACTTGTGTGTAAGCAGAACTATGAGAGTGGTATTGATCATCGCACAGCTAGAGATGTTAAACGGGCTAGCCCTAACCCTATAGGGCCGGCCCTAACGGGCTTCGGGATAAACGGGTTAGGGCCTTATCCGGTTCACTCTTAACGGGCCTTTAATAATTAAGACCTAACCCTAACCCTAGCGGGCCTCGGGCTAAACGGGCCACAAACGGGTTATGTCAAAAAAAAAATTCAACATAAAATTTAAAATAGTGGCAATAAAATGTTAATGAATTTAAACATTGTTCATAAATTAATTAAAATTATATAAAAACAATTCAACGTAATTATAAAAATTCAAACATCAATACTTAAAAAGTACAAAACACCAATACGTAATAGTTCAAACATCAACACGACTAATTTCGATTTATTGCAGTATTATAATTACAAAAAATTCACACAATCATACTTGTAATAATTCAGCTCACTACCATGCATATCATACCAAAAAAAAAATGGAATGATACTAATAAATTTAATATCCAAGAAATAAAAGAATATACAATATTAGCAGCAAATTAACTAAAAAGTTCATCTAATTGGGCACTTGTGTATCTAAGTACTACTAGTACATGGATGGAAGAACCTAAAAAAGAAACTAAATATAAAATAACACTAAAATGGATGGATTAAATTTCTCGTACATCATCTTTTACTGAAGTTAGGGCTAAATGATGAATTGGAAAAATGTGAGTATATATATATATATATTAATACTTTAATTGTAATAAATAATTAATACACTTATTATATAATATAAATAATAATAAAAAAAATATATATATATATAACCCGGGCTGGCGGGCTAGCCCTATTAGCCCGCGGGCTAATAGGGCCGGGTCAAAAAAGCCCTGATTTAAACGGGCCCCTTAAACCATAGCCCTAACCCTGCATTTTTTAGGGTTAAACGGGCCGGCCTTATTAGCCCGGCCCGGATTAACATCTCTACGCACAGCATCTCAACAATGTCAGTGGTGGTTACGCGCAAAGTTGAGTAAAAAACATCAGCTTTGGGAAATCACACGGTTGGGGCCCCCGCATACCTGTCTGATGGATATTGACTCACATGGTCATAGGAATCTTTGTAAAAATGTACTTGCACGTGACATGGAGAGTTATATACAAGTTGACCCAACATACGATGTTAAACATGTTGTTACACATGCAGCAAAAAGATATAATTACACCGTTTCATATCAAAAAGCATGGCAAGTGTTGATTGGCGAGCAGGATCATCATTTGGGCGACCAGGATTAGCGCAAATCACACAAAATTTAAACTGGAATTAACACATGATTCACCCAAGACATCCGGCGAGCAAAACCTACATGCGATCAAGACACATAGGCGAACAAAATCAGATCAAAAGCCACATGAAGAGCTCAAACGGCATCCTGCCGATCAGATCCAACCACAACGCCAAAATAACAATTAAACAAGATGAAAGACCATCAGAATCAGACTAAAGACTCCTCAAGGACAAGTCCAAAGTGACGAACATCTCTAGACTGCGAGCAAGTCCAGTAGATAAGGATAGAATTTAGTTAAGATAAGGTCAAAGTAGTCAAAGGACAGGTGTCGAGCATGCAGACTTGGTCGGCCAAAGGACGTGCCACCTCCTACAGGGCAAAAGTCTATAAATACTTAGATTTTTGCAGCAAATAAAAAAAGGCACAAATGATTATACACGTCCAAACTTCGATTACGAATCTAAAGTTGCTCGATTAATTTACAATCGAACTTAAACACGTAAGCTTTTATACGATTCTAATCCACCTAAACCCGAAAATTCGTATTCACTAATTACGTTAGTGATCAATCACACGTAATTGTTTGATGATCAATTAACCACCTAAAATTGCTTAAAACAGCCATTAACCTTCAAGATTAGAACTGATCGTCAACAAATTGGCGCTAGAAGGAGGGTCCGAACCTTCGATTCATTGAATACAAGGAGATTATCCCAGAACTGAAGAACAAGTTTGAGTTTTTGAAGAAAAAACTCAAGAACACCAAGAACAACACTTGATATCTGTGAAAATGCCTCAATCAAGGGAGACACAACGTTCTCAACATATAACCTGGGATTCACACTCTCGAATGTCCCAAGCTGGTGGGCGAGCAAGGGCGAGCAGAAACAACCAAGAGAATCAAACTAATGTTGCTCGCCAGTTAATACCACCAGAGTTGGACGCCATTGCCCGCAACCCCGACGAATTGGCGCGTACAATTGCCATGCTCCAGGCTTTACAGAGACAACAAGCCCAACCTGGCCCATCATATGTGCGAGCAAGGGGTAGCCCCACAAAGACTCGCGAACATGATAAGGCTAGGGGGGATCATTTGAATGAGGCTGACAGCGCCCAAGCTCGTAAGGCCAAAGGCAAAGAAAAATTGAACATTGAGGTCGCCAGTCAGGGAGGTTCAACTCAGAACCCAGCCATGGCGGCAAGTCAGGGTACACGCCAAAGTGCTCTGGAAAGATTGGGTCGACGTGGCCGGGGAATCCTGGAGATACATCCCCCTGCTGGAGCAGCTCGCCCAGCCGTAATACCTGCTCGCCAATCGGTCCTTGACCGGCTGACTAGGTCAGCTTTTGGTCGCCTTGGCCCGAATGCAGAGCCCAATCCCAGGAGGCCAATCCAGGGGATTCCCATTCCCAATGTGGGACTGGAGCGAACAGACGGCTGTGCGCCTCTGCTCGTTGAACAGCCACACAGTCAGGGGGGATCCTTAGAGGAGCTCGCCTCCATGAGAAAGGCCATCGAAAGCATGCAGGGCCAGCTGGATCAACAGAGAGGTTATGGGAACACGACTCTTCCGGTCTCACCCTTGTCAGTAGTAATTCTGAAGGCTCAAATTCAACAAAAGATCCAGTTTCCAGCAAGTATCCAGTATGAGGGCACGGCGGATCCCCGAGTGCATTTGATGAAGTATACCAATTATATGGTATCAATGGGGGCAAGTGATGCAACCCAATGTCGAAACTTTCCTTTAACTCTCGGGGATCGTGTCCATAAGTGGTTTTCGGCCCTGCCACCAGCTTCAATTCATTCGTTTGCCCAGTTGGGTAAAGAGTTCTTATCCCATTTCTCTACAGCCGGGTCTTATCTATCCCAAAGACATCGGTTATCCGACTTGAAACAAACTGACGACGAGTCGGACCTATCGTATTTGGAAAGATTCGATAAGGTCTTGTTAGAGGGAGAATCCGTTAGTGAAGATACCAAGATTGTGGCTGTCTTGGCTGGGCTCAAGAAGGGTACTGAACTCTGAAAAGATGTGCACCTAAGATGCCCAAAGACATACGCCGAGTTTCGGGATCGGGCAGGCGTTTTTGTCTCAATGCATGAAGCCCTACAAAAGGATATGGGAGACAAAGGAGAACAAAAAGAGGGTGCAAAGAAGCCTGGAACTGGTTATCGAGCTCCCAAAAATATGAAGGCATTTACCGAGGGCACTGAGCTAAAAGACAAACTGAACCACATTCTCACGGTATCAATCGATACAGTTTATAATAGTGTCCGGGACAAAGAATTGCTAACGCCTCCCCGTAAGATACGTCAGGAAACGAGCAAGTTGAACCAGAATAAATATTGTGCCTACCATCAAAGTGTAGGGCACTTTACAAGCGAATGTCGTGACTTGCTAAAGCAGTTGTGGCGTTTTTACGAAGAGGGAAAGCTATCAGAGTTCGTGAAAAGACAGCCCGGCAAAAGAACCAGAGACGAAGATTCTGATGAAGAAGACCAGGACCAGACACCTTATCGGAATCGAGCTGGACGACCAGCTCAGGCGCCAGCCGGGGGGCCAATACCGGATATCCAGATGATGGAACCCGCAGGACCCATAGGTGGTTATTCTGATGGACGACCACCAATCTCTAACCGGAAAAGAAAGGCAGAATTACGAGCAATCGGACATGTACAGGAAATGGGGGTCATTCCACCTACCATGCAAACACCGGAATTAATTTTCACCGACAGAGATTTGGAAGGAGTTCTGACCCCCCACAACGATTCGCTTGTGATATGTGCCAAGATTATGGAAACAAGGGTGCATAGATTACTGGTGGATACTGGAGCCTACACTAATGTCCTTTTCAAAAAGACACTTGATCAAATGAGAGATTATGCAGGCTACATCAGAGACACAAATCACCGTATCCTGGGATTTGGAAATGCCGTGACAATCCCATTGGGAATAGTAACTTTCGCTATGCAACTTGTGACGGTCAAAGAGCCTGAGAAGAATATTGCAAGAATGGTGGATTTCCTGGTCGTCGATCAAGAATCGTCATACAATGGATTCCTGGGTCGACCTTTCTTAAACGAATTTAGGGCCGCATGTTCAACTTACCATTATTGCATAAAATTCCCAACAACAAGTGGAGTTGGCACGGTGAAAGGAGACCAAAGAAAAGCTCGAGAATGTCTTCTGCAAATTCAGTCAAGACAGGGACAAGTATCTATGATGGAAGCATCAACTAGTCAACTCGAAAATGAACCCTCAATTTTGGAGGACATCCTTGGAGCCCAAAACAATAAGATGGACATTGACAACCAACCTTCACCTATGGGCGATCAGGCACAACAGGGCGACGGGCAAAACCAGCCAAAAGCAGTGTTACCTCCCGTAGCCGACCGTTCGTGCCCAAATGATAACCAGGGAAGTCCAACTTCGGTGGCCGAGTCTCACCCAAGGCCCGCAGATGATTTTGACCCTCGATTGGGTGCTGAACCCATGGACATTGAGGATGAGCTAAGTCCGGAAGGACCAATAGTTGACCCTCGATGGAAAGGGCAAAAACGAGGGGCAACTCCCGTTGAAGAGTTGGAGGCCATCAAGGTTAATCCTGAGCGTGACAGTCTTGAACTTTACATTGGATCTGAACTCCCTGAGCCTTACAGAACGCGCATGACGGACTTTCTGAAGGCTAACTTGGACGTCTTTGCGTGGTCTCATGCTGATATGGTGGGAATCAGCCCGAAGGATGCCTGTCACAGGTTGAATATCAACCCAGCCCGAAAACCTGTCCACCAGAAACGGCGAAAATATGGACCAGACAAGTATCAAGCTTTAAACGAATAAGTCAAAAAGCTGCTGGACAACGATTTAATTAAACAAGCGTTATGTCCACAATGGGTTGCGAATCCTGTCCTGGTACGGAAGCCGAACGGAACCTGGAGGTTATGCATAGATTTTACAGATCTTAATGCAGCATGCCCGAAGGATAACTTTCCGCTCCCACACATCGATCAACTGGTGGACAGTACTGCCGGTCACGAAATGTTCACATTCATGGATGCCTTCACAGGATACCACCAGATTCCAATGCACCCGGACGACCAAGAAAATACGGCTTTTTATACAAATAAAAATCTGTTGTGCTGGAAGAGGATGCCGTTTGGTCTAATTAATGCTGGAGCAACCTACCAGAGGTTGGTGAACAAAATGTTCGACCAACAAATTGGAGATACAGTAGAAGTCTACGTTGATGACATCGTAGTCAAAAGTCCCCATAAGGAAGATCACCTCCATCATCTTTCCCAAGTATTTGACATACTCCGAAAATACAATATGAAGTTAAATCCAAAGAAAAGTAGCTTTGGAGTACATTCTGGGAAATTCTTGGGCCATCTGGTCAGCAAACGCGGAATCGAAGCTAATCCAGCAAAAGTAAAGGCGATCGTTGATATGGAGCCACCACGTTCTGTTAAAGAGGTGCAAAGGTTAACCGGATGCCTAGCAGCTTTAAACAGATTCATATCACGATCAGGAGACAAGTGTCGTCCATTCTTTGAGGCCATCAAAAAGGGCAACTTTACCTGGACAGAAAACTGCCAGAAAGCCTTTGATCAATTGAAAGAATATCTGGGAGATGTAAAAATTCTGTCAAAACCCATTCCCGGTGAGAAGCTATATTTATACTTGGCAGCATCTGACACAGCCATAAGTTCGGTGTTAGTTCGAGCAGAAGGCAAATTTCACCTGCCAATCTACTATGTCAGCCAGGCCCTGCATGATGCCGAGATAAAGTACTCACCAACTGAAAAGCTGGCATATGCTCTTGTCATGAGTGTCAGGAAATTAAGACCATACTTTTTTGATCACCAAGTCGAAGTCCTGACAACTTTCCCACTCAGACAAATATTACACCGACCCGACACCGCTGGCCGTCTTTTGAAATGGTCCATAGAGATAAGCCAGTTTGGCGTGACTTATGCACCTCGAACCGCGATTAAGGGACAAGCGTTAGCCGACTTTATAGTTGAACTAACCTTCCCTCAAAATCCAACGAGAGGGCTAGATCACCCATGGCATCTTTACGTGGATGGCTCGTCAACAAATCTGGCCTCGGGGGCAGGAATAGTGCTCATCAGTCCCGACCGGCAAGTCTTCACTTCAGCAGTCAGATTTGAATTCATGGCCACTAACAATGAGGCAGATTACGAGGCCCTCATTGCAGGTCTTCACTTGTCACTAGCAGTTGGAGTTAGACAACTCCAAATTTTCGGGGACTCCCAGCTCATTGTAAGCCAAGTACGAGGCGAATATGAGGTCAGAGATGAGCAAATGATCGAGTATCAACGAATAGTTGCACACTTGGTATCCCAATTAGACCAAGTGTTTATTCAGCAGATACCACGAACAAGCAACACACAAGCTGACGCTCTAGCAAGATTAGCAACAAGTGATGGGCCGGCAGACCTGACGGACATTGTCATTACCAAAAAAGTTCAACCATCAACAATGGACTACGAAGTAAATCAAATAGTCGAGAACAACAACGATGATGATTGGAGAACTCCTATAGCCAAATACTTAAAAGACGGGGAGTTACCAAGCAACTCATTTGAAGCTCAAAGAATTAAAAAACAGGCAACCAGATACACTCTGGTAGACGAACAGCTTTACAAAAGAGGCTTCTCACTCCCGCTACTCAAGTGTTTGTCTAGGGGGCAAGGAAGGACAGTCCTGGAGGATATACATTCTGGAGTTTGTGGAAATCACACTGGGGGGCAAGCTTTGGCCTACAAAACTGTAAGGCAGGGTTACTATTGGCCAACCTTACGAAAAGATGCAATCCAATTAGCCAAGGCTTGCCACCAATGTCAGGTTTTTGCTCCAAGCATTCATGCCCCTGCCCAGGAGCTTGTATCGGTTTATAGCCCATGGCCATTTGCAAGATGGGGGATTGACATTATTGGCCCTTTCCCGGCGGGAGTGGGAAATGTTCGATTTGCCGTCATAGCAGTCGACTATTATACAAAGTGGGCAGAAGCAAAGGCCATGGTGAAAATTACACAGCAGAACATGATCAACTTCATATGGCAGAACATCATCTGTCGCTTTGGAATTCCATGAACAATCGTGACAGATAATGGCCCACAGTTTGATGGAAAGGAATTACGAGATTTCTGTACAAAATGGGGGATCAGGAAACACTATTCAACTCCCTATCATCCCCAGTCAAACGGGCAAGTTGAAGCTGTAAATAAGATCATCAAGCATACATTGAAAATACGTCTGGCAGAAAGCAAAAGCAGCTGGTCAGAAAAACTTCCGGAAGTCTTGTGGGCATATAGGGTTTCTCCCAGGTCAAGCACCGGAGAGACACCTTTTGCAATGGCTTTCGGAACAGAGGCGGTAATACCAATTGAATTAAAGACTGACACAGTCAGGACAACCAGCTTTGATGAACAAACAAATCATTCTGCCTTAGCCACAGAAGCAGATTTGCTCGAAGAAAGAAGATTACACGCTGAGCTAAAGAATGCCACGTACAAGCAAAGAGCAGAGCGTTACTATAATTCTCAAGTCAAGATAAGAAAATTCGAAGTTGGTGACCTCGTTCTAAGAAAGAAGCTTGCCCCACCTCCAGGCATATTTGGCCCGACTTGGGAGGGCCCGTACAGGGTAACAGATAGGTTACCCAATGGAGCATATGACATAGAGGACTTAGATGGCAACTCGGCCCAATATTCCTGGAATGCAGCTAATCTAAGGAAATACTTTCAGTAGGCGACCAGTTCTGCTTCATGAGAGAGTGAAGTTAAGATAGGCGAGCTACTAAGTCCACTGGGCGAACTGGAATGGCAGAGATACAAGATGGGTCCAAAAAACTTGCCTAATTTTTTGAAATTTTTCACCAAGTATAAATGGTCGAACAAAAATGAATTGGGTCAAGTCTGGTCGCATGCTGGGATGTTAGTATCTTGTGATAATTTCATTTCCTCTTAAGAGTTTAAAGATGTCTTGACAAATTGTATAGTAGTCGAGCAACTCTGACTCTTGGTGTAATTTATGTTTTTAATAAGTTGGAAGCTTAACATTGTTTCTGTCGAGCAAATCCAACCTAGCTAGTGCAGGGTTACATTCTTGGTCGCGTTTGATACTTGTAATTTTTAAATGTTTGTTCAATATTAAGTTGTTCGTTCGAAATAGAAATGTGAGCTCAAGGCGCAAGTTGATTATACAGCCAAGCCCATTGAAGGCTGTTCGTTTTTAAATGGACATAGCCTAAGGCCAAAAGCCCATCAAATCCTAAGGCAAAAAAAAAAGGTTCTTAAGGAACAAGGCCCAACTACATTAAGATTGTTGAAGCACAGAAAAAGATGTAAAGAACAATTGGTGTAAGATAAAAGACGAGCAAGTAAGCGAAATATATCCATTGATGATAAGGCTTAATCGCCCAAAAATTACAAAAGGATGAACAACAACAAAAAAGAAGTACAAGTTCCTAGCTAATCCTGTCCGCTAAGATCCTTGTCCGGCAGGAGGAGATATGTTGTCATCTTTGGGGTCTTCAAGTGGAGAGCCTTCAATGGCAGGATCAACTGGGACCACCTCAGTTAGCTCAGCAATCAATCCCTCAGCATCAGCACGCTCCTTTAGAGCTCTTTCACTTTGATCGGCAGGAAGGATTTGCTCGCCCTCCGCAGCATCGCCCTCTTCTTCCTCGTCCTCGGCAGGACTTGTGATAATTATCTCGGGGCCAATGAAGTCGAGCTTGATCCCATATTCAGGCAGGTCGCCAATTTGCAGAGTTGTGCCCGGAGCAGGAGGGTTAGATTCAACAAAATTGCACAACTCCTTGCCGATCTCTTCAACAACTGCGGCAGCCTTGAATTCATGGGCAATACGGATGCTCTCCGCATAACCAGTTACGTAACCAAGAATCGAGCTCACCTCCATATTAGGAATAAGTTCCTCTTGGGTAATGGAGTTGGCGAGCTGGATTTCAAGGTCCGCAATTTTGGCCGTTGCCTCAGTCGTGAATTTCTCGGTGACCTCCTTCTGCTGCTGAGCGCGAGCAAGTTCTGCTCGCATGTGCTCGACTTCGGCCATCTTGACCTTCAGCTCCTCGGAGACTTTGACGTGCAGGTCCAAGGCACGCTGCTCGCTAACCTGATGAGCTTTGGCTTTATTCTCGAGGTCGGCGATAATCTTCTTCGCCTCAGCCTTAGCGTCATCACGCTCTCTGGCAATACGGTTGACCGTGGCCGCATGCTGGCGTGAGTCCTTCTCAAGGTCCTCAACCTGGTCGACCAAACGTTGCACGGCCGCCAAGGTGTTTCCCGCCTCGATAAGACACAAACGGTCATTATCACGAGGCGCTTGTGCCTTGACGGTCTCATTTAGCTCCTTGGTCCAGCTACGAGCAACGACCTCAGAGGCGCGGCGAACAAAAGAGTCCGGGATTTCACGCAGATTGGTCGGCACCTTTGAGCAGGCGAAACGATGCACCAGGTTAGATCGCCCTGGATACTGCTCGGGCGAGTAGCTGAAAAGAAATTTTCCAGTTAGTTAAAAAAAAAATGCTAAGTGTCCTGGGCGAGCAAGGTTATACCTGTCAAGACGACCTTTATCCCAACCAAGGTAGGTGGGGTCAGATGAAGGACCAGATCCTTCACGAGTGGTGATGACCAGAGCTTGCTCGCCGGGACGCTCCACCGAAGGAGTTTGCTCGCTGTCGCCTTCAGATGGTCGGACAGCCACTGTCACCTTTTCTTGGGCAGTCTTTGTTCGTTTGACTGCCCTTTCAGCCTCAGTAACGGGAGTGCCATCTCCACGAAGAAGTCTCTTCGTCCTCGGGACCAGTGTCTTGGGCGGACTCGCTACGGGGGCGGGAGGCTGAGCCGAGCTCGACCCTCCGGTTTGCCGAGGGTCTCCTTTTCCACCCTTGGCCGCAAGGGCGATGATCTTTGAGAGGGGATCCGACTTCTTGCGTCCTTTTTTGGTCGGCATCTCCCAGACACGGTTATCAAGCTCTAGGAAGGAAGGGTAAAGCACAACGGAGGCGAGCTGATCTGTAAAGGACAGGAAAACAAATTAATACCAAGTATAAAATCGATCAGATCTGCTCGCCCAGCATGAAGATACTTACCCTCTGGGATACGAGCTAGAGCCTCGAGATGGTGAGGGTAGGTCGTGAGATGAGCAACTCGCAGTGTGTCCTTGGAGAAGAGGTGGCCGATACTTTGATCTTCTCGGCGACGAAGGGCGATCAAACACGCAACGAACAGGAATAGATCGCTTATGCTATTCTTCACAGTTCGCCACCCCAAGTTCTTGGGACCTGAAACAAAGGGAAAAGAGAATTAAAATTAGTCCAACCACTTCAAAGATATAGAAGAGGTAAGACTCACGCTTTAATTCCCTAAACTCCACCGGGGTCTCAATTCGTTCAGAACCCCCTGAAGAGCGAGCAGAAGCACGCCAATCGCCTCCGATCCAGAACCAGTCATGCTTCCAATCCCGCACTTTCCCAGGAATATCCTCGACAAGTTTTTGCCCTGGTCGCGCCTTCAGATAGTACCAGCCCGCCTCTTCCCCAGTGCAGCCGGTTATCGTCATCAGGTAGCCAACCTCCTCGGCGGACAGCCTGTTGGGATACCCCTCCAGAGCGAACATTACCATCAGGGCCATCAGATTTATCCACGCAACGGGAGTAAGTTGGGTGATAGCCAAGTTCACGTCATGTAGAAATTGGCCGACCAAAGGGTGCAACGGCAATGAAACTCCAGCATTTAGGGTGGCAAGGTTGATCGCCGTCAATCCGCGTGGTGGGCGATCAGCTCTGTCGTCCACCAAAGGAGCATACATTGGGATATCAAAGGGAATCTTGTAATCCCTCCGAATCTCGATCAAATTCTCCTCAGTGATGGCGGATACGATACAGCTCGCTGCGAACTCGGTCGCTTTAAGTTTCCGCACTCCGCGAGCAGGAATGACGAAGCGATTGGAGTGCTCCTTTTCATACTCATTCCAGTCGACACGGCGAGCAACCGCGACTGGAACCCGATGCTCGATCAATCTGGGCGCGGGGAAGTTGATATCCTTGAGATAGGTCCAAGTCAGTTCGTCAAGGTTCACCGGCTGAAGTACCTCGACTTCTTCATCCTCGTCTTCGTGGAGGTCCGAGCTCGTCTCTTCTAAGAGCTGGCGAGCAGGATTTGCTCGCTCCTCTCTTTCCCCGGAGGGATGGGCTCCAGAATTGACCGAGCGTGCAACCGAAGCCGCCTCGGGATCAGATTCCAAATTAACTATAGGAAGATTTTCTTCGACGGGCCATTTTTCGGGATTCCGGGGAGGAAAAGAACCGGTCTCTGAGTGCGACGCCATCGAACAAGTTAAGGGAGAGATGTTAGGGTTTTGCAGATTCCGGCAAGGGAAGAACACGGCGGCTCGGAATTTTCCACGGCGGAGTAGGAATTCTCGGTGAATCAAGAACGTACACGAAGCAAGAAGAGAAGAAAGAGAAGAAAATAAGCAGAGAAAAAACTACCTTGACGTTGTTCGAAGATCGCCGGAATCTGGAAACGTCGCCGGAAATTTGAAAGAAGGAAGAAAGAGGGATTCGCGCTTAAGAAACAGTGTGAAAATGAAAAAAATGAAGAAAATTTTCCTTTTATACTTCTGGAAAAACGGGGTACCGGGCGAACAAAATTGAAAGTGGAAGGACCAAATTGCAAATTCTGGGCGCGTGCAGCACCTGTCCGACAAAACGGGAAGGCGCGTCTCCTCGGGATTGTGTGCGCGTGGGCGGTAGCAATCATTCCGCCCACGTCACACCTCGAGCCGTGCCCAGACCTTGGGATCCCAACCGTCCCCGACCCGAGTCTGCTCGACCAATGTTGTCCGCCCGTGAAAAGCTACTCGCCCCAGGGACATTCTTGCTCGCCTTAGTGACACTTAAAAGTTGCCAACCCAAAAAGTGCTCATTCACCATCTTCACAATTTATTGATCGGCAAGGAGGCAATTGTTGATTGGCGAGCAGGATCATCATTTGGGCGACCAGGATTAGCGCAAATCACACAAAATTTAAACTGGAATTAACACATGATTCACCCAAGACATCCGGCGAGCAAAACCTACATGCGATAAAGACACATAGGCGAACAAAATCAGATCAAAAGCCACATGACGAGCTCAAACGGCATCCTGCCGATCAGATCCAACCACAACGCCAAAATAACAATTAAACAAGATGAAAGACCATCATAATCAGACTAAAGACTCCTCAAGGACAAGTCCAAAGTGATGAACAGCTCTAGACTGCGAGCAAGTCCAGTAGATAAGGATAGAATTTAGTTAAGATAAGGTCAAACTAGTCAAAGGACAGGTGTCGAGCATGCAGACTTGGTCGGCCAAAGGACGTGCCACCTCCTGCAGGGCAAAAGTCTATAAATACTTAGATTTTTGCAGCAAATAAAAAAAGGCACAAATGATTATACACGTCCAAACTTTGATTACGAATCTAAAGCTGCTCGATTAATTTACAATCGAACTTAAACACGTAAGCTTTTATACGATTCTAATCCACCTAAACCCGAAAATTCGTATTCACTAATTACGTTAGTGATCAATCACACGTAATTGTTTGATGATCAATTAACCACCTAAAATTGCTTAAAACAACCATTAACCTTCAAGATTAGAACTGATCGTCAACAGCAAGCGTTGAAACGGGCTAGGGAGAACGTGTACGGAACTTGGGAGAGTTCGTGCCAATTTCTGCCCAAGTTCATGGGGGCCTTACAAAAATATAATCCTGGGACGATTGTCGAGTGGAATCATAATAATCATATTGGCGGGAATGTGTACACGTTGGGGTATGTCTTTTGGGCATTCAAACCATGCAATGAAGCATTCACGCATTGTCGCAAAGTACTTTGTGTAGATGGTACACACATTTACACTAAGTATAAACACAAATTGATGATTGCTAACACCCTAGATGCTGATCAGAAGATCATTTCAGTAGCTTATGCCATTGTTGATAAGGAAAGTTATGAGTCTTGGCGATGGTTTCTCGAATTGTTAGCTACACATGTCGTCTGTGACATTGAGGGGGTATGTCTTATTTCTGATAGACATAAGGGTATATTGAAGGCAGTGAGACACGTTTCTGCATTTTGTGATCCCAGAGGTGTTCATCGCTATTATTTAAGACACCTTGCTTCAAATTTCAATAGTAATTTCAAGAATATCAAGTTGAAGGATTTGTGTTATGATGCGGGGAAAGCGTTGACTGTTAGGAGTTTTGAGTAAAAAATGAGAGACATTCAGGGGTTGGATGAACAAGCACATGTGTATCTAAGAGGAATCGATCCTAGAAAATGGATATTTTCACACGATGAAGGTCACCGTTTTTGTATTATGACGACCAACATGGTTGAAGCAATCAATGGTGTTCTTAAGGGTGCACGACGTCTTCCAATCACAGCTATTGTGAGTGCAACTTTAACTCGATCTAAAAATGCATTTTTGACACGTGAGAAGGATGCATTGAATCTACAACAAAAACATCAAAGGTGGACTGATCATGTTTTACAACAAAAACTTTCACTCTTGTTGTTGGGGTGTTTAATGATGTCCAATAGTTCTCGTAATTCAGTCTCATTAGTGTATCTGCATTTTCTAAGGGATGTGAATAGAGCTGGAGAATATAGTTGGGGAAGTGCAGTTTTGGGAGATTTATACCGTGAACTATGCATGGCTTCCCAAGCTAATAAGAGCAGCATCGCAGGTCCTTTATCCCTATTACAGGTTATTGTTAATTTTAACTAATCTATGTTAATAAATATTTATATTTATTAAGTTGTACGTTGATTAAAATTTACTATCACTTTAGATTTGGGCATGGTCAAGGATAAAGGTCATACAACCCTTGAACGTAGGTGCTATGCTTGATATAGAGCGTCTACGTGGCGTAGATGACTGTGACTTGGGGCTTCCTCCGTATGGGGTTAGGTATGTTTGCTTATGAATCTCATTAATTGAAACTATCTATACTTATTATGTTATCTATACATATAAATTGTAGGTGGATACATTTCCATGATTATACAAGAACTGCGAGCAACTCCATTCATATATATCGAGACATGTTTGATCGTTTGTCGGATGAGCAAGTAAGTGGATTATCATAATTATCTTACTACAAACAAACTATTTTGGATTATTAATTTATTTTTATAACTACAGTTTTTTTGGCAACCCTATGATATGAATTCCCCCTAAAATTTTGACTCTTGGAGAGCGTTGTTTGACTGAAAATTGGATGTCAGAATGTCCACTAATCAATATGAGCATAGTGGAGATTCATCATCCCAGTAGGATGCTGAAACAATTCGGCAAGGTTCAAACCATTCCAATTCATGTTGAAACAACTCATAAGAGTTTGCATGATAACAGTCGCAAAGGGAAAAGCTCATATGACTAGATGAGAAAACATAGGGATTGGATCCAATTTTGGCGGTTAAGACGACCGTTCGAGCCTACAAAGCCCATCGTTGGAGGTTATCCTATGACTGGTGATTATTTACAGTGGTACAACCAGATTACAAGACGTTTGATTTCACCTAATCACTACGCTGCACAGGATCCAGGCTTTCAACCACCAAGAACGTCCAAACGAGATGTTATGGTAAATTATATAAATTCACCTTACGTGTTTTCTTGATAATATGAGCTAAACAGACGTGTATAACATTTTTTCCTCTCTTTCAGGTCAGATTGTTCTCACGTCTTAAAATTAGTAGAAGTCGAGCTATACCTGACAACAGAGAAACAATGGACGATCTGTATAAGACTACATACGAGTTCATCAATCATGCAGATCCTATAATTTCAGCTCCCGAATTTCTTGCAGATCCACCAGCTCCACAGAATAGGGAAGAAGAAGGAACTACGACACAGAGGAGACGAAGTAGTGCAACACCTAGAGATGTTGGGGTTTCAACGTCTAGGAGTCAAAGAAGACGTTCCTCAGCAACACAACAAGAGTCTCCTTATGGCCAACATGAGATGTTTGGAGCTTTCACACCAGCGCCTCAAGTACACAATGGTATATAATTTACAATGTACACAAAAAAAATTAATGAGTTTATAAAATTTTAAAACTATTATCCATTACATATTATCGCAACGTGAGACAGATGCTGGAGCTTCATCGTCTAGGAGTCAAAGAAGATGGTCCTCAGCAGCGCAACAACAGACCCAACATGAGATGTTTGGAGCTTCCACACAAACCCCTCATTTACTTCAGTATGGGCCTTCTTCTACTTCAATACCACCACAGGGAAATTATTATGCACCTCAGTTTGGGGATAATACATACACACATTACCCTAGAAATGGTATGTAATGTACCAACTTATAAAATTAATCGTTATTAATTTATCATTGATTTAAATTCATTAAATATGTGACAGATTTTCTTGGAGCATGTCAATCTACTACATTTACTGAATTGGTGAATGCGTCGCCTGATGTGAATGCCTATGAAAGATATGCTCAAACAATATTTGAGCGTCCAAATTTCCATACAACGCCTATTCTTTTTCCTAGTACTGGTGAATACAGTGGGCCAAGCGGACGAGTACCAGAAGATCAAGGTCAAGATGAAGAAATTCAAACTAATATGCCCCGTCGAAGTATTAGGAGTAGACATCCGCCAAAGTGTGGCACGGAAGGTCATAGACAGTGATTGTAAAAAATAATGAACTAATCTATGGTAGTTTATTTTGTGCATGCAATTTTAAATTTCAAATGCATGAAAATCGACTAAACTTGAAAGTAGAAAAAATATTTATGAAAATTATATATTTAGAATGTATCCATAAAACACCATTATAACCAAATGCAAAATATTTATAACAACCATTGTAATACCCCGTCCCGTTTTATACCATTTATATTCCTAGGAATTTATTTTATATTATTATCCTTGTTTCTTTTAATTTTATTATTTTGTGTGATACTGTGTAATTTAAATATATACTCTATTTCAAATTCCCGAATTCGAAGAAAGGAATCGAATCTTTCAAACGAATAAAGGACTACGAGAAATTAAATACTCATAGTTTAAAATTATGTTTTCGATCCGTATAATGTGTTGAGAATAATTAAAATACATTAAAATATTAATTGAGTCTTAAAACTGTATTAATTCTCAATTCAGAATTAAACTCGTGAACCAAACGATCCCTAAACCGTATCAAATGGGAACGAAAATGTCGTAATTGAAGGGGGTTAATTTCTAGCCACATCTTTTACTTTCCTTTATTGTTTTAATTTAATTAAAGAATTATTTTGTACCACAAGAAATTCTTTTCCTTTTACTTAATTAATTAATTAAATATAGTTTTCTTCTATAAAACAAACACGACCAATTCAGTTTCCAATTCCTTTCCTCTCAGCCTCACTATCTCTTTCTCTCAATCCTCTCTCTTCGAAGCTTATCCCAGACGCCTCAGCGCCCAAATCGGCCGTCTCTCTTCTCCGGCGGAGCAACCACCGCCTCAGCCGTCGTCCCCTTCGCCCAGCAACCACTTCCTTCGCCGCCGTGCTCTCAACCCGGACGCGACGCCTCTCCTTGCCGAACGCCTCCGCCGGGCAACGCCGTCCTCTTTACCCAGCCGCCGCCTCGAAACGCCGCCGCTCACCTCCCTCTCTCTCGTAGGCGCGACGCTATCTCCCTTCTCTTCGCCCGAAAGCCGCGACGCCTCCTCCCCCTCCTCTTTCCGGCGACCCGAAGCCAAACGCCGCGACGCGACGCAACGCCTCCCGCTTTGCTACGCAACGCCGCCGCTCTCCTCTCTAGCGCCGCCGCCGCCTCTTTATTCTCCTTTTCCAGTAAGTTTTAGGAAAAGCCCCTTTTCAATTTCTAAATTCGTCGAAGTTAATTTCAACCGTAACCCTTTTCTCTCCCGTTTGATTTTCGATCGAGATGACGCCGTTAAAACCGGATTGATGTTGCCGGAAATTTTGGAGACCTCGAACGACGCCGTTAGGCTGCCCGAATTTACCCGACGAGTCTCCGAACTACGCCGTTAGGCTGCCCGATTTGGGACTCGTAAGGTTGCTAACCTTCTCTCAATTTCTTGTACTAGTTTAGATAAGAAATAAGCACTATTAAGACTTTTGTAGATATTGGAATTATGTTTTATTTTAGAGGCTGTAAGATGGATGAAGTTTTGATGTTAATGGATTCTCTACCGTTGTACCTTTTAATTTGTTCCTATGCTCGGTAGTTTAGCCGAAGTGTTAGTCGAATGGTTTTAGTTGAATGGAGATGAAATAACAGTTTGGTGTTATTGATATCACTTGATGAGTTGTTGAGTAATTGTTGAAGCAATTGGTTAGTGTTGTTAAGTATTTTAAGTTGTTTAGTATTATTGAAATTGTTGTCTAGTGTTATTGGATTAGTTGGATGATATTATTAGAATGATGAATTAGTATTGTTGTTTTAGTTGAAGAGTATTTTTGGATTAGTATTATTGAATTAGTTGAATGGTGATGAAATTAGTTGTTAGTAATATTAGTTGAGTTTTTAAAGACAAATGGAAACTCGTCTTCACCTCGTACCCCTGTTAGAATTTTAGAAACGCAAATTAAAGTCTTTTAATATAATTCATTTGTTTCAGAAGTGTTACTAAAGTTAGAAAACAAAAATACTTTTTATAAACTATATTAGTTATAATATAATTTTTTTTAGAAAAATCAAGTTATTAATAAGTTTTAATAAGAGGTTTTTATAAAATATAAATTATTATACTTTTATTTTTCCTTAAAGGGCCTTTATTAAGGACACACTGAATTCAGTAAATACACCCCCTGTTACACCACTGAATTTAGTAAATACACCCCCCTGTTATACCACAAGTATACTAGTAAATACACTCCCTCAATACACTCATCTTTTTAGAAGTGGTGTATTTACCAAAATAGGGTGTGACCCTTAAGCAAGTCCTTTTTGAGTTTATAAGACCACAACTTTCTCGATTCTCGTAACACAAACTCTCAAGTTTTCCTAAACGTTTTCAAAGGTCAACTTTTAATCAAATGACTTCGTACTAGGATTTGATACTAGTTGGAACGCACACGAGGTTTCCGACTATCTGTTTGTACATCATTCACGGGACCCGGAGTTAACAGGTGGGTGATGATCTGTTGATCGATCTGCTTATAATACGTTGTGCTGGTATACTCTGAACTCGACCAAATAAATCTAAAACAACTAATCCAACATAAATGTATCCCTATAATATAAATATTTGAATTACGTGATATATTTATATATGATGCAAAATGTCTATTGTTTTTATTCTAATTAATCACCATTGCATGATTAAGGGCATTATCTGAGCATGAACCAATTTAAGTGTGAATTATGTGAATTCTCCCCACAATTTGAAATGACAGTTTTATGGGAAATAGGAAAATGAGTAATCATTGATTTGATGTGCAGCAATTTTGTTTGTGGATTGACACGTACGACCATGAGTGATAATAGGTCAGATTCATGGTCGCTGATATTATTTGTGGTGACCATGAGTGATAATAATAAATCAGATTCATGGTCACATGAATGGATGAATTGATGGTGAGAAATGGTTTGGGGGAGATTTACTATATGTGAAAAATGATTTTGGCAGATTAGGCCGTTATTTGAAAATGGTTTTGGGCTTTGCCCCTTAATGTGAATTAACTTGTGATATTTCAATTATATGATGTGAAACCTATTGTGCCCAACTGATTATTATGTGAACTTGTTATTTGTATGATATATGATGTTTGTATTATTATGTCAACTGCTTAAATAAATTATATATTTTATTAATGAGTATAACTTAATATATTTCGGATTTACCAATCCCATGACGTTGCAAATCACCCATACGTGAGAATTCAAATCTCACGCCCCATTTTCCTAACCCCTTGCAGATTATGATTTCGTGGAGCAAGGACAGTAATAGAGACGACACGGAGTTCCCCACTTAAATGAAATGTTACTTTAATATTAAGCTTTATATATGTGTGTGAGATATATTATAATAATTATTCTACTCATTTCTTCCGCTGCATAAAACCCATCTCTGACTTTATTATCCATTTTTATATCAAAAATTTTATAGTTCGTATTTTTAGCTACAAGTGGCACCTCGAATCTGAGATATTTTATGTGTTTTGGATTCGGGGCGTTACAGGTGGTATCAGAGCTTAGGTTCAAACTTTCGGACCTAAACTCAAAATCATTGTTTTCATCAAGCCAAAATCCTTTTCATAAATTAAATTTTTCTTATCATGTAAGTATAGATCACTAATTTAATCACTTGAGGGGAAATGTGTCTCCTATTACCGTCTGAAGCTCCTCGAAGGTATGTTCTTGTTTTATTATCAAAAGTGCCTATAAATTTATAAACTTGTAACGAGTTGACTTTCATAACAAAACTCTAATCAAAAGATCGAGAACTCAAAACAACACCTACGTAGTGTGGAAGGAACTACGAAATGCTGTTTATATTCAATTAAAATACAATATTTTGTGAATTGCATAAATGAGTATATTTGTTTAAGTTTATATTTCATAAATGCTATTATGTGACTATTTGAACTTTTATGCTTTAAATGTTTAAATTATGTTTTTGCATGACTAAAATTTTGACTAGAAATTTCCTTTCTATGTTAGAATCCACCTAAGATAGTAGTGGCTCGGTACCTAGAAGATTTACTTTCATTTTCAGATATGACGTAAGTAGACTGACCTCCATAGAAGTCGAGACCCTTATATGATATTATATGTTATGAAATTGCTACTTGGCAATGTGTGTTACTTGCTCTATATTAACTGTTATATTTTATCTGATTATTGTTAAATGAGACGTAATTGGTTTCTATTATACGGTGCGTATGTGATCACTGTACCATTGACGGCTGCAGTGCGTTGCGGTGAACTACATACTCACGTGTATCTCAGTACTAGTGTTGTGTTGATTACGTAATTCGATTCTGTTTTTTTTTTCTCACACCTATATGACGTAACAATATTATTCTTTTATTTTCAGAACCACCAATAGAATGACAATTAGACAAACACCACGTAGTAGGTAATATAGGACCATTAAACCTCATGAAAAAAAAAATTATGGGACCTAATTCCAAAAGTTGAAATAGTTAGAAAATTCTACCATACTCTACATACCCTAATACGATTTCAAGTTTCCCCACCCATTGTGTTAGTTCAATAACTTTGACATGTAAAGGAAGGAACCACTTGAAGATGAACATATGAGCTTTAGTCGAGCAATACCTAGAAGCTGAATTTCGGGGACGAAATTCCCGGTAAGGGGGTGAGGATGTAATACCCCGTCCCGTTTTATACCATTTATATTCCTAGGAACTTTATTTTATATTATTATCCCTGTTTCTTTTAATTTTATTATTTTGTGTGATACTGTGTAATTTAAATATATACCCTATTTCAAATTCCCGAATTCGAAGAAAGGAATCGAATCTTTCAAACGAATAAAGGACTACGAGAAATTAAATACTCATAGTTTAAAATTATGTTTTCGATCCGTATAATGTGTTGAGAATAATTAAAATACATTAAAATATTAATTGAGTCTTAAAATTGTATTAATTCTCAATTCAGAATTAAACTCGTGAACCAAACGATCCCTAAACCGTATCAAATGGGAACGAAAATATCGTAATTGAAGGGGGTTAATTTCTAGCCACATCTTTTACTTTCCTTTATTGTTTTAATTTAATTAAAGAATTATTTTGTACCACAAGAAATTCTTTTCCTTTTACTTAATTAATTAATTAAATATAGTTTTCTTCTATAAAACAAACACGACCAATTCAGTTTCCAATTCCTTTCCTCTCAGCCTCACTATCTCTTTCTCTCAATCCTCTCTCTTCGAAGCTTATCCCAGACGCCTCAGCGCCCAAATCGGCCGTCTCTCTTCTCCGGCGGAGCAACCACCGCCTCGGCCGCTGTCCCCTTCGCCCAGCAACCACTTCCTTCGCCGCCGTGCTCTCAACCCGGATGCGACGCCTCTCCTTATCGAACGTCTGCGCCGGGCAACGCCGTCCTCTTTGCCCATCCGCCGCCTCGAAACGCCGCCGCTCACCTCCCTCTCTCTCGTAGCCGCGACGCCATCTCCCTTCTCTTCGCCCGAAAGCCGCGACGCCTCCTCCCCCTCCTCTTTCCGGCTACCCGAAGCCGAACGCCGCGACGCGATGCGATGCCTCTCGCTTCGCTACGCAACGCCGCCGCTCTCCTCTCTAGCGCCGCCGCCGCCTCTTTATTCTCCTTTTCCAGTAAGTTTTAGGAAAATCCCATTTTCAATTTCTAAATTCGTCGAAGTTAATTTCAACCGTAACCCTTTTCTCTCCTGTTTGATTTTCGATCGAGATGATGCCGTTAAAACCGGATTGATGTTGCCGGAAATTTTGGAGACCTCGAACGACGCCGTTAGGCTGCCCGAATTTACCCGACGAGTCTCCGAACTACGCCGTTAGGCTGCCCGATTTGGGACTCGTAAGGTTGCTAACCTTCTCTCAATTTCTTGTACTAGTTTAGATAAGAAATAAGCACTATTAAGACTTTTGTAGATATTGGAATTATGTTTTATTTTAGAGGCTGTAAGATGGATGAAGTTTTGATGTTAATGGATTCTCTACCGTTGTACCTTTTAATTTGTTCCTATGCTCGGTAGTTTAGCCGAAGTGTTAGTCGAATGGTTTTAGTTGAATGGAGATGAAATAACAGTTTGGTGTTATTGATATCACTTGATGAGTTGTTGAGTAACTGTTGAAGTAATTGGTTAGTGTTGTTAAGTATTTTAAGTTGTTTAGTATTATTGAAATTGTTGTCTAGTGTTATTGGATTAGTTGGATGATATTATTAGAATGATGAATTAGTATTGCTGTTTTAGTTGAAGAGTATTTTTGGATTAGTATTATTGAATTAGCTGAATGGTGATGAAATTAGTTGTTAGTAATATTAGTTGAGTTTTTAAAGACAAATGGAAATTCGTCTTCACCTCGTACCCCTGTTAGAATTTTAGAAACGCAAATTAAAGCCTTTTAATATAATTCCTTTGTTTCAGAAGTGTTACTAAAGTTAGAAAAGAAAAATACTTTTTATAAACTATATTAGTTATAATATAAATTTTTTTAAAAAAATCAAGTTATTAATAAGTTTTAATAAGAGGTTTTTATAAAATATAAATTCTTATACTTTTATTTTTCCTTAAAGGGCCTTTATTAAGGACACACTGAATTCAGTAAATACACCCCCCTGTTACACCACTGAATTTAGTAAATACACCCCCTGTTATACCACAAGTACACTAGTAAATACACTCCCTCAATACACTCATCTTTTTAGAAGTGGTGTATTTACCAAAATAGGGTGTGACCCTTAAGCAAGTCCTTTTTGAGTTTATAAGACCACAACTTTCTCGATTCTCGTAACACAAACTCTCAAGTTTTTCTAACCATTTTCAAAGGTCAACTTTTAATCAAATAACTTCGTACTAGGATTTGATACTAGTTGGAACGCACACGAGGTTTCCGACTATCTGTTTGTACATCATTCACGGGACCCGGAGTTAACAGGTGGGTGATGATCTGTTGATCGATCTGCTTATAATACGTTGTGCTGGTATACTCTGAACTCGACCAAATAAATCTAAAACAACTAATCCAACATAAATGTATCCCTATAATATAAATATTTGAATTACGTGATATATTTATATATGATGCAAAATGTCTATTGTTTTTATTCTAATTAATCACCATTGCATGATTAAGGGCATTATCTGAGCATGAACCAATTTAAGTGTGAATTATGTGAATTCTCCCCACAATTTGAAATGACAGTTTTATGGGAAATAGGAAAACGAGTAATCATTGATTTGATGTGCAGCAATTTTGTTTGTGGATTGACACGTACGGCCATGAGTGATAATAGGTCAGATTCATGGTCGCTGATATTATTTGTGGTGACCATGAGTGATAATAATAAATCAGATTCATGGTCACATGAATGGATGAATTGATGGTGAGAAATGGTTTGGGGGAGATTTACTATATGTGAAAAATGATTTTGGCAGATTAGGCCGTTATTTGAAAATGGTTTTGGGCTTTGCCCCTTAATGTGAATTAACTTGTGATATTTCAATTATATGATGTGAAACCTGTTGTGCCCAACTGATTATTATGTGAACTTGTTATTTGTATGATATATGATGTTTGTATTATTATGTCAACTGCTTAAATAAATTATATATTTTATTAATGAGTATAACTTAATATATTTCGGATTTACCAATCCCATGACGTTGCAAATCACCCATACGTGAGAATTCAAATCTCACGCCCCATTTTCCTAACCCCTTGCAGATTATGATTTCGTGGAGCAAGGACAGTAATAGAGACGACACGGAGTTCCCCACTTAAATGAAATGTTACTTTAATATTAAGCTTTATATATGTGTGTGAGATATATTATAATAATTATTCTACTCATTTCTTCCGCTGCATAAAACCCATCTCTGACTTTATTATCCATTTTTATATCAAAAATTTTATAGTTCGTATTTTTAGCTACAAGTGGCACCTCGAATCTGAGATATTTTATGTGTTTTGGATTCGGGGCGTTACAGGTGGTATCAGAGCTTAGGTTCAAACTTTCGGACCTAAACTCAAAATCATTGTTTTCATCAAGCCAAAATCCTTTTCATAAATTAAATTTTTCTTATCATGTAAGTATAGATCACTAATTTAATCACTTGAGGGGAAATGTGTCTCCTATTACCGTCTGAAGCTCCTCGAAGGTATGTTCTTGTTTTATTATCAAAAGTGCCTATAAATTTATAAACTTGTAACGAGTTGACTTTCATAACAAAACTCTAATCAAAAGATTGAGAACTCAAAACAACACCTACGTAGTGTGGAAGGAACTACGAAATGTTGTTTATATTCAATTAAAATATAATATTTTGTGAATTGCATAAATGAGTATATTTGTTTAAGTTTATATTTCATAAATGCTATTATGTGACTATTTGAACTTTTATGCTTTAAATGTTTAAATTATGTTTTTGCATGACTAAAATTTTGACTAGAAATTTCCTTTCTATGTTAGAATCCACCTAAGATAGTAGTGGCTCGGTACCTAGAAGACTTACTTTTATTTTCAGATATGACGTAAGTAGACTGACCTCCATAGAAGTCGAGACCCTTATATGATATTATATGTTATGAAATTGCTACTTGGCAATGTGTGTTACTTGCTCTATATTAACTGTTATATTTTATCTGATTATTGTTAAATGAGACGTCACTGGTTTCTATTATACGGTGCGTATGTGATCACTGTACCATTGACGGCCGCAGTGCGTTGCGGTGAACTACATACTCACGTGTATCTCAGTACTAGTGTTGTGTTGATTACGTAATTCGATTCTGTTTTTTTTTTCTCACACCTATATGACGTAACAATATTATTCTTTTATTTTCAGAACCACCAATAGAATGACAATTAGACAAACACCACGTAGTAGGTAATATAGGACCATTAAACCTCATGAAAAAAAAATTATGGGACCTAATTCCAAAAGTTGAAATAGTTAGAAAATTCTACCATACTCTACATACCCTAATACGATTTCAAGTTTCCCCACCCATTGTGTTAGTTCAATAACTTTGACATGTAAAGGAAGGAACCACTTGAAGATGAACATATGAGCTTTAGTCGAGCAATACCTAGAAGCTGAATTTCGGGGACGAAATTCCCGTTAAGGGGGTGAGGATGTAATACCCCGTCCCGTTTTATACCATTTATATTCCTAGGAACTTTATTTTATATTATTATCCCTGTTTCTTTTAATTTTATTATTTTGTGTGATACTGTGTAATTTAAATATATACCCTATTTCAAATTCCCGAATTCGAAGAAAGGAATCGAATCTTTCAAACGAATAAAGGACTACGAGAAATTAAATACTCATAGTTTAAAATTATGTTTTTGATCCGTATAATGTGTTGAGAATAATTAAAATACATTAAAATATTAATTGAGTCTTAAAACTGTATTAATTCTCAATTCAGAATTAAACTCTTGAACCAAACGATCCCTAAACCGTATCAAATGGGAACGAAAATATCGTAATTGAAGGGGGTTAATTTCTAGCCACATCTTTTACTTTCCTTTATTGTTTTAATTTAATTAAAGAATTATTTTGTACCACAAGAAATTCTTTTCCTTTTACTTACTTAATTAATTAAATATAGTTTTCTTCTATAAAACAAACACGACCAATTCAGTTTCCAATTCCTTTCCTCTCAGCCTCACTATCTCTTTCTCTCAATCCTCTCTCTTCGAAGCTTATCCCAGACGCCTCAGTGCCCAAATCGGCCGTCTCTCTTCTCCGGCGGAGCAACCACCGCCTCGGCCGCTGTCCCCTTCGCCCAGCAACCACTTCCTTCGCCGCCGTGCTCTCAACCCGGACGCGACGCCTCTCCTTACCGAACGCCTCCGCCGGGCAACGCCGTCCTCTTCGCCCATCCGCCGCCTCGAAACGCCGCCGCTCACCTCCCTCTCTCTCGTAGCCGCGACGCCATCTCCCTTCTCTTCGCCCGAAAGCCGCGACGCCTCCTCCCCCTCCTCTTTCCGGCGACCCGAAGCCGAACGCCGCGACGCGATGCGATGCCTCCCGCTTCGCTACGCAACGCCGCCACTCTCCTCTCTAGCGCCGCCGCCGCCTCTTTATTCTCCTTTTCCAGTAAGTTTTAGGAAAAGCCCATTTTCAATTTCTAAATTCGTCGAAGTTAATTTCAACCGTAACCCTTTTCTCTCCCGTTTGATTTTCGATCGAGATGACGCCGTTAAAACCGGATTGATGTTGCCGGAAATTTTGGAGACCTCGAACGACGCCGTTAGGCTGCCCGAATTTACCCGACGAGTCTCCGAACTACGCCGTTAGGCTGCCCGATTTGGGACTCGTAAGGTTGCTAACCTTCTCTCAATTTCTTGTACTAGTTTAGATAAGAAATAAGCACTATTAAGACTTTTGTAGATATTGGAATTATTTTTTATTTTAGAGGCTGTAAGATGGATGAAGTTTTGATGTTAATGGATTCTCTACCGTTGTACCTTTTAATTTGTTCCTATGCTCGGTAGTTTAGCCGAAGTGTTAGTCGAATGGTTTTAGTTGAATGGAGATGAAATAACAGTTTGGTGTTATTGATATCACTTGATGGGTTGTTGAGTAACTGTTGAAGTAATTGGTTAGTGTTGTTAAGTATTTTAAGTTGTTTAGTATTATTGAAATTGTTGTCTAGTGTTATTGGATTAGTTGGATGATATTATTAGAATGATGAATAAGTATTGCTGTTTTAGTTGAAGTGTATTTTTGGATTAGTATTATTGAATTAGCTGAATGGTGATGAAATTAGTTGTTAGTAATATTAGTTGAGTTTTTAAAGACAAATGGAAATTCGTCTTCACCTCGTACCCCTGTTAGAATTTTAGAAACGCAAATTAAAACCTTTTAATATAATTCCTTTGTTTCAGAAGTGTTACTAAAGTTAGAAAAGAAAAATACTTTTTATAAACTATATTAGTTATAATATAAATTTTTTTAGAAAAATCAAGTTATTAATAAGTTTTAATAAGAGGTTTTTATAAAATATAAATTCTTATACTTTTATTTTTCCTTAAAGGGCCTTTATTAAGGACACACCGAATTCAGTAAATACACCCCCCTGTTACACCACTGAATTTAGTAAATACACCCCCCTGTTATACCACAAGTATACTAGTAAATACACTCCCTCAATACACTCATCTTTTTAGAAGTGGTGTATTTACCAAAATAGGGTGTGACCCTTAAGCAAGTCCTTTTTGAGTTTATAAGACCACAACTTTCTCGATTCTCGTAACACAAACTATCAAGTTTTCCTAAACATTTTCAAAGGTCAACTTTTAATCAAATGACTTCGTACTAGGATTTGATACTAGTTGGAACGCACACGAGGTTTCCGACTATCTGTTTGTACATCATTCACGGGACCCGGAGTTAACAGGTGGGTGATGATCTGTTGATCGATCTGCTTATAATACGTTGTGCTGGTATACTCTGAACTCGACCAAATAAATCTAAAACAACTAATCCAACATAAATGTATCCCTATAATATAAATATTTGAATTACGTGATATATTTATATATCTATAATACATTTAAAAGTGGCTTAGCCACATAAATCATTTCTGGACCTTTTTGCCCATATCATACATTTTTTTTTTGCATTTCTCCCCTTTTCTTGTTTTTCCTCCTTTTGCCCCTATGATATGATACGTTTCATTCTCTTCCCTTCTTCGCTGACGTTGTTCCTCTCCCCCCTTTCTCGATTGCATCGCTGATCGATCGCCATCTCTAATTTAATCTCCCTCGAATCTGGTCGATTGTAATGAATCAATGGATTTGAACCGGAAATCGCTGGCGGCGGCTTAACGTTGTTTCTCCGTCTAGGGCTGCGGATTTTAATGGTGGGATCAAAATCATCGTCAAGGGCGGCGATTTTAAGGCTGAGCATATGATTGCGGTGAGTCTGAGCAATTGGATTGAGATAAATCCGGTCGATTTTATACCCTTGCCTTTTTTTTCTCAGGCAATTTTGCCCATTCGATAGTGATTCAGTTTCAATTTAGCCCTTTCAGTTTCACTCCTCCAACTTTCCTGCTTCCCTCTTCTCAAACAATTCAACGCATGTTTCCTTTTAATCCGTCCTGTTTTAGTTCCTCTTGTTGGAGTTATACGTGAAAGTATGCTTTTACTTTGTATAACTCGTGTATCAAACACTTGTTTATGAGAATAATTCTTTTATCGCATTTGCTTTAGATATGATTGAATGTTGAATATTTATTGCAAACCGTTCAATATATAGTACATGTTACATTGTAGTTAATGTGGTGATACCCGATCACGGAAGACAACATTAACGGTTTCCTTGTAACTAAACGTACATTTCACGACCCAGGTGGAATTGAACAATCCGCCGTGAAAGGTCGATGTGTAAGGCTCAGATTGGTCTGTCTTGACCAAGAGATTGCACTAGCATATTTAGTATGTGTTGAAGAGGTCCTACAGCGAGGATAAATTCTTCTGTTCTGAAAGGTGAAGAATTAGACCTCAGTGGTTGTTGATTTCTTAATCTTCGTCACTTAAATAGGACCGCGTGTGCTTAGTAGTTACTGCTTTGATTCATGTTGGGTGAGAATCATTGTGACTTCGAACTTTGTGTCTTGGGCAGTAATATTAATCATACGACGGTTGCTAAGATTTAATACGGAGAAACGCGTGCGAGTACGGCTCGTGTGATTAGTCCCCTTGGTGGGCTCAGAAGTTTTATTGTACCAAATCTTGCAAGTGAAGAATTAGTTTCTTCGGTACGAATAATAATGTTGAGCTGTCTTTACTCCAAGGTGAAAGATGTTAATTAATTTAGAGCTATTCAGAAGCTTAATTAATTAATGGACTTGATAATCTTAAACGCGGGAAATAATAACCGGGAGCCCATATTATCGTAATATGGATTAAGATGGATAGTGCAATATTAATTTATTAGTGGTAATAATTAATATTAATGGGCTGAATTATATTGGGGCTCAATATTGAAATTCAGAAGTCCATTAGGAGGTCCAATCTTAATTCTCCTTAAGGCCCCTCAAGTAGCCCATTAAGTAGCCCAATAATGATAAGGTGATTAAAATAAAAAGATAATATTATGCTGATTTTTCTTTATATTTTTCGAAAAAAGCATTATTAGAAGAGAAAAGATTTTGTTGATTTTCTTGGAAAGATATTATGGAAGATATGTATTCTTGGAATACAAGAATATCTCATATATTCAAGAAGATCCAAATCTTGGGATCTCTTATTAATATTTTCGAAAATTATAGTCCTAAATAGGAGAGTGAGATTTTTGTGGAATATTTTATTATGGAGAAAAGAATATATGAGATATATTCAAGATTTTTTAGAGATTAAGAAAAGATTTTCTCCCTGCCCATAAAATCTCTACGAATTTCGGTCACCCCCCTTTATAAATAGGAGATGATTATTTCATCTCAACATACATAATTCCATGTGTTGGAAAAATCAAGAAGCATATATATTTTTCTTTTTCCTTAGTTTATTAAATTGCTTGAAAGCGTCTCCCACCGGCGATCAAGTAAGGCGAAAGGGAAATACTTGAGAAGGTTTTTGGGTTGATAAAGCGTGTACGAGAGTCCCGTTTTATTCAAAGGCCAAGTTCTACAAGAGGTACGTTAATCACATATTTACTTGTTTATTCCGCCATAGTTAAAATGTGAAATTAATTTAGCATGCATGATGATAATTAGTTGTTGGAATTATTATTTGAATTAATTAGGATTAATTCATGATAGTAATAATTGTATTTAAATTCGTATTTAAAATTCATCCCGAATAGATTCCGGGCACCCCTACATTTTCCCAACAACTGGTATCAGAGCCACGGTTTCGGGCTCTGAATTTTAAATTGGAATTTAAATTGTTGAACATTAAAATTGAAATTGGATAGTAGAATTGTTAGATCTTTTTTGCAGGTATCCAATTGTCATGGTTTTTAATGTTGTTAATTTCATGCGTGTGAATTAATTTGGTTTTTAATTCGATTCGTTCGAATTCGTTTTTCTCGTGAGAAAATCCACGAGTAGATTAGTTGTTTTTATTTTGATTCGATCATTGTAATAGACTAGTCTTGATCTAGTATTTATTTTTTTTGTAAAAATAAATTGTAACCGGATCGTGACGAAGAACGAAGAATTAAAAATGGCGTACCCGGACGACGCATACATGCGTGGCGCGTGTATGGAGGTAAAATCATGCAAGGGGTGAAGAAAACGAGGACGAACGGCGAAAAAACGGCGCACGGGGGTGCACGGCGCACACCGTGCGCAACGGGCGCACGGCGCGCGCGCGCCTCGGCAGCGCCCTGCAGCGCCTCGGGTGCGCCTCCGCGCGCCTCCGTGCAGCGCCTCGGGCGCGCCTCGGGTGCGCCTCGGGGCTGCGCTTCGGCGCGCCTCGGGCGCTTTTCCAGCGCTTCTCGGGCCGGGAAGCACGCGGGCCCACTTCGTGGGCCGACGCGCGCTGTATCTCAGGCCGTGGAATTTTTTCGGTTCGTGTTTTTTTGGTGTGATTTTAAACGTCGTCCCGAACCCCAAACGATGCTGTTTTTGATGAAGTGTTGTTGTTCGAGTGGGAGCACGTCGAGACGAACGTCGGAAAGCAACAAGGACGATTTTTCGCATCAAGACGTGAAGAAATTAAACCGTGACAATTGGAATTGAGTGCTCCAATGTGTTTAATTTTGTTTTGATGGATGTTTTATTTCGTGCAATTTTTATTATTTGTTAATATGTGTTTGCATGAATTTAATTGTCCAAGAAAAACCTTACTTTCGAAAATTACTAAGTATGTTTTTTTTTAATCGCAATTTTATTCCGGATATTAAAATTGGATTATTTTGGCCTCCATAATTTATTTATTTGTGAAGTTCTTTTGGAATACATTTCCCCCTCGGATCGGCCAAAAGAACGGATTTCACATGAATAAATTCCGAAAGGATGATTGTGGATTATTACTAGTGGCGGTATTGACCCTCACCACGAGTGGCTTGCTCAAAGCGAAATAATAATCCTGTATTTAATTATGGTTATTACTTAGGCATAGGAAATTGATATTAACTTACTCCCCTCGGAGTCCCTGTCAGTTTCTATGTGGTCAAAGCGGGAGCCAACTATTAATTTTGAATTAAGGATTTGTAACTTTTAAGTTTGTAATCCGCTTGAATGTGTTTAAATGTATAGACCACCCCTCATGGCGCATTTAAATTGTTTCGAGATGTTGGCTGATGCATGATTATATTGTTTTAAGGTTTCAATATAATTGATGTGATCAAATTTATGTGATAATTTCGTATTTTTCTAGATATTGATACGAATGTATGTTTTATTCTCATTTCATCATGTCGCAACCTTTTAATCCACTGTTTAATATACTTAAAGTTAATAAACTTTTTGGAGAGAATTATATCGATTGGAAATGTTTTTTTTTAAATTGTCCTTACTGCACGAAAACACAATTGGGTTATTTATGTTAATATACCCGGCAAGCCTAATGATAAGTCAAGCAATGGGAAGAGGCAGTTTATGATCGGAAGCGTGACAATGAATGAAGTGCATCATCTTGACATTTCTGTCTGAGGATTTGAGGCGCGTTCATGAAGACATTGTATCCGCTGTTGAAATCATGGAACACCTTGAAGAGATGTTTTCACATCAGAATCCCATGACTAATCAGTTCACCAAACATGACTCGGTCAAGTTGGAAATGGTGGAAGGAACGCCCGTGAGGGAGCACGTTCTCAAGATAATGACATGCCTTAACAGGTTGGAAGTACTTGGTGCGGATTTTGATTGATTTCATATACCATTCCCTACCGAGAAGCTTTGAGTAGTTTCATCTGAAATGTCAGATGAATGAACGGACAAGTCGTTTGCCCAAGCTCTTGCAAGCTTTAGTTTCGGTGGAGGTGATAATGGAGCACCAGTCTAGTGCTATGGTGGCTAATGGTTCGTCTACCTCTTTTGGTCCCAAGGGAGGGAAAAAGAGGAAGAGAACCAAAGGTCGGATCCAAGCAAATCCAATTGTTGCGAAAGGCAAATGCAAAGGCAAGCATCGAAGGGGAAGTGTTTTAGTTGCGGTGAGAGAGGACAATGGAGGTCTGCCTGTTCCAAGCCTAAGAGGCTAGGAAAGTTAGGTAATTCACACACCTTAGTCGTCGAAACTTGTGAAGTGGCGTATGCTGTCTATTCGTGGATAGTGGATACGAGAGCTACTGATCACATTTGTTTCATGGGTTTAAGCTAACCCGACGACTTAACAGAAGTGAGATCCCCATCACATCGGGCAATGCTACGAGAGTGGCAGCTGAAGCAGTGGGAGAAGTGCGCCTATCTTGTGAAGATAGAGTTATGGTCTTGAGAGATGTTCCTCATGTTCCTAGTTTAGAAAGAACTCAACCTTCATTTCTAAACTGTTTGAATAGATACTCAGTTTCTTTTAATAAGGATGTTATTATTGCTTGAAACGATGAGTTTATCCGTTCCGGAACTTCAATGGATGATCTTTATACCATTATTTGGGCACACCACTCACAAAAATTGAATCTAATAACACATCGATTATTTCGAGTAATAAAAGAAAGCGTTCTTCGGAGATGAACGAAACACTTCCATGGCATCTTAGACTAGGTCATATTAATCTAAAGTGGATAAAGAGATTGGTGAAAGACGGATCCTTGGAATCATTCCAAGTCGAACCGTTTCCAACTTGTGAATCCTGTTTAGAGGGTAAAATGACCAAGAGGGCATTTGGAGCCAAGGGGAATAGAACTACGGAAGTGTTAGAACTCGTTCATACCGATATGTGTGGTTCAATGACGATCATAGCAAGAAGAGGTATGAGTAATTTGATGATTACTCAAGATACGGATACATCTACCTTATGATGCATAGGGTAAGAAGTATCAAGTCTCTGCGATTTGTTCGTGGAGGCGAATACCTTAGCAATGAATTCTTGAACTACCTATCGGAAGAAGGGATTGTATCCCTGTTGACCACATCGGGAACCCCTCAATAGAACGGTGTGGCGGAACGAAGGAGCCAGACTCTTTTAGAAATAGTCAGATCCATGATGAGTTATTCAGATTTACCCAAGTCGTTTTGGGGTAACGCCTTGGAAACAACGACTTACATTCTAAACTTGGTGCCATCCAAATCGGTTCCTAAAACCCCAATGGAATTGTGGACCGGGCGCAAGCCCAGTCTAAGACACTTGCGGATTTGGGGTTGTCCGGTATACGTGCTAGACAAGGAAGCCGGTGAATTGGATCCACGTTCGGAATTAAGGTTGTTTATAGGATATCCCATGGGAACGAAAGGGTGTATGTTCTATAGTCTCAAGGATTAAAAGACCGTGATTAGTTCGCACTTTAAATTCTTGGAGGAAGACTATATGAACAAAAGAAAGCCTGGAAGTGAGATTACCTTAGACGAGTTAAGAGGGCAAACTCCTATACCAAGTATACAAGATGATATACCACACGTCATACCTTCACAACCGGAACCCCGTCGTAGTGGGAGGATTGCAAGGCAACCCGAGAGATTCATGGGAATTGGAGAATCTTCAGATTTGATTCCCGGCGATGAATTAGACCCATGAACATACGACGAGGCAATCCAAGATAAAGACGCGGAAGTGTGGAAAACCGCAATGGAAACCGAGGTGGGTTCGATGGATTATAATCAAGTGTGGGAGTTGGTTGATCCACCTAATGGGGTAGAACCTATTGGATGCAAGTGGGTGTACAAGAGGAAAAGAGGACCGGACGGAAGGGTAGGCTTGTGGCCTGTGGTCTGTAGCTATGCTTAAGTCCATCCGTATTCTCTTGTCGATCGCTGCACACTTAGATTACGAGATCTGGCAAATGGATGTCAAGACAGCTTCCCTTAACGGAAGTCTTGATGGGATCTATATGCAACAGCCCAAAGGTTTCGTTGAAAAAGGCCAAGAGCACCTCGTATGCAAGCTTAAGAGATCCATTTATGGACTTAAGCAAGCATCGCGTACTTGGAACCAGTGTTTTGATCAATTGATTAAGTCTTATGGGTTTGTGATCAAAACAAGTTCGAAAGTTGTGTGAAAGATGTGACGGAACTGCGGTGGTATTCTTAGTATTATACGTAGACAATATTCTGCTCATTGGAAACAGTGTAAAGGTATTGTCAGACGTAAGGGTATGGCTGTCAAAACAGTTTGATATGAAGGACTTAGGGAAAGCCGGTCACATCCTTGGGATCAAGTTCACTCGAGATCGCAAGAGGAAGATGTTGGGCTTATCGCAAGTTTCATACAAAGCCACTGTTTTGAAGCATATCAGCGTGCAAGATTCCAAGAAAGGTTTTGTACCTTTTTAGGCACGGAATCCATCTATCCAAAGAAATATGCCCTAAGACGCAAGTGGAGATAGATGACATGAAAGACGTTCCGTACGTTTCGGACGTAGGAAGTCTTATGTATGCAACGTTGTGTACGAGACCGAATATCTGCCTTGTCGTGGACATGATGGCAATTAAATGCGTCCTTTAGTTTCTGAAAAGAACTTGGTATGGAATGCTGATTTAACAATCAGACAATCTAATTCCCATGGGATACACGGACTCAAATTTCCAATCAGACATAGACTCCAAAATACCTACCTCGGGTAGTGTGTTTTGCATGGGAGAAGGAGCCATGACATGGAGAAGCGATTTGCAGAAATGCATCGCAGATTCGACCATGGAAGCCGAATAAGTAGTTGCTTGTGAAATAGCGAAAGAAGCGGTTTGGCTCAAGTACTTCTTAGTGGACTTGGACGTTGTTCCGAATTTGCCCGACAAGATAACTGTCTTTTGTGACAATGCCGGAGCAGTTGCAAATTCAAGGGAACCGAGAGCCCACAAGGCCAGCAAACACATTGAAAGAAAACACCATCTTATACGAGAAATCGTTGAGAGAGGAGATAAAGAGGTGGCAAAGATATGCGTCGGGGACAACCTAGTAAATCCATTCACAAAGGGTCTGCCTCTGAATACATTCGAGAGACATGTGGATGGAATGGGAGTCAAGACTATTGCCAATCTGCTTTAAGTATAAGTGGGAGGAATTATTAGGTTAGTGTAGGTTGACATGAGATGTCACGTAGAGCTACTACACTAAGACATGCGTGATGTATACTAAAAGCAGACTTTAAGTATAAGTGGGAGATTGTTGGAGTTATACGTGAAAGTATGCTTTTACTTTGTATAACTCGTGTATCAAACACTTGTTTATGAGAATAATTCTTTTATCGCATTTGCTTTAGATATGATTGAATGTTGAATATTTATTGCAAACCGTTCAATATATAGTACATGTTACATTGTAGTTAATGTGGTGATACCCGATCACGGAAGACAACATTAACGGTTTCCTTGTAACTAAACGTACATTTCACGACCCAGGTGGAATTGAACAATCCGCCGTGAAAGGTCGATGTGTAAGGCTCAGATTGGTCTGTCTTGACCAAGAGATTGCACTAGCATATTTAGTATGTGTTGAAGAGGTCCTACAGCGAGGATAAATTCTTCTGTTCTGAAAGGTGAAGAATTAGACCTCAGTGGTTGTTGATTTCTTAATCTTCGTCACTTAAATAGGACCGCGTGTGCTTAGTAGTTACTGCTTTGATTCATGTTGGGTGAGAATCATTGTGACTTCGAACTTTGTGTCTTGGGCAGTAATATTAATCATACGACGGTTGCTAAGATTTAATACGGAGAAACGCGTGCGAGTACGGCTCGTGTGATTAGTCCCCTTGGTGGGCTCAGAAGTTTTATTGTACCAAATCTTGCAAGTGAAGAATTAGTTTCTTCGGTACGAATAATAATGTTGAGCTGTCTTTACTCCAAGGTGAAAGATGTTAATTAATTTAGAGCTATTCAGAAGCTTAATTAATTAATGGACTTGATAATCTTAAACGCGGGAAATAATAACCGGGAGCCCATATTATCGTAATATGGATTAAGATGGATAGTGCAATATTAATTTATTAGTGGTAATAATTAATATTAATGGGCTGAATTATATTGGGGCTCAATATTGAAATTCAGAAGTCCATTAGGAGGTCCAATCTTAATTCTCCTTAAGGCCCCTCAAGTAGCCCATTAAGTAGCCCAATAATGATAAGGTGATTAAAATAAAAAGATAATATTATGCTGATTTTTCTTTATATTTTTCGAAAAAAGCATTATTAGAAGAGAAAAGATTTTGTTGATTTTCTTGGAAAGATATTATGGAAGATATGTATTCTTGGAATACAAGAATATCTCATATATTCAAGAAGATCCAAATCTTGGGATCTCTTATTAATATTTTCGAAAATTATAGTCCTAAATAGGAGAGTGAGATTTTTGTGGAATATTTTATTATGGAGAAAAGAATATATGAGATATATTCAAGATTTCTTAGAGATTAAGAAAAGATTTTCTCCCTGCCCATAAAATCTCTACGAATTTCGGTCACCCCCCTTTATAAATAGGAGATGATTATTTCATCTCAACATACATAATTCCATGTGTTGGAAAAATCAAGAAGCATATATATTTTTCTTTTTCCTTAGTTTATTAAATTGCTTGAAAGCGTCTCCCACCGGCGATCAAGTAAGGCGAAAGGGAAATACTTGAGAAGGTTTTTGGGTTGATAAAGCGTGTACGAGAGTCCCGTTTTATTCAAAGGCCAAGTTCTACAAGAGGTACGTTAATCACATATTTACTTGTTTATTCCGCCATAGTTAATATGTGAAATTAATTTAGCATGCATGATGATAATTAGTTGTTGGAATTATTATTTGAATTAATTAGGATTAATTCATGATAGTAATAATTGTATTTAAATTCGTATTTAAAATTCATCCCGAATAGATTCCGGGCACCCCTACATTTTCCCAACACCTCTTCCCAATATAATGCTTATTTTTATTTTCCCCTTTCAGTTTTTAGGTCGGTTTTTTCCTCCTCTCATCAATGTTCCGAAAGGCTGAGTCAGATTTGAGGTGCAACTGCCGCGACGAACTACAGCGGATCAGCCCGGTATGTGTTTGTTTTTGTATTTTATTTTTTCAGTACATATAATAATATATTTTGGTATAGAATTTTAATGATATCTTGTTGTATATTTTGTACACACTCTCGCACACACACACATAGTGAGTGGATCAATCCCTTGTCGCTTAGTTGAACCAGAAATTGTTTATGTTTTTTCTGTAAGTGCAAATATCTCTGGTCATCTTCCCATAGAAATATGTTTTGTTTTGGATTTGCCCGAGCTTACAATTCTTAACTGTACTCAATTGCTGAAATTAATATCAATGAACAGTGAAAAATGTGTATTCTATTAATTGTTGTCATAATCCCATCAGTTGGCATTTCCACCGTGTCTTAGAAGTGTAAATATATTAGCAAGATACTAGATAAGTCACACTCAATTTATTTACATTCCCAGTTTGTGATGTGCAAGGGCATGTGATCTTTTGGGTCTTTAAATTTCGTCTGGCTCAACTGGTTTTCATTGGTTAGCTGGCTTTAAGAAAGGTTGAAGCTTAACCCAGATTGATTTACCATGTTCTGCTACAAATGAGGGTAAGTTTGTGGGGTAATTTGCCCAGAATTTTAAATCTCACTAATCTATGCTTATTAGTGGCTATAAAAAAAATTGTGGAGATATCGATTGAGTGTCATAGTTGAGTATTTTTTTTGTTAATGAATATTGGAGACCATGTGTGAATCGTTAATTAGACCCTAAATTTGAACTTTCATTTTAGTGTGGTGTGTGTTAGGGTTAGAGTGATTCATTTGTAGGAGAAACTTAAATCATTCTGGAATTTGAAAGTTCATGTGTTGTGCGAGTGCTATAAATCCGATGAGAATGCATATTTCCTTTGAATTTATTAATGCTAATCTGGTATGTGATGAAATGAAATCACGCAGGCGTTCTGATTAATGAGTTTATGACTTCATATTTCACCTTTTCTTCTTCTTGCATGTCGTTGCTGTACTTTATTACTCCCTCTATTTCAAAATAAATATCCTTTTAGTAGCATTTTGCATCTTTTGCAAAATAAATGTCATTTTTTCCTTTGAAACACTTTTCAGTGCATATAAAGTAGTCTATAGGTTGTTTTGAACCAATCAAATCAAATATTTTCAACTTTTTTTTTATATAGGGGTAATTATAATAAATATCTGGGGTCTTAATATGTGTAAAGAAATTTTAAAAAATATTTATTTTGAAATAGAGGGAGTAGTTAACATTCAACAGTTCCTTTAATGTTAGATTTATATCCGTGTAAACAGCCCAGAGACACATGCTATGTTGCAAGTGAAGGGTTGACACAATTAGGATACAGTGGGTATATGCCTCAAGCTTATTCCTGAGACGAATTCCCGCCCTTGAAGGAAATTCTGGATATGGTGAAACTACTTCCATAGGCTTTTTACATAATCATTTGTTGGATGAATTAGTCTGTGATGCTTCTATGGTGTAACTCTAGGTTCACAAAGCCCTTCCTGGAAGCAGTTTCAACAGCTTACTGTTGAATAGGTACAAAGGAGGCAGTGATTATGTTGGTTGGCATGCCGATGATGAGAAACTTTATGGACCAACTCCTGAAATTGCGTCTGTGTCATTTGGATGTGAACGAGATTTTCTCTTGAAGAAGAAACCAATTAAAAGCGTTCAGTTATTGTTTTAAAAGTGACTGGTGATTCTATATGTTTTAGCTTGTGTATGATTTAAGAATCCATAGTTAGTTTTCTCATTTCAAAAGAGCACTTGTGGTTGAGAGTTAAAGGTTGGTCATTTAGAATATATCTTTAAAGACTGGATTTCAAATGCCACTGTGATTTTTGGAGGAAAGTGGAAGAAATTTGACTTCTCTTATTACCTACACTTGTCAGGCTAATTTTACCTGCAACAGAGTGTATTTATTTTGAAATCTTGATTTATTTCCAGTTAAGTCAGCTAAAAGATTGGAGGGTGAACCTTTGAGCAAGAGATCAAATAAGAACAATGATAATGATCAACATGCGTTTGTATTAAAGCATGGGTCACTGCTGGTAATGAGTGGCTACACGCAAAGGGACTGGCTCCACTCGGTGGCCAAACGCGTGAAAACAGAGTCTGCACGAATTAATCTCACTTTCAGACGCATCTTATGATGAGCATTGCAGAGCTATTTTTCTATCAGAGGAATTTAGGCGATGGTACTAGACAACTTTGAACTGATCAGCCCGTTCAAGTGCTGACTTTTTGGTTGCTGGAAGCTGTTGTAAATCTACTTCTCACTATCTTGTTTCAAAGGAATTAATTGTGTAGCAGTTAATTATGGGGTTAATGTATTATTTTTTCTGCTTGTTTTGTCCATAAAATAAAGTTAAATGGCAAGTGTGCATTAAGAAATAGTGTACGAAGTCAGAATGTGGTGTTAATTCTTTCAAAAAAAAAAAAAAAGAACATGCAGGTTAAAAGATGTGCTTTGACTATTTCTTTATGTTTGTTTATTCATGTTACATTCGAACTTATAATTAGTACAACTTTTTTGCCTTAACAGAGATATGGCCCTCCACCTTCTTATCCTCATCTGAAAATTCCGGGCCTTAATGCACCTATCCCATATGGAGCTAAATTTGGTTATGCACATGGAGACTGGGGCAAACCACCTGTTGATGAAGTAGGTTTACCTCTATCATTTTTTTTTTCATCTCGACCTTTATTATTCATTTTGTTACATATGGGTTTTCAACTTGTGAATTAGTATGGGCGCCCCCTCTATGGAGATGTTTTCGGTGTTTTGCAATAAGAGCAGCCCAATTATGAGGTAAGCTAGCACATGGTATAATGACTATTCCATCTGAGCTTTCCTAAGCATTGCAGTTAATTTATCTTTTTGTGTTTCTTATTGGACTGGTTTTCAGGAGGAACCAGTTGACAAGACTAAGCACTGGGGAGATTTGGAGGAAGAAGAGGAGGAGGAAGAAGAAGAGGAGGATGAAGAGGAAGAACAGATGGAGGAAGAGGAACTTGAAGATGGCATTCAATCTGTTGACAGCCTGTCAAGGTAATTTTCATGTTTTGCTCGTTTTGGTGTGTTGCTGTTTGCATGTGTCTATTTAGTTTGTAACTTGTTATCTGATTGGTTGTGTTGTTGTAGCACTCCCACGGGTGTTGAAACTCCTGATGTTATCGATCTCCGGAAGCAACAGATGAAGGAACCTGATAGGCCTCTCTATCAAGTAATCGTCCCCGGCTTTTCTGACATTACTTTACTAATAATTTTTGTACCAAATAACATATCTTTCATTTCTTGGTGAAGGTGTTGGGAGAAAAAGAAGAGAAGATAGCCCCAGGAACATTGCTTGCCCCCAGTCACACGTATGTCTTTTTCTGACAAACTCTACTTACATTCGACTGAATTTGCATTTTGAATTTTGATTTTCCAATTTTAAATTATGTTTCTCTTACAGGTATGTGATCAACACGGGAGCACAGGATAAAACTGGTGCTAAAAGGGTAAGTGATTTTCTTGTTTTGATAATTAAGTTGATACAAATGAATTCTTTTATTGTGATTTCTTTGCCTGTGAGACTAATTGATCTTTGCTCCTTTGGGTTCATGTATTATGTGTCACTCAATTCCTAATGAAGGAAACAACGTCTCAGATGAAAATCACTGTTGCACTGGAATGTGTTTATATCTAGCACCACTAACTGTTCCCTGTGACAGGTTGATTTGCTAAGAGGCCAGAAATCAGATAAAGTGGATGTCACATTGGCACCGGAGGAGTTGGATGCCATGGAGAATGTTTTACCTGCCAAGTAAGTTAACTACATTTTTCGGTCATTTTGATAGACTGGATTTTTCATGGATGATGAGCTTATTTTTCTACTACTTCTCTCCCAGGTATGAGGAAGCTAGAGAAGAAGAGAAATTGCGGACTCAGCGTGAGGATTTCAGTGACATGGTTGCTGAGGTAAATTGCATGATTCAAACTGCTCTCTCTCTCTCTCCCCCTCTCTCTGTTTTTTGTACGAGGTGTTTTTGAACTTTTAGTCTTGATATTTTTTTATCATCAGCCGATAAATTACAGAGTATGCTACCTCAATACATGGTTAATACTAATTTCTATAGTTGTGGATGTTATGCAAAAATTGCAATTATGAATAATCTAAATATAAAATTTCATGAAATTTGATCAAGAGTTGTGATCCAGAATGAAAAAGAACAATGCTTTCATGTGATCCTTTGTTTTTTATTCTTTTCAAACTTCAGATGTATTAGTTGCTTCATCTTTTATGATCTGTCTATATCTTTTTTCTTCTTTTTCTGAAATCTTGGATTTATAGTTGTAAAATTATATAATTATCACATGTGTTCCTATTCCATCTAGCGAATGAAATCAGTTATCCCTCTTAGATATGTATGTATATAACTGTAAATAAATCATGTAAAGATAGGTTTTACGGTTGAAACACATGGTTATATAGCAGTTCATACTGATAAGATGGTTATATAGCAGTTCATTCTAATAAAATTGTTTTCTTTAACTCAACATTACTATGTCTTTGTGCATATAGGTTTTAAACTGAAGTGATTGTGCCTTTATTTATTAAAGTTAGCTGCAGATTTAGAAGAATTAAAATTCTAATTTATATGACTTAGTTTAATCTAGCAAGTATCATTGAAAATTTGGACGTGCACTATGGAATGGAATGTAATTGACCCTTTAAATTGTTTTTGTATATAGATCATGATATTGTTTGAAGCAATTGAGGTCTAAATGTATGATCTTGCTAGATAGTATGCAACTGAAAGTTGCGCAACATAATTCCAAATTGAGAATTATACTATGTTTAATGTCAACTTAAAGTTTCTCGAAATTGGATTAAAACTATGCTTCATTGTTGTTTCATTTGGATCCTCTTTTTCAACTCTGGCAACACTTATATCAAATGGATGCACTCAAGGTGAAGATTACAAGTATCTTGGATTGCTCAAAGATGTAGTTATAGTTGTCCCGTTTTGTATTTTTCTGGATTTCTTTTTTCATTATCTAAGAGAGATAAATAGGAATGAAGATTATGATAGGCGACTCATACTTGTACTGTGGTGGTGGTGGAGACTTGTAAATATATGAAGGTGGAGGTGGAGGTGATTCGTATTTATAGGGTAGTGGTGGAGGTGATCCATAAACATAAGATAAAGCCGGTGGTGGTAAAGAAAGTGGGAATGGGGTGTAATCAGCATTTGCTACAACTGCAAATGCGGCCAATAGTGCCAGCAGAACCCACTGCTGGGGTTTCATGAAACTCGACATCACTACTATGAAACCATCACACTCTGTAAGTTTCTCTTTTGGTTTGATTTAGGGAAATTATCACATGATATTTATAGGCATTTCTTGTGGTCATGTATTGAAGAAGTCCACTATTATTTGTCTATATGCTTACCACTTCCTCTGTCTTTTTTTGTGTTTTGGTAGCTGATTCTATGGTGGGCTCGGATGTAAGAATTAGTCAGTTTATTAAAATAACTTAAGATTCCTATTCAACATTGGAAACAACTTATTATTGTTCTTAAAATTTGCAAAGAACTTTATAATCGTTTTTACTGCAGAAAGTATATCAACTAGGCAACTAAGTAATATCCTGACCAATTCTTGTGAATTGGAGTTTAAACTACCATGATAAAAAAAATAGAAAAAATTAAACATCTTGCAGGTGAAAGATGATACTCTATTTCGATGCGTGGTTGAATTTCTGATGACTTTGTTAATTAAGGCTTGTATTACCTGGTTCTGCTGATAATGCATTTAACCTTAGTTGCATTTGAATTTAAGCAGGAATTTGTTATTATCATCAATAACAAATCTTCGGTGTTTTGACGAAGGAATTTGTACAATGTTAAGGTTTAATATGTATTTGGTGCACGGTGCACTCAATTAACAATTGAAATTATTTGTGTTGAAAAGTGTGGGCAAATTACACAAAAAAAATATGAGTTGATTACAATGGAATGTTTACCAATGGTATTCCTCCCCATCGCTCACTGCTTAAACAAAATGGTCCTATTATGCTGTTGAGAAATTTGGATCCAGCAAACGGACTATGCAACGGGACGTCGGGGCCCGCTTGATTTGTAAAGGGTTCACCAGAAACCTAATTCATGCTGAAATTGCAACGGGAGAGTAGCTCGGAAAGCAAGTTTTCATACCTCGCATACCTATGAGCCCGGCAAACGACGAGGGCTACCCTTTCAAGTTCATTCGCAAACAATTCCTTGTTCGAAGTTGTTTTGCAATGACCATAAACAAAGCTCAAGGGCAAACAATTCAAAAGGTTGGAGTTTACCTACCCGAACACGTATTCTCCCATGGACAGCTATATGTCGCACTTTCGAGGGGAATTTCCCTAGAAGATACAAAAGTGTTGATCAAGGCAAAGAATAAACGACAAACAAAAAATATTGTGTACAAAGAAATTCTAATGTAAATGAGAAGTTTTAAAATACATTTTATTTAAGTGTCCAACTTAGCGTATTAATTATCTCAAAATTTCTTATTTAATATATATCGTATCCTAATATGACACTTTTTAAAAAATAAAATCTCTAACTAAAATTTTTCAACCACACTTTATCAGCTTTATGAAAACTGTGAAATTTGGACTAGTAAGACAATGAAAAAAAAGAAGGTATTCTACCCCCGTCAAAAAGAAAAAAAAGGACTTAGGATACGAAAATTACAATACAAAAATCATACCAAAATTTTTGAAAAATACAAAAAAACAAAAACTCCATCCAGAAAACCTCCTCTGGACCTCTGGGTTCATCCTTTTCAAATAAAAAGCGTTCACTCGACAATAACTTTAATTTTCTTTATTTTTATTTGTTAGACACATCATCTAAATTTTTAAATAACGCTCACCCGACAACGATTCAAGTTTCTTGTTTGATGGGTAGATACATCAACTAAGAGAGCGTTCACCCGACAATGATTCAGGTTTCTTGTTTGATGGTTAGATATATCAACTAAGAGATCCAATATTAATGATCAAATTATTTTTCAAATAAAAATTATCCGACGTGCAACGCACGTGGTTCAACCTAGTGATGCAAAATGTCTATTGTTTTTATTCTAATTAATCACCATTGCATGATTAAGGGCATTATCTGAGCATGAACCAATTTAAGTGTGAATTATGTGAATTCTCCCCACAATTTGAAATGACAGTTTTATGGGAAATAGGAAAACGAGTAATCATTGATTTGATGTGCAGCAATTTTGTTTGTGGATTGACACGTACGGCCATGAGTGATAATAGGTCAGATTCATGGTCGCTGATATTATTTGTGGTGACCATGAGTGATAATAATAAATCAGATTCATGGTCACATGAATGGATGAATTGATGGTGAGAAATGGTTTGGGGGAGATTTACTATATGTGAAAAATGATTTTGGCAGATTAGGCCGTTATTTGAAAATGGTTTTGGGTTTTGCCCCTTAATGTGAATTAACTTGTGATATTTCAATTAAATGATGTGAAACCTGTTGTGCCCAACTGATTATTATGTGAACTTGTTATTTGTATGATATATGATGTTTGTATTATTATGTCAACTGCTTAAATAAATTATATATTTTATTAATGAGTATAACTTAATATATTTCGGATTTACCAATCCCATGACGTTGCAAATCACCCATACGTGAGAATTCAAATCTCACGCCCCATTTTCCTAACCCCTTGCAGATTATGATTTCGTGGAGCAAGGACAGTAATAGAGACGACACGGAGTTCCCCACTTAAATGAAATGTTACTTTAATATTAAGCTTTATATATGTGTGTGAGATATATTATAATAATTATTCTACTCATTTCTTCCGCTGCATAAAACCCATCTCTGACTTTATTATCCATTTTTATATCAAAAATTTTATAGTTCGTATTTTTAGCTACAAGTGGCACCTCGAATCTGAGATATTTTATGTGTTTTGGATTCGGGGCGTTACAGGTGGTATCAGAGCTTAGGTTCAAACTTTCGGACCTAAACTCAAAATCATTGTTTTCATCAAGCCAAAATCCTTTTCATAAATTAAATTTTTCTTATCATGTAAGTATAGATCACTAATTTAATCACTTGAGGGGAAATGTGTCTCCTATTACCGTCTGAAGCTTCTCGTAGGTATGTTCTTGTTTTATTATCAAAAGTGCCTATAAATTTATAAACTTGTAACGAGTTGACTTTCATAACAAAACTCTAATCAAAAGATCGAGAACTCAAAACAACACCTACGTAGTGTGGAAGGAACTACGAAATGCTGTTTATATTCAATTAAAATACAATATTTTGTGAATTGCATAAATGAGTATATTTGTTTAAGTTTATATTTCATAAATGCTATTATGTGACTATTTGAACTTTTTTTAAATTATGTTTTTGCATGACTAAAATTTTGACTAGAAATTTCCTTTCTATGTTAGAATCCACCTAAGATAGTAGTGGCTCGGTACCTAGAAGACTTACTTTCATTTTCAGATATGACGTAAGTAGACTGACCTCCATAGAAGTCGAGACCCTTATATGATATTATATGTTATGAAATTGCTACTTGGCAATGTGTGTTACTTGCTCTATATTAACTGTTATATTTTATCTGATTATTGTTAAATGACACGTCACTGGTTTCTATTATACGGTGCGTATGTGATCACTGTACCATTGACGGCCGCAGTGCGTTGCGGTGAACTACATACTCACGTGTATCTCAGTACTAGTGTTGTGTTGATTACGTAATTCGATTCTATTTTTTTTTATTTTCTCACACCTATATGACGTAACAATATTATTCTTTTATTTTCAGAACCACCAATAGAATGACAATTAGACAAACACCACGTAGTAGGTAATATAGGACCATTAAACCTCATGAAAAAAAAAATTATGGGACCTAATTCCAAAAGTTGAAATAGTTAAAAAATTCTACCATACTCTACATACCCTAATACGATTTCAAGTTTCCCCACCCATTGTGTTAGTTCAATAACTTTGACATGTAAAGGAAGGAACCACTTGAAGATGAACATATGAGCTTTAGTCGAGCAATACCTAGAAGCTGAATTTCGGGGACGAAATTCCCGTTAAGGGGGTGAGGATGTAATACTCCGTCCCGTTTTATACCATTTATATTCCTAGGAACTTTATTTTATATTATTATCCCTGTTTCTTTTAATTTTATTATTTTGTGTGATACTGTGTAATTTAAATATATACCCTATTTCAAATTCCCGAATTCGAAGAAAGGAATCGAATCTTTCAAACGAATAAAGGACTACGAGAAATTAAATACTCATAGTTTAAAATTATGTTTTCGATCCGTATAATGTGTTGAGAATAATTAAAATACATTAAAATATTAATTGAGTCTTAAAACTGTATTAATTCTCAATTCAGAATTAAACTCGTGAACCAAACGATCCCTAAACCGTATCAAATGGGAACGAAAATATCGTAATTGAAGGGGGTTAATTTCTAGCCACATCTTTTACTTTCCTTTATTGTTTTAATTTAATTAAAGAATTATTTTGTACCACAAGAAATTCTTTTCCTTTTACTTAATTAATTAATTAAATATAGTTTTCTTCTATAAAACAAACACGACCAATTCAGTTTCCAATTCCTTTCCTCTCAGCCTCACTATCTCTTTCTCTCAATCCTCTCTCTTCGAAGCTTATCCCAGACACCTCAGCGCCCAAATCGGCCGTCTCTCTTCTCCGGCGGAGCAACCACCACCTCGGCCGCTGTCCCCTTCGCCCAGCAACCACTTCCTTCGCCGCCGTGCTCTCAACCCGGACGCGACGCCTCTCCTTACCGAACGCCTCCGCCGGGTAACGCCGTCCTCTTCGCCCATCCGCCGCCTCGAAACGCCGCCGCTCACCTCCCTCTCTCTCGTAGCCGCGACGCCATCTCCCTTCCCTTCGCCCGAAAGCCGCGACGCCTCCTCCCCCTCCTCTTTCCGGCGACCCGAAGCCGAACGCCGCGACGCGATGCGATGCCTCCCGCTTCGCTACGCAACGCCGCCGCTCTCCTCTCTAGCGCCGCCGCCGCCTCTTTATTCTCCTTTTCCAGTAAGTTTTAGGAAAAGCCCATTTTCAATTTCTAAATTCGTCGAAGTTAATTTCAACCGTAACCCTTTTCTCTCCCGTTTGATTTTCGATCGAGATGACGCCGTTAAAACTGGATTGATGTTGCCGGAAATTTTGGAGACCTCGAACGACGCCGTTAGGCTGCCCGAATTTACCCGACGAGTCTCCGAACTACGCCGCTAGGCTGCCCAATTTGGGACTCGTAAGGTTGCTAACCTTCTCTCAATTTCTTGTACTAGTTTAGATAAGAAATAAGCACTATTAAGACTTTTGTAGATATTGGAATTATGTTTTATTTTAGAGGCTGTAAGATGGATGAAGTTTTGATGTTAATGGATTCTCTACCGTTGTACCTTTTAATTTGTTCCTATGCTCGGTAGTTTAGCCGAAGTGTTAGTCGAATGGTTTTAGTTGAATGGAGATGAAATAACAGTTTGGTGTTATTGATATCACTTGATGAGTTGTTGAGTAACTATTGAAGTAATTGGTTAGTGTTGTTAAGTATTTTAAGTTGTTTAGTATTATTGAAATTGTTGTCTAGTGTTATTGGATTAGTTGGATGATATTATTAGAATGATGAATTAGTATTGCTGTTTTAGTTGAAGAGTATTTTTGGATTAGTATTATTGAATTAGCTGAATGGTGATGAAATTAGTTGTTAGTAATATTAGTTGAGTTTTTAAAGACAAATGGAATTTCGTCTTCATCTCGTACCCCTGTTAGAATTTTAGAAACGCAAATTAAAGCCTTTTAATATAATTCCTTTGTTTCAGAAGTGTTACTAAAGTTAGAAAAGAAAAATACTTTTTATAAACTATATTAGTTATAATATAAATTTTTTTAGAAAAATCAAGTTATTAATAAGTTTTAATAAGAGGTTTTTATAAAATATAAATTCTTATACTTTTATTTTTCCTTAAAGGGCCTTTATTAAGGACATACTGAATTCAGTAAATACATCCCCCTGTTACAGCACTGAATTTAGGAAATACACCCCCCTGTTATACCACAAGTACACTAGTAAATACACTCCCTCAATACACTCATCTTTTTAGAAGTGGTGTATTTACCAAAATAGGGTGTGACCCTTAAGCAAGTCCTTTTTGAGTTTATAAGACCACAACTTTCTCGATTCTCGTAACACAAACTCTCAAGTTTTCCTAAACGTTTTCAAAGGTCAACTTTTAATCAAATGACTTCGTACTAGGATTTGATACTAGTTGGAACGCACACGAGGTTTCCGACTATCTGTTTGTACATCATTCACGGGACCCGGAGTTAACAGGTGGGTGATGATCTGTTGATCGATCTGCTTATAATACGTTGTGCTGGTATACTCTGAACTCGACCAAATAAATCTAAAACAACTAATCCAACATAAATGTATCCCTATAATATAAATATTTGAATTACGTGATATATTTATATAGGATGCAAAATGTCTATTGTTTTTATTCTAATTATTCACCATTGCATGATTAAGGGCATTATCTGAGCATGAACCAATTTAAGTGTGAATTATGTGAATTCTCCCCACAATTTGAAATGACAGTTTTATGGGAAATAGGAAAACGAGTAATCATTGATTTGATGTGCAGCAGTTTTGTTTGTGGATTGACACGTACGGCCATGAGTGATAATAGGTCAGATTCATGGTCGCTGATATTATTTGTGGTGACCATGAGTGATAATAATAAATCAGATTCATGGTCATATGAATGGATGAATTGATGGTGAGAAATGGTTTGGGGGAGATTTACTATATGTGAAAAATGATTTTGGCAGATTAGGCCGTTATTTGAAAATGGTTTTAGGCTTTGCCCCTTAATGTGAATTAACTTGTGATATTTCAATTATATGATGTGAAACCTGTTGTGCCCAACTGATTATTATGTGAACTTGTTATTTGTATGATATATGATGTTTGTATTATTATGTCAACTGCTTAAATAAATTATATATTTTATTAATGAGTATAACTTAATATATTTCGGATTTACCAATCCCATGACGTTGCAAATCACCCATACGTGAGAATTCAAATCTCACGCCCCATTTTCCTAACCCCTTGCAGATTATGATTTCGTGGAGCAAGGACAGTAATAGAGACGACACGGAGTTCCCCACTTAAATGAAATATTACTTTAATATTAAGCTTTATATATGTGTGTGAGATATATTATAATAATTATTCTACTCATTTCTTCCGCTGCATAAAACCCATCTCTGACTTTATTATCCATTTTTATATCAAAAATTTTATAGTTCGTATTTTTAGCTACAAGTGGCACCTCGAATCTGAGATATTTTATGTGTTTTGGATTCGGGGCGTTGCAGGTGGTATCAGAGCTTAGGTTCAAACTTTCGGACCTAAACTCAAAATCATTGTTTTCATCAAGCCAAAATCCTTTTCATAAATTAAATTTTTCTTATCATGTAAGTATAGATCACTAATTTAATCACTTGAGGGGAAATGTGTCTCTTATTACCGTCTGAAGCTCCTCGAAGGTATGTTCTTGTTTTATTATCAAAAGTGCCTATAAATTTATAAACTTGTAACGAGTTGACTTTCATAACAAAACTCTAATCAAAAGATCGAGAACTCAAAATAACACCTATGTAGTGTGGAAGGAACTACGAAATGCTGTTTATATTCAATTAAAATACAATATTTTGTGAATTGCATAAATGAGTATATTTGTTTAAGTTTATATTTCATAAATGCTATTATGTGATTATTTGAACTTTTATGCTTTAAATGTTTAAATTATGTTTTTGCATGACTAAAATTTTGACTAGAAATTTCCTTTCTATGTTAGAATCCACCTAAGATAGTAGTGGCTCGGTACCTAGAAGACTTACTTTCATTTTCAGATATGACGTAAGTAGACTGACCTCCATAGAAGTCGAGACCCTTATATGATATTATATGTTATGAAATTGCTACTTGGCAATGTGTGTTACTTGCTCTATATTAACTGTTATATTTTATCTGATTATTGTTAAATGACACGTCACTGGTTTCTATTATACGGTGCGTATGTGATCACTGTACCATTGACGGCCGCAGTGCGTTGCGGTGAACTACATACTCACGTGTATCTCAGTACTAGTGTTGTGTTGATTACGTAATTCGATTCTGTTTTTTTTTTTAATTTTCTCACACCTATATGACGTAACAATATTATTCTTTTATTTTCAGAACCACCAATAGAATGACAATTAGACAAACACCACGTAGTAGGTAATATAGGACCATTAAACCTCATGAAAAAAAAAATTATGGGACCTAATTCCAAAAGTTGAAATAGTTAGAAAATTCTACCATACTCTACATACCCTAATACGATTTCAAGTTTCCCCACCCATTGTGTTAGTTCAATAACTTTGACATGTAAAGGAAGGAACCACTTGAAGATGAACATATGAGCTTTAGTCGAGCAATACCTAGAAGCTGAATTTCGGGGACAAAATTCCCGTTAAGGGGGTGAGGATGTAATACCCCGTCCCGTTTTATACCATTTATATTCCTAGGAACTTTATTTTATATTATTATCCTTGTTTCTTTTAATTTTATTATTTTGTGTGATACTGTGTAATTTAAATATATACCCTATTTCAAATTCCCGAATTCGAAGAAAGGAATCGAATCTTTCAAACGAATAAAGGACTACGAGAAATTAAATACTCATAGTTTAAAATTATGTTTTCGATCCGTATAATGTGTTGAGAATAATTAAAATACATTAAAATATTAATTGAGTCTTAAAACTGTATTAATTCTCAATTCAGAATTAAACTCGTGAACCAAACGATCCCTAAACCGTATCAAATGGGAACGAAAATGTCGTAATTGAAGGGGGTTAATTTCTAGACACATCTTTTACTTTCCTTTATTGTTTTAATTTAATTAAAGAATTATTTTGTACAACAAGAAATTCTTTTCCTTTTACTTAATTAATTAATTAAATATAGTTTTCTTCTATAAAAAAACACGACCAATTCAGTTTCCAATTCCTTTCCTCTCAGCCTCACTATCTCTTTCTCTCAATCCTCTCTCTTCGAAGCTTATCCCAGACGCCTCAGCGCCCAAATCGGCCGTCTCTCTTCTCCGGCGGAGCAACCACCGCCTCGGCCGCCGTCCCCTTCGCCCAGCAACCACTTCCTTCGCCGCCGTGCTCTCAACCCGGACGCAACGCCTCTCCTTGCCGAACGTCTCCGCCGGGCAACGCCGTCCTCTTCGCCCAGCCGCCGCCTCGAAATGCAGCCGCTCACCTCCCTCTCTCTCGTAGCCGCGACGCCATCTCCTTTCTCTTCGCCCGAAAGCCACGACGCCTCCTCCCCCTCCTCTTTCCGGCGACCCGAAGCCGATCGCCGCGACGCGACGCGACGACTTCCGCTTCGCTACGCAACGCCGCCACTCTCCTCTCTAGCGCCGCCGCCGCCTCTTTATTCTCCTTTTCCAGTAAGTTTTAGGAAAAACCCCTTTTCAATTTCTAAATTCGTCGAAGTTAATTTCAACTGTAACCCTTTTCTCTCCCGTTTGATTTTCGATCGAGATGACGCCGTTAAAACCGGATTGATGTTGCCGGAAATTTTGGAGACCTCGAACGACGCCGTTAGGCTGCCCGAATTTACCCGACGAGTCTCCGAACTACGCCGTTAGGCTGCCCGATTTGGGACTCGTAAGGTTGCTAACCTTCTCTCAATTTCTTGTACTAGTTTAGATAAGAAATAAGCACTATTAAGACTTTTGTAGATATTGGAATTATGTTTTATTTTAGAGGTTGTAAGATGGATGAAGTTTTGATGTTAATGGATTCTCTACCGTTGTACCTTTTAATTTGTTCCTATGCTCGGTAGTTTAGCCGAAGTGTTAGTCGAATGGTTTTAGTTGAATGGAGATGAAATAACAGTTTGGTGTTATTGATATCACTTGATGAGTTGTTGAGTAACTATTGAAGTAATTGGTTAGTGTTGTTAAGTATTTTAAGTTGTTTAGTATTATTGAAATTGTTGTCTAGTGTTATTGGATTAGTTGGATGATATTATTAGAATGATGAATTAGTATTGCTGTTTTAGTTGAAGAGTATTTTTGGATTAGTATTATTGAATTAGCTGAATGGTGATGAAATTAGTTGTTAGTAATATTAGTTGAGTTTTTTAAAGACAAATGGAAACTCGTCTTCACCTCGTACCCCTGTTAGAATTTTAGAAACGCAAATTAAAGCCTTTTAATATAATTCCTTTGTTTCAGAAGTGTTACTAAAGTTAGAAAAGAAAAATACTTTTTATAAACTATATTAGTTATAATATAATTTTTTTTAGAAAAATCAAGTTATTAATAAGTTTTAATAAGAGATTTTTATAAAATATAAATTCTTATACTTTTATTTTTCCTTAAAGGGCCTTTATTAAGGACATCACTGAATTCAGTAAATACACCCCCCTGTTACACCACTGAATTTAGTAAATACACCCCCCTGTTATACCACAAGTATACTAGTAAATACACTCATCTTTTTAGAAGTGGTGTATTTACCAAAATAGGGTGTGACCCTTAAGCAAGTCCTTTTTGAGTTTATAAGACCACAACTTTCTCGATTCTCGTAACACAAACTCTCAAGTTTTCCTAAACGTTTTCAAAGGTCAACTTTAATCAAATGACTTCGTACTAGGATTTGATACTAGTTGGAACGCACACGAGGTTTCCAACTATCTGTTTGTACATCATTCACGGGACCCGGAGTTAACAGGTGGGTGATGATCTGTTGATCGATCTGCTTATAATACGTTGTGCTGGTATACTCTGAACTCGACCAAATAAATCTAAAACAACTAATCCAATATAAATGTATCCCTATAATATAAATATTTGAATTACGTGATATATTTATATATGATGCAAAATGTCTATTGTTTTTATTCTAATTAATCACCATTGCATGATTAAGGGCATTATCTGAGCATGAACCAATTTAAGTGTGAATTATGTGAATTCTCCCCACAATTTGAAATGACAGCTTTATGGGAAAGAGGAAAACGAGTAATCATTGATTTGATGTGCAGCAGTTTTGTTTGTGGATTGACACGTACGGCCATGAGTGATAATAGGTCAGATTCATGGTCGCTGATATTATTTGTGGTGACCATGAGTGATAATAATAAATCAGATTCATGGTCACATGAATGGATGAATTGATGGTGAGAAATGGTTTGGGGGAGATTTACTATATGTGAAAAATGATTTTGGCAGATTAGGCCGTTATTTGAAAATGGTTTTGGGCTTTGCCCCTTAATGTGAATTAACTTGTGATATTTCAATTATATGATGTGAAACCTGTTGTGCCCAACTGATTATTATGTGAACTTGTTATTTGTATGATATATGATGTTTGTATTATTATGTCAACTGCTTAAATAAATTATATATTTTATTAATGAGTATAACTTAATATATTTCGGATTTACCAATCCCATGACGTTGCAAATCACCCATACGTGAGAATTCAAATCTCACGCCCCATTTTCCTAACCCCTTGCAGATTATGATTTCGTGGAGCAAGGACAGTAATAGAGACGACACGGAGTTCCCCACTTAAATGAAATGTTACTTTAATATTAAACTTTATATATGTGTGTGAGATATATTATAATAATTATTCTACTCATTTCTTCCGCTGCATAAAACCCATCTCTGACTTTATTATCCATTTTTATATCAAAAATTTTATAGTTCGTATTTTTTAGCTACAAGTGGCACCTCGAATCTGAGATATTTTATGTGTTTTGTTTTCGGGGCGTTACAGGTGGTATCAGAGCTTAGGTTCAAACTTTCGGACCTAAACTCAAAATCATTGTTTTCATCAAGCCAAAATCCTTTTCATAAATTAATTTTTTCTTATCATGTAAGTATAGATCACTAATTTAATCACTTGAGGGGAAATGTGTCTCCTATTACCGTCTGAAGCTCCTCGAAGGTATATGTTCTTGTTTTATTATCAAATGTGCCTATAAATTTATAAACTTGTAACGAGTTGACTTTCATAACAAAACTCTAATCAAAAGATCGAGAACTCAAAACAACACCTACGTAGTGTGGAAGGAACTACGAAATGCTGTTTATATTCAATTAAAATACAATATTTTGTGAATTGCATAAATGAGTATATTTGTTTAAGTTTATATTTCATAAATGCTATTATGTGACTATTTGAACTTTTTTTAAATTATGTTTTTGCATGACTAAAATTTTGACTAGAAATTTCCTTTCTATGTTAGAATCCACCTAAGATAGTAGTGGCTCGGTACCTAGAAGACTTACTTTCATTTTCAGATATGACGTAAGTAGACTGACCTCCATAGAAGTCGAGACCCTTATATGATATTATATGTTATGAAATTGCTACTTGACAATGTGTGTTACTTGCTCTATATTAACTGTTATATTTTATCTGATTATTGTTAAATGACACGTCACTGGTTTCTATTATACGGTGCGTATGTGATCACTGTACCATTGACGGCCGCAGTGCGTTGCGGTGAACTACATACTCACGTGTATCTCAGTACTAGTGTTGTGTTGATTACGTAATTCGATTCTGTTTTTTTTTTTAATTTTCTCACACCTATATGACGTAACAATATTATTCTTTTATTTTCAGAACCACCAATAGAATGACAATTAGACAAACACCACGTAGTAGGTAATATAGGACCATTAAACCTCATGAAAAAAAAAATTATGGGACCTAATTCCAAAAGTTGAAATAGTTAGAAAATTCTACCATACTCTACATACCCTAATACGATTTCAAGTTTCCCCACCCATTGTGTTAGTTCAATAACTTTGACATGTAAAGGAAGGAACCACTTGAAGATGAACATATGAGCTTTAGTCGAGCAATACCTAGAAGCTGAATTTCGGGGACAAAATTCCCGTTAAGGGGGTGAGGATGTAATACCCCGTCCCGTTTTATACCATTTATATTACTAGGAACTTTATTTTATATTATTATCCTTGTTTATTTTAATTTTATTATTTTGTGTGATACTGTGTAATTTAAACATATACCCTATTTCAAATTCCCGAATTCGAAGAAAGGAATCGAATCTTTCAAACGAATAAAGGACTACGAGAAATTAAATACTCATAGTTTAAAATTATGTTTTCGATCCGTATAATGTGTTGAGAATAATTAAAATACATTAAAATATTAATTGAGTCTTAAAACTGTATTAATTCTCAATTCAGAATTAAACTCGTGAACCAAACGATCCCTAAACCGTATCAAATGGGAACGAAAATGTCGTAATTGAAGGGGGTTAATTTCTAGCCACATCTTTTACTTTCCTTTATTATTTTAATTTAATTAAAGAATTATTTTGTACCACAAGAAATTCTTTTCCTTTTACTTAATTAATTAATTAAATATAGTTTTCTTCTATAAAACAAACACGACCAATTCAGTTTCCAATTCCTTTCCTCTCAGCCTCACTATCTCTTTCTCTCAATCCTCTCTCTTCGAAGCTTATCCCAGACGCCTCAGCGCCCAAATCGGCCGTCTCTCTTCTCCGGCGGAGCAACCACCGCCTCGGCCGCCGTCCCCTTCGCCCAGCAACCACTTCCTTCGCCGCCGTGCTCTCAACCCGGACGCGACGCCTCTTCTTGCCGAACGCCTCCGCCGGGCAACGCCGTCCTCTTCGCCCAGCCGCCACCTCGAAACGCCGCCGCTCACCTCCCTCTCTCTCGTAGCCGCGACGCCATCTCCCTTCTCTTCGCCCGAAAGCCGCGACGCCTCCTCCCCCTCCTCTTTCCGGCGACCCGAAGCCGAACGCCGCGACGCGACGCGACACCTCCCGCTTTGCTACGCAACGCCGCCACTCTCCTCTCTAGCGCCGCCGCCGCCTCTTTATTCTCTTTTTCCAGTAAGTTTTAGGAAAAGCCCCTTTTCAATTTCTAAATTCGTCGAAGTTAATTTCAACCGTAACCCTTTTCTCTCACGTTTGATTTTCGATCGAGATGACGCCGTTAAAACCGAATTGATGTTGCCGGAAATTTTGGAGACCTTGAACGACGCCGTTAGGCTGCCCGAATTTACCCGACGAGTCTCCGAACTACGCCGTTAGGCTGCCCGATTTGGGACTCGTAAGGTTGCCAACCTTCTCTCAATTTCTTGTACTAGTTTTGATAAGAAATAAGCACTATTAAGACTTTTGTAGATATTGGAATTATGTTTTATTTTAGAGGCTGTAAGATGGATGAAGTTTTGATGTTAATGGATTCTCTACCGTTGTACCTTTTAATTTGTTCCTATGCTCTGTAGTTTAGCCGAAGTGTTAGTCGAATGGTTTTAGTTGAATGGAGATGAAATAACAGTTTGGTGTTATTGATATCACTTGATGAGTTGTTGAGTAACTGTTGAAGTAATTGGTTAGTGTTGTTAAGTATTTTAAGTTGTTTAGTATTATTGAAATTGTTGTCTAGTGTTATTGGATTAGTTGGATGATATTATTAGAATGATGAATTAGTATTGCTGTTTTAGTTGAAGAGTATTTTTGGATTAGTATTATTGAATTAGCTGAATGGTGATGAAATTAGTTGTTAGTAATATTAGTTGAGTTTTTAAAGACAAATGGAAACTCGTCTTCACCTCGTACCCCTGTTAGAATTTTAGAAACGCAAATTAAAGCCTTTTAATATAATTCCTTTGTTTCAGAAGTGTTACTAAAGTTAGAAAAGAAAAATACTTTTTATAAACTATATTAGTTATAATATAATTTTTTTTAGAAAAATCAAGTTATTAATAAGTTTTAATAAGAGATTTTTATAAAATATAAATTCTTATACTTTTATTTTTCCTTAAAGGGCCTTTATTAAGGACACCACTGAATTCAGTAAATACACCCCCCTGTTACACCACTGAATTTAGTAAATACACCCCCCTGTTATACCACAAGTATACTAGTAAATACACTTCCTCAATACACTCATCTTTTTAGAAGTGGTGTATTTACCAAAATAGGGTGTGACTCTTAAGCAAGTCCTTTTTGAGTTTATAAGACCACAACTTTCTCGATTCTCGTAACACAAACTCTCAAGTTTTCCTAAACGTTTTCAAAGGTCAACTTTAATCAAATGACTTCGTACTAGGATTTGATACTAGTTGGAACGCACACGAGGTTTCCGACTATCTGTTTGTACATCATTCACGGGACCCGGAGTTAACAGGTGGGTGATGATCTGTTGATCGATCTGCTTATAATACGTTGTGCTGATATACTCTGAACTCGACCAAATAAATCTAAAACAACTAATCCAACATAAATGTATCCCTATAATATAAATATTTGAATTACGTGATATATTTATATATGATGCAAAATGTCTATTGTTTTTATTCTAATTAATCACCATTGCATGATTAAGGGCATTATCTGAGCATGAACCAATTTAAGTGTGAATTATGTGAATTCTCCCACAATTTGAAATGACAGTTTTATGGGAAAGAGGAAAACGAGTAATCATTGATTTGATGTGCAGCAGTTTTGTTTGTGGATTGACACGTACGGCCATGAGTGATAATAGGTCAGATTCATGGTCGCTGATATTATTTGTGGTGACCATGAGTGATAATAATAAATCAGATTCATGGTCACATGAATGGATGAATTGATGGTGAGAAATGGTTTGGGGGAGATTTACTATATGTGAAAAATGATTTTGGCAGATTAGGCCGTTATTTGAAAATGGTTTTGGGCTTTGCCCCTTAATGTGAATTAACTTGTGATATTTCAATTATATGATGTGAAACCTGTTGTGCCCAACTGATTATTATGTGAACTTGTTATTTGTATGATATATGATGTTTGTATTATTATGTCAACTGCTTAAATAAATTATATATTTTATTAATGAGTATAACTTAATATATTTCGGATTTACCAATCCCATGACGTTGCAAATCACCCATACGTGAGAATTCAAATCTCACGCCCCATTTTCCTAACCCCTTGCAGATTATGATTTCGTGGAGCAAGGACAGTAATAGAGACGACACGGAGTTCCCCACTTAAATGAAATGTTACTTTAATATTAAACTTTATATATGTGTGTGAGATATATTATAATAATTATTCTACTCATTTCTTCCGCTGCATAAAACCCATCTCTGACTTTATTATCCATTTTTATACCAAAAATTTTATAGTTCGTATTTTTAGCTACAAGTGGCACCTCGAATCTGAGATATTTTATGTGTTTTGGATTCGGGGCGTTACAACCATACTCCATTGGTTCACAAAAGATAAGCTTATTTTTTTCATTATTATTAATAAAATAAAGATAATATATATAAAAAAAAGTAAATAAAAAATAATTTTAAAAATGTTATTTTAAAACTTTTATTTTAAATAAATAATAATTATGGCGGGGACAACCAAATGAGCCATCTAAATATTCTCAAAATGAATATCTATTCAACTTATATCTTGCAGTTAAACCTTAAAAAAATTGATGTGATTAATTTTTTTTCTTACATTATTTACTATTTTTATTTGGTGTTTGAGTTATAATTATTCTTGACAAATATAATGATGAAAGCAATTAAAAATTTGGTTTTCAAATATAGTGATGAAAACAAGTGCGCCAGAAAGTAAGTAGATGTCCTGTCGCAAGTCATGTCGCTAGCTGTCAGTGGGGCCCAGGAATCTTTTGCAGTCGCGGGTGGTAGTGGAGGCTGCACTGTTTTGGTCAGTTTTTGTCGGGCTTGCCTAGGTGGGTTGGTTTTTTCCGCAGACGCGAGTTGCAGAGGTGACTTGTTTCCAGTCGCGAATTTCAGTGGAGGTTGTGCTTAATTTGAAAATAATTTCCAAAACCACTATAGTGTCATAACCGGTTTTCAAAACTACAATATTTAAAAAAATTACCCAAGATTATATGTAGTGAAATGTTATTTTTCTATTTATGAAATGTAAAACTTAGTGTGGGACGATTCAAAAATGAAAGTGCAAAAAGTTTACTCAGAAACGGAAGGAGTACAATGAAATAGAGCACAACTAAAGTGAATATGTATCAAAATATTTTGTTATGTATACAATTTATGCTGAAGTGTTTATTTTTCAGCCCACCCCACTATTAAATCCTGGATCCGCCCCTGGTAACACATATTTGTAGTAACACATATTTTCTCTAACATCAACACACATTTACTCTAACATTTGCAACAACACATATTTACTCTAACATCAACACACATTTGTTCCACCAGTAACACACATTTGTTCTACGTTACCACGCATTTGTTCCAACAGTAACACATATTTACTTTTACAGTAACATGTGATTGTCACCACCTTACATGTGTTGTATGGAAAAATAATTATTTTTGTAAAATTAAATAAATATTTGTGGAAATCAATACTTTGAATAGATAGCAACACACATTTTGCTCTTATTTTGTATGAAAAAATATTTGTTTCGGTAAAAACACACAAAAATTGGTGAAAAAACTACATCTAGTCTAATAGTAACACACATTTTGCCTTCAACAACATGCATTTACTCATATAGTAACACAAAATGGGAGCGAAAATTCTGAAACTAGACTTGCGTGATATTTTGGAAATAAAACTCACCAAATCTGACCTCACCCAACCAAGATCCGCGAATTATTTTAATATGGACTATTCTATGAATCATATATCTATTTCATATAACAATTTGTGATATTTTTTAATTAACTAAGTCTACATTTGTTTTGAGATTTTGAGGTGGGTGATAAGTCGTAATTCTTGTATAAATTGTGTATTTTAATTGGTTGTTTTGTAACAACAATTTTATATTTTGCTTGTAATTACACGACTTATTTTATTACGATCTCGATGCTTTGATGATGCATTAGCCTATCATTTTCAGGGTGTTTTGGAACCTTTTTAATTAAGCTTGAGATGGTTCAAATTTGGAGATGCGAGTGAGTGCAAATGGATCGAGTCAAAGACAGATACGTAACGCAACATAGGGTCCAATGTAGAATTCCAGCACATGTTTCATATAATATGAATATTACATGCAATAAGTTGTACATTCAAGCCGTAGTTAGTTCCCATTTATCAAGACTTAAAAGTTACCTACGATCAAACCTTGGAAATTCCCACATTTTGATTTAATCTTCAATTTGGCTCAAAGACTTTAATGACATTAAAGGTAGCTCCACTATATAAAGTCATCATGTGGACTTATGGAGGAGAGCAACCTTAGGGAGAGAGAAATACACAATAATCGTAGCTATGTTTAGCTATATTTCTTTGTTATTTCACTTCAAGTTTAGTGGCTAAATTTGCTTTCTAGTTCTTGGATTTGTGGAACCCTAAAATGATTTATTACTTTTATCTAGTTATAATTTTCCTACTTTATCTTGATTTATTCGCTATTTGATAAAATGTTATGCATGTTCAATTAATTAATTTATTTGGTTTGGCCACTCGAGTTTATTAGTTAATTGATTCTAGCTAAATTATTGTTATAATTCGTAATTGTTATAATTGTGTAATTGGAGTAGCAAATAGGGCAGAACACCCTAGGAATATCAAAGTCTAGATTGTATGATTCAAACGTTCCGCTTTCATAGTCTAGCTTGTAGCCCTATTATTTTGGTTCGTTGATGCATTCAATAAATTGAACCTTGAATACATGTTCTGGGTTATTTATTTGAATAGGTTAATTAAGGGTCGTACCTACTGATTAATTAAACTTAAGAAATAATTCGAACTAGTTTGGTCGTACCACTACTTTAGAGACAAGATTCGAGTAGAGTTTGGAATTTCATGTACTTTAGATTGAGTTGATTAAATTATACAGGGGGGAACAATCCAAGAACTAGACTATTCTCTCCTTTGATTCTTTCTTTTATTTTATTAGTTTATTTAAGTGTTATTTCGTAAGTAATTCAACAAATTCAAACCCCCTTGTCTTTATTATTTTTTTACACTAATTTATTCTTTAAAATAATACATTGTTTCTCGTGGGTACCCTACTACACTAGTAGATTAGTCGAGGTAAACAAATATATAAATTTGGTGTGTCGGCGACAGACCATCAGTGGGGAAAGTCAAGATTTTGTAATCTCATATATTTTAAAATATTGGTGAATATTAAAAATATGTGTTTACTTTGAAATATTTATCGAGTGATTTGTTGCCAACCAAAGACCTAATGAGTGAACGAAAAAAACGTTATATTATAAAACATACAAGGTTAGATGAATTTGTGGGAGTGAATATGAAAACTAGATTTGAAAAATGCAAAATAGAATAATGACGTGGATCGCAGTAACCAAGTCGTGGGCCTATTCAACAAAAACACAAGTCTCCGCAAAGTCGTAAGATTATGAATGGAAGTTGATGTCCGTCCAATGCCTGAAAGTCAAGAAAATTGGTGATCTGATGGTAGGGAAATCGACAACCAAAGCTCCAATGAACAAAAATTCTGAATAATTGGATGCTGCCAAGTGGAGTAGCGATGCCATAAAAAAAAGCTCTCATAAAATGAAAAGAGGCCGATAAAGCTTATATTCATTTATCTATGAAGATCTATATATCTCTGTCGAAAAGAATCAAAAGAAAATGAAAGAACCGGAATTGATAGATAGTTAAATAAAATTCATCTAATGTGTTTCAAACCAAATATTAGAGCTGTCAATTAGAGCTCGGTCCGCCCGAGATTTGAGCCGGGCTGGGCAAAAAAAATAGCGGCCCAAAAAACTGAGTCGTTTTGACCCGGGCCGACGGGCCAGATGGGCTCGGGATATTATAGGTCGAGGGGTACGGGGGACTTGCTTGGCTCGACTTAAATTAAATTTTTTTTAGAAAAGACCGAAATTAGTATTGTTACTTGTTATGAACTAAAGTGGATTAAGATATAACATGTATGTGGATTGTGAAAGTGTAATGAGTTATGTTTTATAGTACTCTCTCCGTCCACCAATTTTTTACCCACTTTCCTTTTTGGACTGTCCATCAATTTTTTAACTCATTCCCTTTCTAGAAATAAACAGTACTCACAAACAAATAAATGAGTCTCACAATACCCCCTACAATACTTTTACTTTATATACTTTTTTTAATTAATTTTCAATAAATCTTGTACCCAACAGTAATGGGGTAAAATTTATGTGGAGGGAGTATATTTTTTTATAAAAATTATTTAAATAAAAATGGTCGGGTCGGCTCATTAGCCTGCTGGCTAGGTTGGGTTGGGCTGAACTCAAATTTTATAGACCCGATTTGTAAATGAGCTGACCCGAGCCGGCCTATTAAACCCGATGGGCCGGGCCCAATGGCCCAATTTGCTAGCCCTACCAAACATAGCCAAGAGTCGATGGCTAAGATACAGAAGCCCAATTGATCCATTTATAATTCTGTTCCAAATTACTTGTGGGGCCCGACTAAATACCCTTCAAATTTGGTAGATACACCTATAATCTTTGTAATAAAACAAATAATTATAATAAAATTACGATAATGGCCTCAGTAAAAAAATGTCTAATACACCCCATCCAATTTCAGCCAAAACGAGTTGCAATCCCTACTCCCTTCAACCCCCAATCCTTCAAACCCTCTTTATGAAGAATTAAGCGACAATTTTGTTATGAGAAGTACAAAAGATCGAAGAAGATGCAGATTTCGACAACTATTTGATTTTAACTATTGCAAACGTGAGAAATATCAAGATAAAAAAGCTCTCCCACCGAACGCTAAAATCTACAATGTCGTGAAGGAAACCGTACCAGCGCTACCGTGCAGGACCATAGGCCAACCGCACATGCCCCTCTATTCAATTTTTCTGCTTTTCGATAAACCAATCTCGAGAAAGTGCTCAATTTTTTGATGTTTTAGATCGAATTTAACAATGTCAAATAATTTTCGTCTGTACGGTGGATAGTGGTGTATAAATTAGGGTTGATTTTGGTTGGTTGAATGAAAATCTATATATATATAAAAGTAGAAGTGAGGAGAGAGAAAAAATTGTCATTATTGGAGTAAGTGGAGTCTACTTGCTTTGTGGTGCAATGGTGTATCTCACTCTCCATTAAAGAGAGTGAATTAACTTTACCATTTTCTTTTCTTTTTTATTTTGAATCAATAGTTTCAAAATTCTTTAAGTTATTAATTTTAAATCTATTTTCAACACACTATATATCAAATTAATTATCTTTTTATATTTTTATTTAATATATACTACACATATAAAAAGAAAAGTAATATTTAAAATATTTTTTTAATTATATATGATAAATTGAATTTAAATAAATTTTATTTAGAGTATATAAGTTTTGTTAAATATTAAAATTATTTTATGAATTTTAGTGTTTGTTGTGAATTTAGTACATAATTGAAAATTGTATGATTAATTAAATAATTATAATGCTCACATATATACCATATAATCTATACATATGAATTGGATTATAGATTAAATAAATTTATTTTAAACTTTTAATATAATTTATTATACAATCGCCCATTTAAAATTTATAATATTCAATCCGTGCATCGCACGGGAGAAACACTAGTTTTTAAAATAAAGACAAAGGTGTAAGAAGGGTGGGTAGGTGAAAAAGGAACTTAAAATGTTGGTCCCAAATGTCAATCTCCATCATATTCTGTAATAATATTGGCGTTTAGAATTAAGATTGTTGGTTGATGCTTTTTGCCATGAAAGTCGTGGGGAAATGGTGCTCTTTTCTTAATACTTTCATTATAAAATCTTTTATTAAAAGATTATAGATGTATCTACCAATTCTGGTGGGTATTTAGTCTGGCCCAACTAGCAATTGGGCTGCCTAGGCCGGCCCAAACTAAAAAAGTAGGATACACGGATTGAGCCTTGATCCTTCATCAAGCCTGCCTTCCTCCGGCCAAGGGGTCAATAGTTCAAATTGATCCGAACCTTAAATTATTAAACTAATGTTCAGTAAATTAATTGAGAGAAAATTACAAAAAAAAATATATATAATAAATCACCATATATAAAATTTAACATACAAAATCCAATAAAAACACAAAAAAATCCAAAGTAATCATCGATTCATCATATCGATTATCATTAAAATTCAAAAGTATATTGTATTGACAAAAGTATACACAAAATTACTAAGGCAAAAAAGGGGGAAATTACTTTTTCAATAAATCATAAAGGGGGATAATTTTGGGCTTGCAATTTTGACAAACATTTTAATTTCGTTATTTTAGAACAAATTGGTCGGCGAAAACCACTCAAATAAGCCCGAAAACATTTCAAATTGTCCCAAAACTCCTACATTATTTATACAAAATAAAGTATGATAATAAACAAATTAATATAAGACAATTAAAATTTTGAATCAAATGATACTTATTAAATCTGAAATTTTTACAATAACAAATAAATACAAAAATTGAATTATATTAGTTAATGATTAAAAAATTGTTTTAAAAACGTTAAAATAAGCTCTAAAATTTATTAAATTATAAAAATGATAAGTAAAATTAATTAATTTTTACAAAATTGATTAGGGTCATAATTGCATCTTTATTAGACTCATTTTCATGCATGTTAGGGTATTTTAGATGCTTTTATTGTGCTAATGGCCATTCATTTGAATCTTAATCCGTTTGTGTGTAGAGTGATGATTTTTGTAGGAAAAACGGAGGAAAATAATGAAACCGGAGCAAAACAAGCACAATAAAAAAGTCGAGCATCCAATTGATCAACCCAGAGCCATACTTTCTTTTTTATTATCAATTGCAAGCCAAGTTGAGAGTAGAATGCGTTACGGATTCTTCAAAAAATGGCAATATGCAGTTTCTGATACGTGGAGGATACGGGTGCGGGTGCGATTCGCGTCGGATTCGCACTCGATACGCCACAGGGCGTATCCAACAATTTTTTTTATTTTTTTTATTAGGATACGCGTATTCCCCTCCAAGGATATGTGGGAGATACACGTATCGGATAAATATTGCAAAATTTATTGATTTTTGTGATTTTTTTTTTGTAATATTTTAAAATTTAATATTAAAATATAAATATATTAGTCAAGAAAAAAAATCAAATAATATATCATCCAACCAAGTATTTCAATTTCTTAATTCTTATATAATTAAATGATTTGGAGAAATTTCTAGAATATATATGTTTTCTAATTTTCTAGTAATTATTCAAATTTTTTATTGATAATGGTTATGATGCGGCCGCCAAGTGATTATAATAATAATGTTAATGTGAGTTGACCTTTGTATAAATTTGTAGATTAAATTTTTTATTATGACTTGTGTAAGCTAATGATATATAATTTTTAATTGTTGCATATTTAGATAAAATTTCTCTATATTTTTAGTTTATTACATGTATCATATATGATAAAATAAATTTAAATAGACGTATCCTTGCCGAATCGTATCCTAATTTTTTTTTAAAACTCTGTATCCTCGTACCTGTGTTGTATCGCTCTCGCACCCGCACCCGTGCAACATCGGTTTGAAGGATATCGAGAAGTCGAAAAATGTACAAATGGAGCAAAACAGAAGTCGCACGCCCGCGCAAGGAAGTGCACAACTGTGCAGAGGCGCGCATGGCCTAGCACGGTCGTGCCATTTGGCTACAAGTCGTGCAAAAAAAATCGGCACGCCCAACCATGGTGTTGCACGGTTGTGCCACTCTGGCTCAGGTCGTGTAGCACCCGTCCCCTTCTCCATTTTGTGCGATTTTGATCTTTTCAAGGGCCTTTTTGCAATTTCAAAAAAGAAAACTTATTTACACATATTTAAGACTTTTCTCCCTGAAAAGAGAGGGCTCCCAATTAATTTTAGATTCCCAATTCTCTCTTCAATTTCCTTAGAAAATTCTCTCTACTTTTCATTCCATATTCATTCAATTGTTCTAGATTAGTAGATTAGTTCTTTTCATAGATTACTTTCAATTTCATTCATTGCAATTCAATTTCAAGAAAGGATTTAAGGTGTTTATTTCATCAAGATTGCAAACTTCAAGAGGTGATACCTTTTATAATTAAGCAATTTTCTTATTGATTGCATTATGTCTATGGTTAATTTGTTGATTCTATCCATGAGTTTTGTTTTTCTAGTCAAATACTTTGGGTGTTGGAATTATGATGAAATTGGTGTGAATATGTTAGTTTAGTTTTGATTGTGCTATTGAATTAGTTTGATTGTTTCTATTGATATGTTACTCTTAATTAGATTGATTGATTAGGTTTAGTAGCTTTTTTTAGATTGATTCGTGTTATAATAAGAGTTGGGTGTAGCTTAATTGATCTTGTAGTGAGAAATTTAATTAGTTAATTGAATTCACATAATAGTTTACTTTACTTAAAGGTAATACATAAATATTATCCAAAAAATATGATTTCAAGGTATGTTGAGATTTTGTTTCATTTAATGTTTTGGTTATTCATGTTATTCTGTTACATTTATTTTAGAAAAAAAAAAGATTTGTATATTTTGTTGCACAAAAATTTGATTCTATTTAAATGTATTTTTTTATTTGATATTTGATATTTTTTCAATTTCAATTAATTTCTGGACAATAAAACAATTTCCGTGCCGAAGACATTCAAACCAAATATATAGTAAAACAAAAATATATCTTTTTGCTATTGGGCTACTCAATATTTACGGTGTTCAGTATATAATACAGTGTTCTAATTTTCAAGATTTTTGTAAACAAATCAACAAGATGTATATACTGCATATTCCAAAATAAGTTATTCAAAGGCACTAATTGGTGGAAAAGACTTATATGAACATTATGAATTTAAACATGCCTCGTACTTTCAACGATCCATATGCTAACAAGTTGAAAGTCTAGTATAGTTCATAGGGTAGACTAACGCGTAAATCACTTACCATAGTCAGTAAACTCAATCTTGTGACGCCGGGGAAATGCTACCGTTGAGTAGCCCAGAATCTTCGTCGATTGGCAGATCAACAATGTCCACCATGTGAGCATTTGAATCTTCCTTCTGAATCACTCTCAAAGCCTCCAACACTTCTTCCATTGAGGGTCGCATATCCCTCTCCTGTTGCAAACATCGGAAAGCTAATTCAGCCACCAACGTTACCGTCCTTTTCACATTACTATTCGTCTCAAATCCAAGAGTCGAATCAACCAACTCATGCAATGCATGGTTCTGAATCTTGTTAACAGCCATGCTGGACAGGTTTATATCATGTCGGAGCCTATTGGTATCCACAGCTTGTAGTGATGATATAAGCTCTATCAACACTACTCCAAAGCTATAAATATCGCTTTTTTCTGTGAGTTGGTAGCACTGGTAGTACTCGGGGTCGACATAGCCAGGAGTCCCTTGTGGGGCAGTCGACACATGGGTGACGTTGTTGGGGAACAACCTTGAAAGCCCAAAATCTGCAACTTTTACATGAAAATCATTGTCTAGAAGAAGGTTAGTGGTTTTGACATCCCGATGTATGATGTCTGATCTGTGGAGATAAGCCAGTGCATCAGCTGTTTCCACAGCAATATTCAACCGAATAGGCCACGATAGCTGGCCTGATTTAGCCCGTTTTCCATTAAGATGGTCGGCCACTGTCCCGTTTGGTATGTATTCATACACAAGTAGTAGCTCTTGGCTTCGCCTGGAGGTGCATCCGTACAGTGTCACAAGGTTGTGGTGCCTCAACCGAGTTAGAATCTCGATTTCATTCATGAACTGCTCTGCACGCCTGAAATTGTTTTCATATAAACGCTTAACTGCAACTATACGACCATCGGAAAGTACCCCTGTCATGAAAAATGACAAAATCTTGAGTGTTTGTTTCTTTAAAAGTTTTGGATAAATTAAGATTGAGGTGTTGTATTCGTACCATAATATACAGTACCAAATCCACCATCTCCTAATTCTCCAGCAGGATCAAATTTGTTCGTAGCTTGTTCAAGTTCAGAGTAGTCGAAGACCTGGACACCGAAATACGAACTTCCCCTACCAAGATCTGATTTTAGAGATGGAAATGAAGGTATGCTTCTGGTGAACTGCTTCTGAGGTGAGTAAATGAGGCCCTTGCTGGAAGGAGAAATCATTAATTCCTTGTCGACAACTTGGGAAGACGGTAGTTTCCTTTTCTGCCTGTAGTATAAAATTAAACCTACGAAGCCAACACCAGCAAGAACTGAACCAGCTACAGAAAGGCCTGGACATGCCAAGTTGAGAGAAAAAATATTATGTTTTACAAGAATAAGCTTAGCTGAAAGAATATTAATTTACAGCTTTGAATGAGAACATACCAATAACAGTGTTCTTTCTCGTGTTTGAACTATTTCTTCCTGCAGCAGCAATTCAATACCAAGCATGAGTATGGATAATAAATTTGTATAACCTCAGCTTATTAAGTTCATCCATCTTACACATAATTAGGAAGATGAATGATACTTATACAAAAGAGGAAAAAGCAAGTAATGATAGAACCAAAAAGCTATATATACTATAACAAATAGCGACTAAGTTCTGATGCAAATAGTAAACAAATCAAATTTGTAGACATTACTCCCTGACCAGTCATATGTATCAATGAAGTATGAAATTTCCAATATAAGCACTGCACAAAAATCAAGAGTAACATAAATTAGAATCCAGGGGAATTGTAAAACTTGTAGACGGCATCTCATAAATTTCATCCAAGAGAACATAATCACACTTATAAATACAGTACTAGGCTCTAGCTCGATGTAATTATAGCAAGCCTTGAACTATTGTTCTACCGATGAAAATATTTACCACTTATCATTCACCATTAAGATGATTCTATCGCGTGATAATATAACCCAACAATCCAACAACAATACTAGCATTCTGAATCACCACTCTCTAATGGATTACCAACGAATACACATGAAAGATCCAAATTACCTTCAGGTTTAAGTGTCAAGGGAAAATCACATGGTTTATCACCACAAATACAAGCAGGTAGCCCCGTGATGGAATCAAATCCGCATTGCCCACCCATTCTATTGCACTCAGAGCACATTCTCTCATGGGGGACGCTATAACTCACAGTAAACCCCTGCATTAACGCTTCCCTAAGACTCAGGCTCCGATTCATTAGCCCAGTCGCAGCAGCCATCAACAAGGGGACACTGATACTCGTGCTACAATATATAATTTTCATAACCGGGTCACTAGGAACCGGCCCTACTAAACTATATGAATCCGTGAAATTCAAACTACTGGAATTGCAGGTGAAGAGATTGTACGGCCTCACACTCATGCCTGATGTGTTGCAGCCGAAGAACAGAGATAGGGCTTCGTTTTGGGGCGCGCTGTAGAAAAAGACAGTGGAATTGAGAGTAGTGTTGAGAAATTGGGAAGGGCAGATGTTATTGTAGAGATCCGATCGGGATAGGATGAGAGATTTCTGAGTTTGATCGAGTCGAATCACTCGGTAGGCGACTGAATTGTGAGTTAACTCGGTGGTGGTGTTGTCGCGGCAGGTGAGTCCGAAGCCTGGTAGGCCACAGTAGGAGGGGCGGTCGCCGCCGGTAAAGGGGAAGGTTACATCGGTGATGTCGCCGCATGAGAAGGTGCCGCCGCAGTGTGGGTAGGTGGTGGCGGATTGGGAATGCGCCGCCGTGAGAAGGGTGGCGATGAGTGGGATAACGAGAGAGAGGGAAGGGGAAGACGGAGGCATTGAATGGACGGTGGCGGAACAGAGAGTGAGGCGGCATATTTAGTGGTATTAACAACTTTGAAGGCAAAAGGTTGAAGAATTTTGAACGTTGAAAGGTTTGGTTATGGAGCCATCTTTGGTTGACTGACTGTGATGCTTGGCGAGGAGGGCGAATGAAATGAAACGGAAAAGACACAATTTTATTTGATTAGTACATGCCCTATTTTTTTTTTTTTACGAGTTTTTAAGATTTTTTTTTTAATAAAATGGTAGTAAAAAATTTATGTCACATATTTTTCATAAATAATCATTTTATAAAAGAAAAATTTTAAAAAATTTTGTAATACCCTCCAACATATCGTATTATATCATTTAAAAAAATCAACATTCCAAAAACAGGTATTTAAATATTATGAAATTAACCATTATGGGATGAGTAAAAGTCTCTTCATTCAAAAATAGTTGTTTTATTATACATTATAATTATTATATTAATATATTTTTAATAAAATAATTACTATTATTAAAAAATACATATAAAATACAAATAAATTTTGCGGGTGGAATTTATTTTACATATATTTTGCCTTATACCATGAGTTCAATGAATGCACGAAAGTCATGTGATACAATATTTAGATGTGACCTACTGTTTTTACTTTTCTTTTTTCAGGATCATGAAAGTTGAGTTGATTAATTATCTCTAAGAATTCAACTAAATTAGGTGTGCTATATTGAATGTCAGACACAATATTACATGATTAAATACAATAAAAAAGGGGAAAATTACAAAATCTCAATAAAACAACAAAAAAAATTATCTAGTCATGTGTACAATAATTTTTTTTTTTTTTTTTTTTTTAGCTTAATGGATCGATAAGAACATAACATGATACACTAATTTTGCATTCTTATCGCGATGTACGAATACGATGAGTTTAAATACTTTATTTATTGTGTTCATATGTATCATGTTATCGTGCTATAATATTATGATCCCTAAACAAAATAAGCCTACAAATATCTATCATATATGATCGACAATACAATTGTCAACAATCGTGGGAGAAAGGCAAAGGCAAGATGGGGATATATAGCTAAGTAGTACGAAAAAGATTACGTTCGAATCATGTATGAGCAAATTCAAATTAGTGACATGGCACTTAAATATTTTATTTGTTCGTGTAATATTTATGAAATGTGATAAACATAAGATAAAGTACAGTGTACTTTCAGTGTAGTTAGTGTAATGTGGCCTAATTTTGTTGACTAAACATAAGTGATTATATGGTGAGTAGAATACGCATAAGATATAACTCATTGTTTGGAATTGGACCATACACCCGTCTTTATAAATTCAAACTTCTTTAACAGAACAACTTGAATTATTGGTTCGTTAATATAGGGTTCAACTCTATTTAGAAAAATAGATATTTCATATGTATATGATTGGACGTCTATCCATATGTTCTATGACTAATGTAACAAAATTCAAAACCATGGCATTAGATTATTAAAGAATTGACTATATATCCATAATATATTATCTTGTTTACATGACATTAAATGTTAATTTAGATAAGAGAATTAACTCGTATGTGATCTTAGAATGTGTTTTTTAACTTCCCGACATAAAACTTAGTATTTGAAAATTAATTAGTTACATTTTATTATTCTATTATACATTCTTCCAACTTGGTATTTGAAGTCGCTCTTATCCATACTTTCACTATAAATCTTTGTTATTTGATAATGGTCAACGCCCAACTAACAAGTAACAACCCATTCGCCATCGTGACACACATAAACCTACCCCTACACTCTTTCAATATTTCACATTTCCTATAATTCAACTTCCTAATTCAGCATTTCGGGGTTTTACAAGGAAAAAAAAAAAAAAACACCTAATGATCAGTTCCTGATGCTCAACATATATTGGAATCTAGATTCTGTTAAATTAATTAAGGCGGCTTAACAAATATGAATGCCAAAATTCACAATCCTATGATTTCTAATCATCAAAGCACTAGAATAAGATCTTGTTTGGCTGAGGTTTTAAAAAGAAGTTATAAAAAATAAAAATAAAAAGAGAGGAACACGTACCCTTTGAAGACGAGGTGTCGTTTTTGGTTTGTGAATCGTCATTAGGCAGTTTGCAAACATCAGTAATAAAGGGTGGATGAGGGCAATAGCAAACAGTTTGATAAGTCTCCAAATCATTCCCACAACGCCCCTTGGACGCCCTACAATCGTTGCAGAATTTGTTATCAATCTGCCACTTGATCTCAAACCCCTTTTGCAGTGCCTCATCCAGCAGAACAGAATCCACTTTGCCGTCATGCGCTTCATACCCAGTCCCCGGAACTATAACACTAGTTTTACAAAACACCCCAGGGCCAAAAGCTCCAGATGCAACATAGCTTTTCTGATCCCCACCACAATGAACGTAGCTTAAACCCGGAGGGGCTTCAGAACCAGAGCACCCATAGAAAAATGTGAAATTCTTGCACGACAAATCGTACTCGAATATCGTGTGGTCTAGAGTCGTGTTCACGGGTTCTCTTGGACAGGTCTCTCCCATGATATCCTCCCTGGCAATCGTCATGACGTCCTTGTTTTGATCAATTTCCAGGACACGATATTTGGTATCCTTGATACCAAAGGTGGTCACATTGGTGCGATTATCACAGGTGAGTTCAAAATTTGGATGGCCGCAATACGGAGGAGCGTGGGGTCCCCGGAAGGGGTACCCTATCCCGGTGATCCCGCCGCAGCTGAATGTTTTCCCGCATTCCTCGTATAGATACTCAAGTTCGCTTGATCCATTGGGGGCATGAATTAGGATCAACAAGAGCCAAGAAAATAGGATTTGGGGATTCATAGGAAGAACAAATGTGAGGGGATCATTGTGAGAAGACTAATTGGGATTTAATTAGGGTGGTGGTTGGAGGGAATCTTAGTAGATAAAATTAAAATACAAAGGTAAATGAGAGAAGTTAGCACATTGTATTCACGGAAAGTGACAGCAGAAATTAAATACAAAACTGGCTTTGAAACTTTCTAAACATATTTTCTATTTGATTGGCTGAGTAAAACTGAGATTTGGACTCGTTAACTTGTGAGAGACTGATATTTTTACCAACCCTTTTTTTTTTTAAGTTGATTGATAATTGATATGTTTTTCTGTGATCGAATTATGCAGATACTACACAGATTTGGATAAATTAATTTATCAATTTGCATACGCATAGTCGAGGAAGTCCACTGCTAAGGAAATTAATAGGTGGTTCGTTGCGCAATTTCACCTACTCAAAAAACTGAAAGTTATGATTGTATGCCACGCTTATGTATAGTCAAATTAAACATTAGTTTTATTTTTCATTATCTAAAGCTACTTAACAAAAATAATTTATTTTTTAAAGAGTTGGCAGTCAAATTATTTATATCGTATAAATCAATATTAGGTATATATGATTTGAGACCATTTTTAATAATAAACCGATAAGATAAATAGCGCTCCCTTCATCCTGAGTAAATTTCTCATTTTCTTTTTCGGGCTCCCCCACTAACTTCTCATTCCATAAATAGGAAAAATAACACTTTACTGCATATAAACTTTAACCTTTAAATTCACACAATATTACTAAAAGTGTCACTCATTCAATTCACTTTTCAACACTATTCATTACTTTATCTAAAAAATTAATATGTGGTCCACCATATATTAATAAATAAATACATTTTTTTAAACATTCAACAAAAAAAAAAAATGAGAAGAAAGCTCGGAACGGAGGAGTATATAATCATATAAAACTAGCATTACAAATTTAGTCAAAAGTAATAAATGTTTGACAACAATTTGTAATATACAATCTTATACCTGAAATTAACCTCATTAGTTTAATGTACTGTATTATATGACCATGATCGACTAATCATATTTTAAAATGTATATATAATCCAAATATCAACTGACCTACATCTAACACATAAAATCGTGTCACACAAAAGTCTTAACTTGATTGATTGAATAGTTCTCATTTCAACAACCTCCACAAGTTCTATTGGTTTAATACGTGTGGAAACTGATTTTATTTGTTTAGGTAATGATGCGACTACAAATCCAAACTTTTTTTTTTACCGAATTCTTTTATAACTCATTATGAGGTAGCTAGTATATAAAAATCCATATGATAATAATTCAGATCGTAATTGTGATTTCTTTTGAGTGGTCGATGAAGATTAAATCGGCGTGAACGTATAAGAACTTTCTGTTCGAAAAACGGATAAAAGAGGGAAAAAAATACAATGAGAAAAACAAGCTAAGAGAGGCACTGGACCTATCCAGCGGCCGAGCTGAATTGTATAAAGAATTAATCAAAGATTGAGCAAACTAAGGGAGCTGCTAACCTGTCCACCGAGTACAGCAGCCATTCATTTGGAGTTTGGAGTATGAAAATGGGGGGAAAATGGAAATGATACTAGACTTTGGAAAATTGGAAAATATTGAAAATTCGAAGTACACAACAAACAAGACATTGATCTTGTCATATAACCGTATATGGACAAAGGCTCATAATTTAGCAGTCACGGTTTTTTTAACAAAACACTTTGTAGGCGAACAAAAGTAATTGCAAATTTGTTAAAAATTAATTTTATTTTTTTATTTAACGAGAATTTAAATATATTTAATTTCTAAAGTAAATAAATAAATAAATAATTGATATAATTGGTCCTTTAAAGTTTAATATATTGAATTGAGTTTTTAAATTCTAATATATTAAATTGAATCTCTAAAGTCTAATATACTGAATTGGGTCTATAAAGTCCAATATATTGAATTAGGTTTCTAAAGTCCAACAAGTTGAATGGGCTCTAAACCTAATATATTTAATTAGGTCTCTAAAGTCCAAATGAATCAAATTGAGTCTCTAAAGTCCACTAAATCCAGTCAAGCCTACTAAAGCCAGCAAATCAAATCATATCGAGAAAATATGTCTGGAGAAATTAAGTTATAAAAGCCTGATAATTATTTTCGAATGACTACGAATATTTTTCTAGTTCATTGAATATGGTCTGTCAAAACTAGAATTCTACTTCAGATCATATCTTTTCGTATCTTCAAACTCATCAAATCTGGTCAGTAAACCTAGAATTCTACACCTATAAATAGGTCTCATTCTAGTAATTCCACACATCAGCAGACATCGAGAAGTCAGAAGATTCAAGAGTTCTGAATTATTTACAGACAATCTTGAAGATTCAAAGATGTACATAGCAGCTTCAAAGACGTTCTTCACCAACAACCGCGTTTGATTCAAGATCATACCCTTCCAATCGACATTTCTCCTCCAGAGTTCTCCAAGTTCTTCATCAGCATCGACGTTCAATCCGGAATCATGGTGCTCAACCTCTTTGGTCGTGTTTCTCAAAATCTTCATCAACAACAATGTCTGATCCTAGGTCATAGTGTTAAGCCCCTTCTATCGGTGTTTCCCTTATGAAAATCTTCAAGTTTTCCACGAAAGCTCATCAAGTTCTTCGTGGAAGTCAACCAAGAATGGTCTTTGATCTAAGATCACAGTGTTAATCATCTCTGATCGACGTTCTTCAAGCTCAAGTTCTTCGTGGATCCAACGACCCAACATCTTCCTCCATGATAACTTCAAAAGTCTACACTTAATTTGAATGCCCTCGAATTAACATCAATCTCAAGATCGGACAAGATTCGGCTGCAAATCCATCTCCGATAAATCCAAAAATTAGTCAAAGTCAACTCGAAATGAAGAATTAGAGAAATCACTAGAGATTTTACTCAAATAATCGCTTGATTCAAAAAATACTCTTTGTAATTCTTTTTTCGCGTTTAATAACATTTTAATATAAAATTTGGTTGTTACACACTTATATAGTTGTATATGGGAATGATTCTTTTTAAGAACTACTCCCTCCGTCTCTGAGTAAACTTCTCACTTTCATTTTCGTGTCGTCCCCCAGTAAACTTCTCATTCCATAAATGATAAAAATAACACTTTATTACATATAACCTTTAACCTTCAAATTCACACAATATCACCAAAGTGTCACTCATTCAATTCATTTTTCAACATTATTCATTACTTTATCACAAAAGTCAACATGTGACCCACCATATATTAATAAACAAATACACTTTCTTAAACCATTCAACAAAAAGAAGTGAGAAGAAAGCTCGGGGACGGAGGGAGTATGACTTAGCGAGTGAAAAAAATGAGGATCGTAATTTGGTAACTTTTACCTTCACTACCAAGATGATTCTGTACATTTATGAATGAGTAGTAAAATCACTTTTTTAAAAGAAATTTCGTGTTAACTCCCTAAATGGTGAACACAAATTAAGTAAAGTGCACTTTATGTTGTATTGGGTTACTTTATGAGGGCAATTTTGTCCATCTTTATGTATAAGATGAGTTGAATTGGATTGAGTTTACTGTGAAATTTTTTAAGGGTGTTCAATTAAAACAAGTGCGTAAATAATTATGGGAGAGATAGAGTAATATTTAGTGAATTAATTAAATAAATTTAATAAAATATTATTCTTAAATGAATGGAGGTATGTGTTCAATTGTAATATAATTAATATCTTAAATTGGACAAATTAAATATATATAATTCTTTTGGAGAAATATATATATTTTTAGAAAAACTACTCTAAAATAATTTATGATAATGAGAATGAGTATGAAGTAATTGTGATGTTTATATAACAAGAGTTAAAGATGATCCATTCATTTTCATTATATTTCTTACAATTTAAATTAAGTTAATTACTGCCCAACTTAATTAATCTTTGAAAATTAGAGCAAACTATTACAATGTATCTATCATTATTCATTCGCATTGAGATTTACTATCCAATGATTTTCATTATCAATATTCTCATTAAAGAATTAATTTAAATGCAAATAATATGTTTATATGTTAATCAATTAATTATAGCAAAAACGTGCATGAGATCAATCACTTATTTAATGTAACGCTCCCCAGTCTTAAACAGGGATTATCGAGAAAGTAGATTATACGTACACGTCAGAATTGAGTCCGGTACACGTTGGTTTTGGCTTACCAATTAAGTGGCTAAGCGTTGATTCTTTAATTGAAAATAATGTTGTGTTTCATATTGTTCAGTTTTTTTTTTCAAGGTAATCAATTACAATAGTTACTTCGAACCAACTCCAAACCACAACCACCTACAAGAGGGGAACATCACCCCACCACAAGAGGGAAATAAATTCTCTCTCCGTGTCTCGAACCCAAGACCTCTGGGGTCTTAGGCGGTGGCCTCAACCACTTGAGCTACCAGCACTTGACCATATTGTCCAGTTTAAATACGCATTCATCTAGTATATTAATGACACTCTTTAATAAAAAAAAATGTTTTTCTGTTTTATTTATTAGATTATCATAACATGTAAATATTTTGATTTCTCAAAATGAGTTTGTCATTGAATTACTAAATTAGACACGGAAAATCAGAAACTGGAATTAAAAAATGTAATATAAAGATAAAAGGAAGTAGAAAAGCATAGTAAAAATTCTCAAAGGATAATTTGGATTACGCCATTGCAGAAAAAAACTAGGAGTCATTTTAAGAAAATAAAATTTTCAATTAAAGAGAAGAGAAGCAAATCAAAGAAAGGTAGTCATAAAAATTCTCGTATAAATAAGAATGAGGTTTTCATTTTGTCAATGTCAGATCATACGTATTGTTCCCTATGTCTATCGAATCTTGCAATATTTACTTTTTTAAACTAAAAAATTATTTTATTATTTTGTATAAAAATAATTAATGATAAATTTATTGTAATTTTTTTTAAAAAATATTTAATATTTAATCAAGATTCACTACAAGAAAATAAAAAATTGCCTACAAAATTAGAATTGCTTACCATATTTTTCCAACAGAAAAGTTTGTAGTAAGAATTGCCCTAGAAATTTTCTAATTATGAAAGCTTCTACATTTCTCAACCTAAAAACAGCTTGCCTGCAGAATTAATTTGTCTACGTAATAAAATCCCTAGGTATAATTACTTACAAGTCATTTGCCTACAAAAGTTTATATGCAACACAATTTTCCGTAGGCAAATTCTTTTGTTGGTGAGGAAGAAAAGATGCCTATACAATTAAAAAAAATTGTAGGCAATTCGTAGGTAATTCTCACTACGATTTTTTGTTGAAAATTTCGTATTCATATTGACAATTTCCGTAGACAATTTTATTTTTCTTATAGTGATCATTAAGAATCTGACTATATTCATTATATTATCATGAACATTTTTTATATAAAACTTTGTCTTTTAACTATACACCTCAAACATTTCAATATTACACTAATCTACTTCTTAAAAAAATCACTTTTAAAACTAATAAAATAACTTTTATGTTGAAATTACTCTCAGTTACGTAACTTTCCTCGAAGTAAAAATAATTATTTGTTCCATGAGAATTTGGGTTGAAGAATGATGAGTTGGTTTACATCTCCAAAGGCACATCCACGTAATCGAGATTAAATATCTATATCATAAACTCAACATATAAAATTAACCAATTATATATATAGTTGACTAAAACTACAACCAAATTCAATCAAGAAATATAAAATAAATTTCATTACCGCAATGACACAGGCAACAAACAATGTGAACTTGTGACTTTCTCGGTCATGATCACCACCTATCTAAGCCCGTGATTAACAAAAAAAAATAAAAAAATTAATAGGAACGATTCAGATCAAGCAATGAAGGCCATCCATATGTACACTCACACACAACATAAAATTGTACATCACGAATTGAGTTGGTTGACAACGCCATGGAGCTTTCTTTCCAGGACTTCTGTACAAATCTGGCCCATCATGTGGTAGAAAGAAGTGAGGTCGGAGAGCTGCTCCACTGACATCTTTCCGATCACGTTCCTAGCTAACTTCTCTCTCTCTTCATTCAATTTCAATTTTTCCCAGTAAGAAGATCCATTCCTCACGGTAGCACCCATCTGCTTTAATCTTGTCTCCTGCTGCTGGCTCAATGCTGTATTCGACTGCAATAAACGACAATCCACTTTAGTTTTATTAATTGCATGTTTTTAAACAGATAACGACAATCTTGAACAAATTTAATGTGGGGAGTCGGTCGTTAGGTTTGAAATTGATATTATTACATTTATTCAATAATATCATCATATTTATAAACAAACATTTATTGTTTGTGTGTGTAAAATGTGATGTATATTAGTTTATGGAAACAATGATATTACTAAATAAATGTTGAGTAGGTCTTGCATGAGACCGTCCCATGACATGAAACAATGAGAATGAGTCTAATTAGGGCATGAGCTCATTAACACTTTGGAAGGGTAGGTGTTGATTTGTGTGGTCTCATGTCATGAGACAGGTCTCATACAAGTTAATGCCATAAATATTATTACTTTGGATCCAAGTTTCACAATGTGAACAAATTTTAGTGGAGAGTTTGTAATGTTTGGGATACCTCTAAAAATTCTGCTCCGACCTCCAGTTCAGATTCCTTGGATGAATTGAACTCATGGCCACTTTCGTATATGTTCCTTGCAATTGAGAAACTCCTCACGATAATCTTTCTCTTCTTTTCCATTTCTTGGTCAAGTTTCACACTCTTTGGCACGCAATTTAGCTTCTTCTGATAGGCGAGAACTGCTTTTGCAAATTCCTGCAACAATTCACAATACCACAAAATAAATTTCCATACTAAACGAGCAAACAATGAGCTAATTAAATACTTGTGTGAACCAATTACACCGTGCAATGTGTGAATAACTATTATTGTTAAATAGAAACTATATATATTATTTAATATAAACAATTAATATTATTCAATAAAACATTTAATACTATTCCGTTATAAAAACAATTAATAACATAAAAAAATACACAAAAATTGTATGCAAGAATCCACAAAAATAATTGATTACCTTATAAGCAGAAGGGCATCCAGGGTAGTCGAATTCCTCCGAATCGGGTTTCCTCATCCGCTCCGGGTGAAACTGGAGCCCCATTATAAACTTCCCCTCTTCCGGGTTATACGCATCCGGGTCGTAAAACCCTTCAATCAAACCATCCGGAGCGAACGCCATGGGCACAAATCTCTGGGCCAATCTCTTCACCCCTTGATGATGATAACTATTAACCCCAATCTCCATCTCCCCCCCATCCAAAGAATCGTGAAACCATTGATGCAAAGGCGTGTTTTCCACAATCCTCACAGGGTGCCTATGCCCATCGTAATTATCGTAGTCCATATGGACCACCCTGTCGTTTTCAGGCACTTTTCTCGTGAGCTCTTTTCCAATGTCCTGATAAAGGGTCCCACCACAAGCCACATTCAGGATCTGTGACCCTCTGCATATTCCCAGGTAGGGAATGTTCCTTTCGAGGCAGAGTTTTGCGAGGCCGAGCTCGATTGCGTCTTTTTCCTTGTCAATGGCGGTGTCGCTGGCGTGTAGCCGTCGGATTTCTTCTAATTCTTCTGGCGTTAAATTGGATGTATCCGCTTCGTAGAGAGACGGATCTATGTCTTCGCCTTCGCAGAGAAGAACGCCGTGGATCGGCTCGAAGCTGTCCAATAGCATGTGCACGCCGGTGACACGTGGCACGATTACCGGTACGGCTCCATAGCTTACGATGAGATCGAGATGATACTCCCCTGCGTGTAATCAATTCTTTCTCCATCAAAATAGATCTCTGAAAAATAAATCAGTTATCGATATCCGTAAAATCAGGTCGATTATCTTTTCAGGGTTCATAATTTTGTCGTTTGATTCAATTTATTATTTTGAAATTAAATCGAAGCGACAAATTGTGTATGCGGCTGTTAATTTCTGGAATTAATCTTTGATTTGTTTCCCTGTTATTATCAATGTTTTCAACAAATCTGGAAATTGAACGATTTGAAATCGAGAAGATCCATACCTACAAAATCGACAAACTTGTTCTTGCGAACGCTTCTTCTGGAGACAATTAGAACACGAGGCAAGATGACAGAGAGATCAGCGGCAGCCATATAATTAAGCGCAGGAATTAAATGTAATGCAAAGATATATGAAAATCAAGAAAGGTGTGACAGATTATGATTATTAATCAGAAACCAGGCGAAATTTTTGTTAACTTTCCCGAATTCTGTGGTAACAGAATGGATGAGAAGAGCGGAGAGCTTATTCAAGAGTCTAGCAATATTAGTGTATAATCCACGAGGCGCCGCGTATCGGTATATATATAGGGGAGCGGGAGGAGAGAGGAAAAAAAATGAGGCTATTTTTAATGGGAGATAAAAATTTATCTAAAATAACGGCAAAGTATTATATAAAATAATTCATGATAAATATATCGTGAAATAATTTTAGAGTATCAATAGTTTCATCAAGATATTATTAATTTTATTAGGAGTATTATTAATTTGAATCAGTAGTATTATACCACAATTATTGTAAAAAAAATTGAACCCAAATTAATGATATTCCTGATTAAATTAATAATATTCCTAATTGGATTATTGATACTTTAAAAATTTTTCATGATAAGCTTATAATGAACTATTTTTTTATAAAACCTACTCAAAATTAATTTAATTTGTTGTGAATTATCATTGATAGATAACAATTAAACCATCACATTACTGCGGTTTAAAATATGTATTATAGAAAATTGAAAATGAACCATAAAATGCATAAAATAATATTTCTTTTATTGTAACTCGAACACATGATCATGAACATAGGTAGTGGAGCTCTAACCAATAAAATAGAATTAATTATAGGGCGCTGCTATTCACCCACATGAAAATTCTTTGTTCACCCACCTCTTTTTTTTTTTTTTTAATAGAAATGTGTTTAATAAAAATACTAATATACCCTTTATAAAAAAATAAACATTATATTTATTAAACACTCATGCTTTCAACATTAACCCAAAAATCTCAGAATTCACGTAAAATTTTCTATTCTTTCACACACAGTTGCACCATTAAAAAAAAAAGAAAAAAAAAAAGTATAATCCTAAAAGTATAAATTATAAAGACACAATTTAAATGAGATTAAAGTATTTTTGTTTATCTATAAATTGGTACACCATGAAAATAAAAAGAATTGTGGTTTTTTTAAACGGCAGGAAGCAGTGGTTCAATTAAAATAAAAAATAATTGTTGATGTGCTATTTTTTTAATTTTAAATCGATGGTGTATATATATAATAAATGATGTAAATATTATATTAAGGTTATAGTTGTAAATTTTAAGGGGGTGTATTAAGAAAAAATAAAAAAAATAAGCAATATACATGGTGGATTAATTTAGTAGTGGGTGAACAAAGTATTATCGTGGGTGTTAATAGCCGTTATATGCTTTAAAATACATCTCTGTTTCAAAATAAATGTCATTTTAAAGATTTTGTGTTAAATTAAGAATTATAAATTTTGATATATGCCCCGTATATATCGCTGAAAGATTTATTATATTCTAATAATCTTTATAAGATCTATTATATTTTGATAAATCCGAAATACCTTTTATATTTTAAACTAAGATTTGGAGTAAATTTAGTAAAAAAGTGAAAAATAATAGTTCAAACGACACTTATTTTGAATTACATTGCAATTTACCGTTATAAAAATTTAGTTTATTTTTATAGATAATTTACACTTAATTCACTTCAATAATTTTATCATATTATTATATGATGTCACATTAAACTTTTGGATAGAGATTTCAACCATCATATTATTTCGTTTTTTGTAATGTTAAATGATAGCTTTTGTAATATATATACACGAAGTTATTACAACTTTTAGTTTCAATTTTATGTGATAAATTGCCTTCTTCTCTATACATTTTGCACAGTTCACTCTTAATTGCATCTTATTTCACTAATAGTTACACATTAATATACTAAGTTTTTTTATTTTTTTATTTAAATTATATAATAAATTCTCATAAAAAATATTTTATTCATTTAAATAGTACAAGTCAACTCTCATATAAAATTTCCAGAAAAATCAACTGTGAAGAGTGATTAGGGATGTAATATTTATTTATTTATTTATTTTCAAGTGATTATAAAATTAGCTTAAAATATTTAAAAATAAATAAATATATATATATATATATATAGGGATGTTAAACGGGCTGGCCCTAACCCATTAGGGCTAGCCCTACGGGGTTGCGGGCATAAACGGTCCCGGGCCTTATCGGTTCATTTTAATCGGTCCACTAACACTCGAAACCTAACTCTAACCCTAACGGTCCGCGGGCTAAACGGGCCACTAACGGGCTCCGAAAGAAAAAACTAAAAAAATTAAATTTTAATATAAAATATAGACATGTAATTGTAATACGATGTCATTTAAACTTAAAATTCACACATCGTAAAAAATTCATGAAAATTACATTTAAACATTGTTCAACATTTCACTTTTTCATGATATATAACTTTATAACGTCAATGACAATTTAAGAGCCGGCGGCAACCGACAATGACAATTTGAGAGTCATGCGACGACCGATGATCCCCAATTGGAAAGATAATTATGAAGTACGAATGTTGAAGCCCTACATTGTTCATGAATTTATAAAAATTATTTCACACGTTGTTCATAAAGTTCAAGAATTAATTAAATGGTTAAATTCAATTTCAAGTAATTTAATAAATTAACTAAATGAAAACATAAATTAACTAAATAAAAACTTGAATATATATATATTGGACATTGGACTTGGATTGAAAATTTGAAGTTGAAATAAAATAGGTAGGTTGCATACACGGTTGTAATTGTACAAAATATATAAAAAATAAAAAATAAATCGGGCTAAACGGGTTGGCCCGGTAGACCGGTGGGCTAGCCCTTTTAGCCCGCGGGCTAAACGGTTCGGGCCACAAAATGCTTGGACCTAACCCTTGTTCGGTCCAGAGCTAAATGGGTCAGCCCGCAGCCCGTTTAACATCCCTAATATATATATATATATATATATGATAATCGCCCTAAGTTGCTCAAAATCGTCATAAACCATATTATTAATTTTACTTAGTTAAACTGCAAATAATTAAAAATATCTGCAAATTCGTTCTTAGTTGATGGCTAGAAAAGCATATAATCGTTGTCGTTCTTAGTTGATGGCCTCGATCCTATAACATTCAGGTGGCGCCTGAGGGCGGGTCAACTCTGATGCAATTGCTGACGTGGAATACATACATATATGTACACAATTATTAGTAGTATTTAGGAAAATGGATAACTATAACGGGATTAAATGTTAATTCGGTGGAGGCCTTATCCAGTGCGGTTTAATTTTTACATGCACGCACATGGACACTTAAATTGAGTTGTGGTTCATCAATTACTAATATTTTATTCCTTTTAAATATTTTACATGCTTCCGGGTTGTTAAGGAAAGTCCATCAAATTAGCCGGGAGTCGGCAACGTTGAATTAATTAAATATTTTAATACGAGTGTATAATTAAATAATTATATTTATTTTCACTAAGCGGTTATAACCGGTAACTGGTAACTATCGAAATTATTCGGTGAAAATAATAGTGACTATTAAAAATATAAAAATTATTATTTAAAAATGTAACAACATTGTGCATGCAAGTATAAGGCTTAAAAATCAGAATTGCAAATGACCCGAATATTACATCTTCCTTATTACGGAGATATCAAAATACATCTACGCAAGAAAATGAAATATTGAATTTCAAAACGAGAATTCGTATCAATTAAAAATTTAACTTTTTGAGTGGAATTTCAAAATAAAGACTTAAATTGACAACTCATGGCAAGAAGTAGTCTATATAGTCGTCAGTAATACGAGTAGAATGGAATACGAATGGTTGAGGAAGACATTTTGTATACCATGCACTACTGTCATTTTATTAAGTTTTAAAAACAATAGTATTAATTATTATAATTAATAATATAGTGATTAATGTTTATATTGCCTTTAAATCGATATCGTATCATCTTTTGTTGAAGATTTGAAAGATTGGCGTCCTGTTACTAAATTTGGTTATAATAGAAGTATCATTTATTTCATTAAAAAGTATTAATTGTTTCTGTATAATGTATTACTTTTGAAGGGTATTAGTAGTTTCATTAAATAATTTAAAAGATATTAAGGTTATGTTTCGATAGAGTCATTTGGAATCCAACAGATTTGAAAATGAATGGATTTGAGAATTCATAGAATTTATTTGAAATTTCTTCAATTTAAACTAGAATCAAAGCTAAATATTTAAAATTCATTCATTTGAATATCTTATTGTGGATTTAGGTTAAAATTCATAACCCCAAATCCCTTTATCCAAAACACAACCTAATTGTTTTAATAGTATGTACTCCCTCATATGTACACTACCTAATTCATTTGACATTTTTCATTCAATTATTTCATATACACACATATTATATGGATTAAGATATTAAATGCATACAACTATTTTTGCTAAAAAAAAAATAGAATAACACTTATTTTGAATAGGGTGGAGTATTAATTATAATTTCAGTGTAAAAAAATTCACACAATACCTCTTATAAATTGTAATGTTAAAATGTTTAGTAATTGAAGGAAGGAACATAATCAAATCTACATAAGTGAAAAATAATTTCTTATAAAAAGGTAAAGTAGTTGTACCAGATATGATATGTTATTGTTTGAATAATTTATCTTTTGTTAACAGAATCCATCCTTATCCGTAATTTTATTTAATGATGGCTGCAATTAATTACACCGAATATCCCACGTATAAAACGTTTCCGGTACTAATTAGTCTCACTGTTAAATTAAAAAATGAAACAAAACATGCATAGTCAAAGTAATCCGGTGGCAATTTCTGTGTGTCAACAAGGAATCTCATGAAACAAAGTTATTACTTCAAAAATTCTTCAAAATAAAATGCCCCATAGTTTAAGAGACTTTATACGTTAATGAATCTCACCGAATAAGTTATAGGTAACAGTTGAAGAACTTTTAAATGTGATATGCCTTGAAAAGAATCATTAGTTTATATTGTAACGGAAAAAAACGAGTGTATATTGTTTGAGACAGTCTCATGTCATAAAACTATGGAATGTGATATAAATTAGATAAACATACTAATACTTTGAATTTGTGTTATCTCATGTTATAAGATAATTGGACAAACGTACTAATACAAAAGGAGTGTTAATATGTGTTATCTCATGTTATAAAATAATTTCATATGAATTTGTGTATATTGTTTGAGACAGTCTCATGTCATAAAACTATGGAATGTGATATAAATTAGATAAACATACTAATACTTTGAATTTGTGTTATCTCATGTTATAAGATAATTGGACAAACGTACTAATACAAAAGGAGTGTTAATATGTGTTATCTCATGTTATAAAATAATTTCATATGAATTTTTGCAAAAAATAAAACAAGTTTTCCAAACAGTTATTACATGATTTTTTTTTTTTATACAAATTTTAGATGATAATGTCAAAAAAAAAAAAGGGCAAAAATTTGTTAATTAACACTAATTAACACTCACCCCTACCAAAGTGTTAATGAGTTAATGTCCTAGTTACACTCATTCCCATTGTCTCATGCCATGAGACGGTCTCATACAAGACCTACTCATAAAAATTTAAAGGAACGACACGATGCGCCTAATTATAACTTATGAACGTTTAAAAAAAAAAATCTTATGAAAATATTTTGTATATGTCAAAAACTTGTGTAAGATAATTTAATGCGATGATATTAGTACAAATTAATATTCACCCCAATCAAAGTGTTAATATGTTATTCTTAATTTATTCCCATGAAATGGTCTCATAGACCTACATTTTGTATATAAGTTGAACCATACAATTGATGGACATCTAATATTGTTCAATAAGAGTAGTTAATAAAAGTAACTAATACTCTTTCTGTCCCAGTTTTTATTAAAAGAAAATTAAAAATTATCGACGAATTTAGAATTGTTTACAAAAAATTTCTACAAAGCGGAATTGCCTGCAAAATGTTTTATTCATGTAAGCACCTTCATTTCTCAACCTACGAGCAAATTGCCTACGAAATAAAATTTCTAGGCATTAATTAAATACAAGCAATTTGACTACAAAAATTTACCCAAAAACAATTTTTACGAAAATTCTGTAGGCAAATTCATTTGTAGGTAGAGAATTAAAATGTCTATATAATTAGAAACTTTTGTAAACAACTTCGTAGGCAATCTCCACTATAATTTTTTTTATTAGAAAATTTGTAGCCATATTGCCAATTTTTGTATGCAAAATCATATTTTCTTGTAGTGTTTGTTTTCCTACTGCACTATTCACCCCCTTCAAACACTTCTAAATTACATTTCATTCTACTAATAATTACATTGAAAACATATTCATTTTTTTCATGTATTTAAATTGAATAATATGTCGTCATGAAAAAATTCATTTTATTCATTAAATATTATAAATTAAGTCTCACATTAAAGTAAAAAAAATCAAATAGAAAAATAAAACTAGTACGGAGAAAGTAACATTTAAAAATTCAATTGAGTTGTACAATATAACTGGTGTATATTGCATACATGACTTTCACTTTTGTTATTTTTTTTAGTAACTCTCTTGTGCAATTGGTGTATGGTGCACTCACTCAACAGTTGAAATTGTTTACACTGAAAAGTATGATTTGATTACACTGAAAAGTGTGGCTAGATTACACTGAAAAGTTTACACATATAATCAATTTTCAGTGTAAACTTTTCAGTATAATTTAACCATATTTTTCAATACAATCAACATATACTTTTCAGCATAAACAAACTCAATTGTTAAGTGGGTGTACTATGCACCAGGTGTATATGAGAGTATCCCTATTTTTTTTAACAATCGAATTATTTGACTTAAATATTACATAATATTTTGTTGATGATTTGTATCCCAAGATTTAGAATTATAGATTTGTCACTCTGAGAAGAATGGTAGAGTAGATTTTATATGAAAATATTTTATAATAAGCTTATCACAAATTTTTTTTTTATCAGTAAAAGAAAACTTTATTATAAAAATTGGGGTACCCCTCCAACCCTTACAATAATTTCAGATGACAACTTTTCATTCGCTCTCAATAAATTCGACTACTTAATTTCGGATTCGCCTCCCATTCCTCAAAAGAAACATTATGTCTAAACTTATCATTTACAACTATCCACGACCACATCTTTGATTTCATTTCTCTAAAAGCTTTGTGGATATGAACCTCCTTCTCGTTGAATATGTAATCATTCCTTCTATTCCAAATTACCTATATGATTGCAGTCCAAATTGTCGATGCTAATCTCCTGTTTCCCAAGTCCCTCATCATATCACAGTGTTGTAGCAAATGTTGGGGCGCCTTGATGTGTGGAATCATGTATATACCTAACCATTTGTAGCACCACGGCCAAATTTTCCGACTCACCTCACATGTGAATAAGATGTGAGAAATACTTTCCTCCTCATTCCCGCAGAAACAACAAATGGTATCATTTGAAGCCATCCGAACCCCCCTCTTTTGAAGCTCTACTTTTGTCGGCAACCTTTCTTTCAATGCTTTCCACACGATTGCTTTTACTCTGTTTGGGGCGAAATTACTCCAAAGTCTCCTACATGCTTTGTCCTCCATTGATTCTTCGTGTTGGCTCTCATCCCTTGTAGAGTTCTTGTAAGCAGTTGTTGTGGAGTATACACCATTTGGAGATTGGTTCCAGCTCCATAGATCCTCCACTTCCTTCTTTAGATGACACTTGTTCAAGCACAACAAAAAAACATCTAACATGTCAGCTTCCCTTTCCCTTAACTCTCTTTTCCATAACTCCCATCTCCACTCCTCCCCACACCACTCTCTCATTTCACTAATCTTCGACTCTTGTTGTGTACTAATCCTAAATAATCTAAGGTATCTATCTCTCAACGGGGTCTCACGCATCCACAAATCCTCCCAAAAGCTAGTCCTATCTCTATTACCCATTACCCTAACAAACTCCTTATGCAGCCTCTTTTCTCCCTCCTTTCCCCAATACACCTCACACACGTCCTTCCACCACCCTGAAATATGCATTCCTCTCCCTCTTCCACTCCCCCTGCTCAATTTTCCCCCTCTCCCTCGACTAAAAGGATTATCTCCATACTTAGACTTAACAACTCTAACCCACAACAACTCCTCACTGCTCAAAACTCTCCAAATCCATTTCCCCAACAAATATTTATTGAATTTAGCTAGGTCCCTAATACCCAATCCTCCCTTTTTTTTTCTTTGCACACCTCATCCCAACTAACCCAAGAAATTTTTCCCCTATCCTCACTTCCCCCCCATAAAAAATTTCTTTGAATCTTTTTAAGCTCACAAATGGTTTTCTTCGGCAAACGATATAAAGACAAGCAATAGACCGGCAAGGCAGAAAGAATTGACTGTATCAAAGTTATGCGACCCCCAAAAGAGAGATGTCTTCCTCTCCAAACATTTAATCTATGTTTCACCTTATCAATAAAAACGACCAAGAGGAGGCAAGATGATGATTGAAGCCGACATGTACCCCCAGATAGGAAAATGGAATTTTGCTAACCTCACATTTCAGATATTCAGCCATAGATTGTACTGTAGGGCTGTCCATGTTGAGCCCTAGGATTGCACACTTATGGAAGTTCACCTTTAATCCGGACACCAATTCAAAATTACGAAGAATGAATTTAATAGCAGCAACATTTGACATGGTACCTGGACAAGAGAAAATAGTATTGTCGGCGTATTGGAGGTGTGACACTCGAATTTTATCTTTGCCAACTTCAGACGCCTCAAGAATACCTATCTCCACTGCTCTCTTGGTGAGTAGACTTAGCTCTTCAGCCACAATTAGGAAGATGGACGACGAAAGTGGATCGCCTTGACGAATCCCACGTTCAAGATTGAAATTTTCAGTAGGGCTCCCATTAACCAAGATAGAAGTTGAGGCCGTTGAGACATATTTCATGATCCACTTTCTCCATTTGGGGGAGAAATTGAGACCCTTCATCATCTCATCAAGGAACTCCCAGTCCACTGTGTCATACGCTTTTGCGAAGTCAACTTTGAAAATTACCCTCTTTAGTTTCTTCTTCTTTGCTTCATCGATCAATTCGTTTAGAATTACGATTCCCTCCAATATCTGTCTTCCACCCACAAAGGCTGACTGGTTTTCAGAGATCACTTCATCCAGCACCTTGCTAATTCGGTTAGCCAGCACTTTTGCAACGATTTTGTAGAGGCTGCCAATCAGAGAGATCGGCCTACACTCTTCAAATTTTGAGAACTTATCTTTTTTTGGAATTACGACCATAAATGAAGAATTTAGGCCTTTCACGATCCTTCCATTGGCATGAAATTCATCCATCATTTGCAGCACCTCCTCTCTCATATTGTCCTAGTTATCTTTAAAGAACGCAAAGGTGAAGCTATCAGGCCCAGGACTTTTATTTGATTCACATCCCCAAATAGCCACCTTGATTTCGTCTTCTGTGAATCTAGCAATTAGGAGCTCGTTACCATGATCTGGGATTTTTTTTTATGAAACAAATCACTTGGGAGTTGAGGCCTACTTAATCTTCTGGCAGTAAATTGTAATTTGAAATGTTGTGCAGCTGCCTCCTTGACTTTATCAACCTCATCGACCCACATATTGTCCACAAAAATACCCTCCAAGCTTTCGAGTTTTGATTTTCTGTTTACCCAACTATGGAAAAAACTGGAATTTACGTCGCCTTCCTTTAACCACTTTGTTTTTGCTTTTTGTGACAATAATCCATCCTGCCATATCATACCTCTCATTAATTCGGGTTTAAGAAAATTTACAAAAATTACAATATAATACTACTTACCCATATTAATAATACTCCTAATGATATTATCATACTCCTGTTCAAATATTTGATATTTTAAAATAATTTTATTATATATTTATAATGAACTATTTTCATATAATACTTTACCAAAATTATAATCCCTTATGTTTGGGATCATAAAATACATCATGGATAAAACTGTCATTTTGCATTTTAAATTAATGCAGCACAGATTTGATTAATCAAATGATACATTACGGGACCTATCAGTTAGTATCATAGAATACACAATGGAGAGAATAGTTAATTTGCATTCTAAATGAATGCATCACTGATTTGATTAATCAAATGATGCATTACGGGGCCTATCAGTTAGTATCATAGAATACATAATGGAGAGAACAATTAATTTGCGTTTTAAATGAATGCAACACTGACTTGATTAATAAAATGATACATAACGGGGTCTATCAATTAGTATCATAGAATACATAATGGAGAGAACTGTTAATTTGAGTTTTAAATGAATGCAGCACTAACTTGATTAATCAAATGATACATTATGGGGTCCATCGGTTAGTATCATAGAATACACAATGGAGAGAACAATTAATTTGCATTTTAAATGAATGCAGCACTGATTTGATTAATCAAACGATACATTACATGACCTATCGGTTAGTATTATAGAATACATAATGGAGAGAACAGTTAATTTGTGTTTCAAAAGAATGCAAGACTGATTTGATTAATGGAATAAGTGCAGGATAATATAATACCAAACAACTTTTTACAAATTGATACAAAATAATTGAACAGATGCACAAAAAAACCCCTGAACATAAGAATATATTTTTTGAATACTGTACTATCTTGTAAATAATGGTTTGAGATTGTACCATTTTGTAAACGTCCCTTGATTAATCAAATGATACATTACAGGACATATTGGTGAGTATCATAGAATACAGAAAACAGGTAATTTGCGTTTTAAATGAATGCAACATTGATTTGATTAATCAAATGATACGGGGCCTATCGGTTAGTGCACATTATAATGGTAATGGAGTATGTACTAATTAAGGTGTGTGCAATAACTAAAGATTTTTTTAAAGAAAGTAGCTCCTCAGGTGAACCAAGGGACGAAATATAGCCTCCGCGAGATTTTTCGGTCCCTAGACTCCTGATGAGAATCGCGCACCTGGAACAAGTAAAAGTCGACTCCCCGGCTCGGGCCGGCAAGCAATCGACGCACAACAGCAAAGTATTGCTAAAGGATAATATATTTCTCATCAAAAAACCATCCAAGTTCAACACCAAAATAAATAATACTTAGCCTTGGTACAATCCCAAGAAAATAGCAAGTAATCCTAACTAACTAATCTTGAATAATAAGCAATAGCAATAAAGAAATATTCATGCGAAAAGATAATTATCAACTCCTCCTCCTGAACTCGAACTAGCATCTGGGCCCCGAACTCGAACTAGCAGCATCTGGGTTCTGGGCCGCAACTTGAGGCTGGGCTTGGGCTTTGATCTTGGCACGTCTCGCTCGATTGTATGCATTCTTGAGCCCACGACCTTCATTCGCATCATTCCCATCCCCTTCAAGATTGTCCTTGTCCTCAAGGGCAAAGGCTGGGAAACGTTCCTTCATCATCTCCAAATGTTCCCAAGTTGCATCCTCGGCCTGAAGGGACTCCCATTCGACCAACACCTCCCATCGCAACCGACCTCCCTTCTTCACCTGCCTATACTCCAACACTCGGCTAGGACGGAGGATGATGTTCCCCGCCGGGTTCACTGCCGGTAATTGATCATTCGCTATGATATCAGGCCCCAAACGACGTTTTAGCTGCGACACATGGATCACAGGATGAATTTGTGCATCTGGTGGCAAGCTCAGTTTATATGCGACCTCGCCAATCCTAGCCTCTACTCGGAATGGCCCATAGTATCGACTACCCAATTTGTAGAGTGCCTTATGTGATATAGTCTGTTGGCGATGCGGTCTCAGCTTTAGATAAACCATCTCTCCTACCTGAAATTCCTCCTCTCGTCGCTTTTTATCATATTGCTCCTTCATTCGGTTAATGGATTTTTGCAAGTTCTCCTTGAGTTCACGAATCATTAAGTCCCTCTCATATAATTCGCGATCGACCTCCCCGTTCAGCGATTTGCCCTGAACATAGTTAACAAGATGCGGTGGCGGCCTTCCATATACCAATTCGAAAGGTGTGTATTTTGTTGAAGCATGGAACGTGGTATTGTACCAGAATTCTGCCCACGGTAAAAACTCCTCCCATTTCTTCGGGTTCTGGTGTACATAACAACGCAAGTATTGCTCCAAGGTCCGATTAGTTACCTCGGTTTGTCCGTCTGTTTGAGGATGATAAGCCGAACTCATTGCCAATTGTGTACCTTGCATCTTGAAAAATTCCTTCCAGAAGTTGCTGACAAAAATTCGATCACGGTCTGTGATAATGGATCGAGGTACGCCATGCAACCGAATTACGTACTCTACAAAGAGACGGGCTATTGATTTTGCTGTATAGGGATGCACTAATGGAATGAAATGGGCGTATTTAGTGAGGCGGTCGACTACTACCACGATTCCGTTAAACCCGTTCGACCTCGGCAAGCCCTCAATAAAATCCATCGTTATATCCTCCCATATTCGATTCGGCACGGGTAGTGGCTGCAACAGCCCACATGGCTTTCGAGAGTCCGACTTCACACGTTGGCAGGTGTCGCACTGCGCGACATAAGCTCGTACATCTGCCTTCAACCCTGGCCAATAGAACGTACTTGCTATTCGCACCCACGTGCGATATACTCCGGAATGTCCCCCGATATGAGATTCATGGAAGTGAGTTATTATTTCTTTCCTGAGTGAATCTCGGTCAGGCACTATGACCTTGCCATGGAATAACATTAGGTCGTCCCTCCATTCATACTCATCGTTGACGTCCTGTTCCTTCTCATCTAACCTTCTCCGAATGTCGATTAAATTGGGATCTTCCTTAGTGCTTGTTCGAATACGGTCCCAGATGTTCCAAACGGGTCCCGTAATGGCGCATAAGGTAGGGCTGTCCACTCGTCTAGATAATGCGTCGGCCACTGCATTCTGTCTTCCTGGACGATATAAAATCTCAAATTCGAACCCCATCAACTTTGCTACAAATTTTTGTTGCTCCGGAGTAGTGATTCGTTGCTCTAACAGGTGTTTCAGCGGTTGTTGGTCCGTAACAATCAGGAACTTACGACCGAGTAAGTATGGCCGCCAAACTCGCACTGCTTCCACCACAGCCATCATCTCTTTTACATAAACGGACCACTCAATCTTTTTAACTCCTAATGCTTTGCTCAGAAAAGCCAACGGCCTGCCTTTCTGTACAAGCACAGCCCCTATTCCCACGTCGCTCGCGTCAGTATGTACTTCAAACAACGAAGTGAAATCGGGCATTGCTAACACTGGGGTAGTCGTAATGGCTTGTTTCAGCTTCTCAAAAGCTATTTTTCCCTCCATTGTCCACGTGAATGATCCCTTTTTTGTCATTGCCGTAAGTGGTCTCGCAATTGTTCCATAATTTTGGACGAACTTGCGATAATAGCCCGTTAATCCCAAAAAACCACGTAACTCAGACACGGTAGCAGGTAGGGGCCAATTCTGCATGGCTTCAATCTTCCTTGGGTCCACTTTCACCCCTTCCTTAGTAATGATGTGGCCTAAGTACTCTACTGATTCTTCCCCGAATGCACATATGGAAGGTTTAATATAGAATTGATGATGCTGTAAAATAGAGAGAACCGTCCGTAGGTGATTCAGGTGGTCCCCCCAACTTTTAGAATAGATGAGAATGTCATAAAAAAAAACCAATACGAATTTCCGCAAATGTTGTTGGAAGATTGAGTTCATGGCACTTTGAAACGTCGATGGTGCGTTGCAAAGTCCGAATGGCATGATGAGGTACTCGTAGTGCCCGTGGTGAGTACGAAATGCCGTCTTATGAATGTCCTCTTCGGCGACCCGGATTTGGTGATAACCCGCTCTAAGATCAAGCTTCGAGAAACACTTGGAGCCTCCCAACTCGTCTAACATGTCATCGATTGTTGGTATGGGAAACCGGTCCTTAACCGTTGCTGCATTAAGAGCCCGATAATCAGTACAAAATCTCCACGCCCCATCTTTCTTTTTAACTAGTAGAACTGGCGAAGAAAATGGACTCGTGCTGGGCCGAATTAGTCCCTTATGTAACATCTCCTCGACCTGCCGCTCTATCTCTTCCTTCTGGAAGTGCGCGTAACGATACGGGTGTACGTTGACAGGTTGGGTTTCGTCCTTCAGGGGAATGAAGTGGTCAAATGTCCATTTAGGTGGCAACCCTTGAGGTTCTTCCATCACCGTCTTATATTCTCTTAAAAGTTCGGCGATTTCGGTTGGTAATTTTTCATTGTCGGCCATCACAGCTTGGTTAGTTACTTCGACCCTTATGGCGTAGCATTGGGCCCCTCTCTTCCACATTCTCTCGATACTTTTTAGCCCCACCTCTCGGATTTGTTCGTCGACCCCGTTAGTAAAGGTGACCACACCATCGCCCCACTTGAACTTCATAGTACCCTCGCCATAATCTGTTACTATCTGTCCCAAACCTTCCAACCATTGTACCCCCAATAATATATCAGGCCCGACGAGCGGAAGTGCATACAGATCCACCGTGATGACTACCCCTTGCACTTTCACGGGAACGTCTTTGTACAGCTTGTCACATGTCAAACTCTCCCCACTTGCAACTCTCACGTGGAAAGGCTCCACACGATTCGCCTTTAAGTTCAGTTTTGTTGCAAGGCTCAGATTGATGAAGTTATGAGAAGACCCGTTATCAATGAGAACAACGACCCGTCGATTCTTAATGCACGCCGTCAGCTTCATCGTCTTTGGCCCATGGGTGCCTGCGATAGCATGTACCGATATTTCGGCCCTGTCAACATCAACTTCCCCTTCGTATTCCTCTTCACTCTCTGAATCCGCCCCTACAGGTTCGATAAGAAAAGCCTGTGTAATCTTACACCTGTGCCCTGGCACGAATTTTTCATCACAATTAAAGCATAACCCTTTTTCTCGCCGTTTTTGCATCTCTTCCCATGATAACCGTTTCACCCCAGCCGACTTTGGCTGAATCACCATCCCAGTTGAACCCCCTGCCGTGATTCCACCTTTATGTTCGAAGGACATTGGGTTCACCCTCCGTGCTTCCGGTCGTAACCCTCGTTTAATAGTGTTTAAGTAATCGTCACGTAGCCTTGCTACCTCAACCGTATCCAAATAAGTTTTTGGGCGGTATACACGAACCTCAGAAGCCAGTTCAGATCGCAAACCCCCGATGAAGGCCCCAACAAGCGCCTTCTCAGGCCAGTCGTGCACTCGACTAGCTAGCCTCTCAAATTCCTTTTGATATTCCCTCAAGGTCCCTGTTTGTTTGATGTGAGCGAGTGCTTCGTCATAATCCGTGTATTCAGATGGACCAAAACGTATCACCAATTCTTTCTCAAAATCCTTCCATCGTAGATGTTTCCCCTTCTTTCGATAGACCCGGCTGATCCATTGCCACCACTGGTTTGCCTCTCCCTCCAAATAGTACGCAGCATAACGTACTTTCTCTTCCCGCTCAATCTCATTCAACTCAAAATACTGATTAGCGCGGCTAATCCAAGAGATCGGGTCAGTCCCATTGAAGGTTGGGCACGTTAATTTCGGACGATTCCTCCTCCGGTCCTCTCCATGATTTTCTCGGGTTCCTTTGTCTTCCTTCTTCCGCTGGTAGGTTGGATTAATTTCCTCCCCTTCCGAATCCGTCTCGGAAGTCTCCGATTTTTCCGATGACGAGCTCGTATTTTCCCCACTTTTTTCTGCTCGCGAAGCAATTTCTTCATCATGCGCTCCATGTTGGACATGGATTCACTAACGGCATCAACCCTAGCGACAGCGCCCGCAACACTAGTCTCTAGGACATCGAATCTTGACTCCAACAACTCAATCCGTTCTCGATGACTTGCGGTCATGGTAGCGGATTTCGTCGCGATCCTCAAATTCTCTCAATGAAAGCACCAATTTGATGAGAATCGCGCACCTGGAACAAGTAAAAGTCGACTCCCCGGCTCGGGCCGGCAAGCAATCGACGCACAACAGCAAAGTATTGCTAAAGGATAATATATTTCTCATCAAAAAACCATCCAAGTTCAACACCAAAATAAATAATACTTAGCCTTGGTACAATCCCAAGAAAATAGCAAGTAATCCTAACTAACTAATCTTGAATAATAAGCAATAGCAATAAAGAAATATTCATGCGAAAAGATAATTATCAACTCCTCCTTCCGAACTCGAACTAGCATCTGGGCCCCGAACTCGAACTAGCAGCATCTGGGTTTTGGGCCGCAACTTGAGGCTGGGCTTGGGCTTTGATCTTGGCACGTCTCGCTCGATTGTATGCATTCTTGAGCCCACGACCTTCATTCGCATCAACTCCATACCACACTTTTACGCCTCAGAATTCCACATCAGCAGGTCCATCAAATTTCATTATTTAAAAAAGGAAAATATACTATTTAGACCCTTAACTAGTGTTTTCAATATAAATTGGACCTTGAACTATTTCTTAGTACAAATTGGACCCTAAACTTAAGTACAAATTGGACCTCAAACTATTTTATTTTAATTTTTTTGTATAAATTATCACTAACTTTTAAAATTAAATTAATGAATTCCAACTAATAAAAAAATTATACATTGGTATAAAATATTTGACTAAAACCTTTATAATAAATTCTATAAATGAGTATTCCAATCCGACATTATTTATCGACAATGGTTATTTTTAATCTATACTATTAAATTGGTTTTTTTAAACATTAATTTATATACATATTGGATATTAAATGAATTAATAAAAATTGAGTCCATTGCCAAAAATACCCTCTGTGTCCTGTAAAAGTATGCTCAGTTATTTGCACGTGGTTTAATGCAATATGTTGGAGGGTATTATAAAGTATTATGAGGTCTGTTTATAAATAAAGTGGTTGTTTATGGAAAGTATGTCACAAATATTTTCCATAAGAGTTCCACTATTCTAACCCCAAAATCCTCTAAACATACCCCAATACTTTAAAGATTATAATAGACATATATAAAATGACTAAATTATCCTTGTATAATTATGGATAAATTATCTTTTAAGTTTTGTTGACTTTGAATTTAGTTTTTAAGTTATTTAATTTTAAATTTAGTACATTAAATTTAATTTTTTTTTTAAATATTTGAAAAAATCTAAAAAAATAAAATTAAAATCTAGAAAATATTTAAAACAATTTGGCTAAATATTAAAATAATAAAATTATATGAAATTTAGAAATTCAATTAAAAAAATTCTTTAAAATCTGAAAATTGATTTTTCTTTTAAGAAAATTATCTCTTCCAAATAATTCAATCAAAATTAAAATTCAATTTTAAAATAATTTTAGAAAACAAACTAAATTTTTAAAAATAATTAAATTAAAAAAAACTTCAAAACTAAATAAAAATTAATTTTTAAGTTAATTGTTTATGATGATTGAATTAACTTTTATAAAAATATTTTTCTGATTTTATTTGGCTTTAACCTTTTTTTTTAAGTTTTTTATTTTTTATTTGATTGTTTGAAGATTAATTTTATTTTCTTAATTATTCACAAGTTTATCTAGTTTTTTTTTTTTTTAGATTTATATTTTTAATTATTTTTTTAATTTAATTTTTTTTAAATATTATTTATATTTTATTTATTTTTTAAAATATTTTTTAAGAATTTTATTTCGTTAATTAATTTTTGTAATTTATATATTTTTTAATTTTTGGTTGATATTTTATAATATCTTTCAACATACATTTATTTTTTAAGATTTTTTTTCATGGTTCGATCAAAAGTTAATTAATAAGAAGGAATAAATATTTTATTTTCTTGAAAAGAAAGACAATTATGAGAATATGAAATAGAAAAAAAATTGATGGATTATGTTGATAGGTGAACATAAATTAATAAATGGCGAACAAGAATTAAAGCCTTATCAAGGATTATGAAGAGTCACCCTTAAATCAAGGATGATCAACAAAGAAAATCAAGTCGGGGTGCATAAACCAATCTGGGGAATACATAAACTGACGAACAACTATTCGGCGAACAAGATATTGGCGAACAGGTTTGAAGGCCCAAGACCAGAGATGAACATTCTGCTAAGTCACTGATGACGAGCAACATTGATAAAAGGTGTTGAATCTACCAGCCTAAGAGGTGTATGCCGACGAACAAAGGACCAAGATCCCAAAGCCAATCTGTGCAAGACACAAAGGCGAACAACTTCTGAGCCATACACCCAAACGGCGAACAACTTCTATGAAAGAACTATCCTGGATCGATTTAAACCGACATGGACGAACAACAATGAAGTCCGAGATAAGACCAAAGAAGACTTTGTAACTAAGATTCAGCTTAGATAAGGTCAAACTAGAGTCAAAGGACACATGTCAAGCATGCAGGCTAGGGAGACCAAGAGTCAGGAACACCTCATGCTTGCTAGTCTCTATAAATAGTTGTTCTCCAGCTTAAGAAATACAAGTAAAAAAAAAAACAAGTTCAAAAGTTCAAAAGTTCAAATTCATAAACACTCCCAAAACACACACTAACACACCTAAACGTGCACACATACAAAATTATTTCGATTTTGACTTTCGTATATCCGATTTCATAACCCGAACCTCGATTTATCATTTACGGTGGTAACCAATCACACGTAATTGATTGATGATCTTTAAACCGAAATTAAACAGTCACTAATCCACTCGATAAAAATTGATCACCAACAATTTTGGCGCTAGAAGGAGGGATCGAACCTTCGGTTTAGTGTGATTACTCAAGAACTTCAAGCTGAAAACTTGAAGATTCAAAGAAAACCTCAAGAAATACTTGAAGATTCAAACAAAAGTGTTCTTGGTGTTCTTCAATATAAGTATTAAAGAACAATCTAATTCAAATGCCTCAATCAAAGGAAACCCAAGCATCACGTTTGTCAAGGAGAGCTTCTCCCACCCGAGCCTCGTCAGCCGACCACCAGGATCGAAATCCTAGACATGTGAACAGGTCGAAACATACAACCATAACACATAATCTCCCCCCTGAAATGGAGGCCCTGGCGAACAACCCTAACGAATTATCTAGAACCATTGCTGCTCTCCAAGCTCTCCAAAGACAGCAAGAACAAAATAAGCCTTCACAAGCAAGGCCTAAGGATAGACCCTTGGAGGTTGTTAGGGCCAGGTCAACAAGGGGCGAACAACGTGAGGTGAGTAGCGCCCAGGTCAGGCGGGACAAGGGCAAGGCTAAGATGGTCGAGCCAAGGGAAGGCCAAGCAGAGTCTGCTCGCGGGCGAACAACAATGTCGAGCCACAGAACAACCCGTTCCAGTGCCCAGGGCAGACTTGGCCAACCCCAGCAACAGGAGAAAGTTGCTCGCCAGGAAGAAGGACACGGGCGAGCAACATTTGAACAGCCTCGCCCTTCGGTCCATGAAAGACTTTCTCAATCTGCCTTCAGGCGTTTGGGACCTAATGCGGCGAGCAACCCTAAAAAGCAGCTCCAGGATTTGCCTTCTCCAAGCGAGGGACTGCGACGAACAGAAAGGTTTGTACCTTTGTTCGCCGAACAGCCTCCAAGTCAGGGGGCATCTCTGGATGAGCTATCAAGCTTAAGGAGGGGGATAGAAAGTATGCAGGGACAATTGGACCAGCAAAGAGGTGTAGGGACGACCAGCTTGCCAACTTCACCATTATCAACCTACATTCTGAAAGCCCCAATTCAGAAGAAAGTCCGATTCCCTGCAAGCATACAATATGACGGCCTTGCTGATCCCCGAGTTCACCTAACAAAATACTCAGATTATATGGTCTCGGTGGGAGCTAGCGATGCCACTCAATGCCAAAACTTCCCGTTAACCTTGGGAGATCGGGTGCACAAATGGTTCTCAGCATTGCCACCAGCATCCATCCATTCATTCACTCAGCTGAGTCGGGAGTTCCTGTCTCATTTCTCAACGGCGGGATCATATTTGTCCCAGAAACACCGGTTGTCAGACCTAAAATAAAATGATGACGAGTCAGATCGAGCATTCATGGAAAGGTTTGACAAAGTGCTATTGGAGGGTGAGCCCGTCAGCGAGGACACAAAAATTGTTGCTATTATGGCAGGACTGAAGAAAGGGTCAAAGCTATGGAAAAAGGTACATCTGAAGTGCCCCAGAAGCTACGCCGAGTTCAGAAATCAGGCCGGCATATTTGTTTCTATGCATGAAGCCCTGCAGTCAAACTTGGGGGAGAACAAAGCCGACCCCAAGGAGAACAACAAAAAACCTGGTGCAACAAGCTATCGAGTCCCTAAAAACATGAAGGCATTCACTGAAGGGACGGAACTCAAAGAAAAGTTGAATCAGGTGCTAACAGTGTCAGTCGATACTGTTTATGAGAATGTGAAGGATAAGGAGTTGCTCTCCCCTCCTCGGAAAACTCGCCAAGACACTGGCAAACTCAATCCTAACAAGTATTGTGCCTACCATCAAAGCGTGGGGCACTTTACAAGTGAATGTAGAGATTTGCTCAGACAACTCTGGCGTTTCTACGAGGACGGAAAGCTCTCCGATTTTGTCAAAAGACAACCCGGGAAGAGAATCCGGGAGAACAACTCTGAGGACGAAGATGATCAACCTCAAAACAATAAACCGGTGCGACTAGTTCCTGCCATCCCTACTCGTCCGTTAGAAGATTTATACATGATGGAACCTGCAGGTCCCGCAGGAGGATGTTCTGATGGACGACCGCCAATCTCCAACCGGAAAAGAAAGGCTGAATTACGAGCGATCGACTAAGTCCAGGAAATGGGAGTCAAACCATCTATCATGCAGACAGCAGAACTGACCTTCACCGAAAAGGACTTAGAAGGAATTTTGACTCCGCATAACGATTCGCTCGTAATCTGTGCAAAGATTATGGGAACACGAGTCCACAGATTGTTGGTGGACACCGGAGCCTATACCAACATCTTGTTCAAGAGCACGCTTGATAAACTTGGGGACTTTTCAGCCCATATCCGGGACTCAAACCATCGAATCCTAGGCTTAGGAAACGCAGTAACCGTCCCGTTGGGAGAAATTTCTTTGCTTGTACAACTTGTAACGATCGAGGAACCCGAAAAGAATATTACTAGAATGGTTGATTTCTTGGTCGTAGATCAGGAATCAACTTACAACGGGTTCCTTGGTCGACCTTTTTTTAATGAATTTAAAGCTGCCTGTTCAACTTACCATTATTGCTTAAAGTTTCCAACAGCAAGTGGAGCAGGCACAGTTAAAGGAGATCAAAGAAAGGCTCGGGAATGCCTCTTACAACTACAAGCAAAACATGCACTAGTATCCATGATGGAAGCCACCACCAGCTATCCAGTTGATGAACCATCAATATTGGAGAACATGATGGACATAGAAGATGACCACATGGATACGGACGAACAACATCATGACGAGCAGGTGTTGGATGAACAACTCCTCACCACCCATGAGGAACATCATCCTGACGAACAACTAAGGGGTGGTGACGAGCAACATTCTTCTGAAGGCATGGAGGGCCAGGTGTTGACTACCAACAACGAATCAAGGCCAACAGAAGATCTAGATCCCCGCCTGGGGGCAGAGCCAATGAACATCGAAAATGATTTCAACTCTGAGGGACCAATACTTGATCCTCGGTGGAAAGGACAAAAACGACGAGCAACTCCAGTCGAAGAGCAGGAGGCGTTCAAAGTTAATCCTGAAAACCCGGATCTCGAATTGTACATAGGATCTGAGCTCCCTGAGCCTTACAGATCCCGAATGAAAGAGTTCCTCAGCAAAAATCTAGATGTTTTTGCTTGGTCTCATGCAGACATGGTGGGGATAGATCCGAAACATGCTTGTCACAAGCTAAACATTAACCATGCAAAGAGGCCCATCCATCAGAAACGACGGAAGTATGGCCCAGACAAGTATCAAGCCCTGAATGAAGAAGTAAAGAAGTTGTTAGATAATGACCTAATCCGACAAGATCTCTGTCCACAATGGGTAGCAAACCCAGTCCTTGTGAGGAAGCCAAACGGGTCCTGGAGGCTATGCATAGATTTTACGGATCTGAATACAGCATGCCCGAAGGACAACTTTCCACTCCCTCACATTGATCAGTTGGTGGACAGCACTGCAGGTCATGAAATGCTAACATTCATGGATGCCTTTGCCGGGTACCATCAAATTCCAATGCATCCAGATGATCAAGAGAACACAACATTCTATACAAACAAAAACTTGCTGTGTTGGAAGAGAATGCCCTTTGGCCTCATCAATGCCGGGGCAACTTATCAAAGGCTGGTGAACAAAATGTTCGACCAGCAAATTGGAGATACAGTAGAGGTCTACGTTGATGACATCGTAGTCAAAAGTCCCCGTAAGGAAGACCATCTCCAACACTTGACCCAAGTGTTCGAAATTCTTCGACACTACAACATGAAGCTGAATCCAAAGAAGAGCAACTTTGGAGTTCATTCAGGCAAGTTCTTGGGTCATCTTGTTAGTCAACGGGGAATTGAGGCTAATCCAACAAAAGTCAAAGCCATAGTGGATATGCAACCACCACGTTCAATAAAAGAAGTGCAAAGACTCACAGGATGTCTAGCAGCACTGAACCGGTTCATATCCAGATCGGGGGACAAATGTCGTCCATTCTTTGAAGCCATCAAGAGAGGACAGTTCACATGGACTAACAACTGTCAGAAGGCGTTCGACCAACTCAAGGACTACCTGGAAGATGTGAAAATCCTGTCAAAACCCGTCCCAGGAGAAAAACTATATTTATACTTGGCAGCGTCGGAAGTGGCAATCAGCTCCGTTCTGGTACGGGAAGACGGCAAATTCCATCAACCTATCTACTACGTCAGCCAAGCTTTGCATGAGGCAGAGATCAAATACTCCCCAACCGAAAAGCTGGCGTATGCACTAGTTATGAGTGTGAGGAAGTTACGACCATACTTTTTTTATCATCAAGTTGAAGTGCTAACAACTTTCCCACTCAGACAAATTCTCCATCGCCCCGACACAGCTGGTCGTCTATTAAAATGGTCACTAGAGATTAGCCAATTCGGGGTGACTTATGCTCCTCGAACAGCGATCAAAGGGTAAGCGTTGGCCGACTTTATAATCGAACTAACCTTCCCACCAGATCGGACGAGAGGACTTGATCACCCCTGGCATCTTTACGTTGACGGATCTTCGACTAACGTAGCCTCGGGGGCAGGAGTGGTTCTAATCAGTCCAGGCAGACAAGTATTCACTTCGGCAATTAGATTTGGCTTTATGGCAACCAACAACGAAGTCGAGTATGAGGCTCTCATTGCTGGTCTCCATCTATCCCTTGCGGTAGGTGTCAGACGATTGCAAATATTTGGCGATTCACAATTGATTGTGAACCAAGTCCGAGGTGAATACGAGGCGAAGGATGGCCATATGATCGAATATCAACGGATTGTTGCTCACCTGATGTCCTTGTTAGATCAAGTATTCATTGAACAAATCCCAAGGACGAGCAACACTCAAGCAGATGCATTGGCCCGACTAGCAACAAGCGAAGGACCTGCAGAGTTGGCAGACATTATAATCACGAAAATGAATGACCCATCAACAACAAGTTATAATGTCAACCAATTATGTGATCAAGCCAGTGAAGAAGAAGACTGGAGAACAAGTATAGTCAAATACTTGAAAAGTGGGGAAAAACTAAACAACTCTTTTGAAGCTGCCAAGCTAATAAAGCAAGCCGTCAGATATACTCTGGTAGGCGAGCAACTTTACAAAAGAGGAATATCACTCCCACTTCTCAAATGTTTGCCTAGGGGGCAAGGACGAGCAATACTCGAAGAAATACATGCCGGAGTATGTGGAAATCACACTGGGGGGCAAGCCTTGGCATACAAAACTATCAGACAAGGCTATTACTGACCAACTTTACGCCAAGATGCAATAAAAAAAGCAAAGACTTGCCACCAATGCCAAATTTTTGCACCAAACATTCATACCCCGGCTCAACAGCTCGTATCGGTTTATAGCCCATGGCCTTTTGCTAGATGGGGAATGGACATTATTGGTCCCTTCCCAGCAGGAGTTGGAGGAGTTCGATTTGCCGTTGTGGCAGTCGATTATTACACAAAATGGGCAGAAGCAGAGGCCATGTTGAAGATCACGCAACAGAAAATGATCAACTTCATTTGGAAGAACATTGTCTGTCGTTTTGGAATTCCACAAACCATCGTGACAGACAATGGTCCGCAGTTTGATGGAAAAGAGTTGAGAGATTTCTGTACAAAATGGGGGATCAAGAAACATTACTCTACGCCCTATCATCCCCAGTCAAATGGACAAGTCGAAGCCGTAAACAAAATCATCAAGCATACGTTAAAAGTACGGCTAGCGGAAAGCAAAAACAGTTGGTCAACAGAGCTTTCGGAAGTCTTATGGGCATACAGAGTTTCTCCCAGGTCAAGCACCGGAGAAACACCCTTTGCAATGGCTTTCGGAACAGAAGCTGTGATACCAATTGAATTAAAGACCAACACAATCAGGACGACCAACTTTGATGAGCAGGCGAACAACTATGCTCTGGCTGCTGAAATAGATTTGCTCGAGGAAAAAAGACTGAGTGCCGAGTTAAAAAATGCTACCTATAAGCAACGAGCAGAACGCTACTATAATTCCCATGTCAAACTTAGGGAATTCAGAGTTGGAGATTTGGTTCTAAGAAAGTTGCTCGCCCAACCTCCAGGTGTATTGGGACCAACTTGGGAGGGCCCGTATCGTATAACGGAAAAATTCGTTAATGGCGTATACAATATCGAAGATATGGAAGGCAAGCCGGCCCAATACTCCTGGAACGCCATACATCTAAAGAAGTATTATCAATAAGACGAACAAGTTCTTAGTTGGACGAACAACTGTCTTGGGGGGCAGAGAAACCAAGTAAGGCGAAACCAAGTAAGGCATGCCAAAAACTTGCCTAATTTTTTGAAAATTTTGCCAAGTATAGAGTTTAATGTTGTTCGGCACATTGTATAGCTTGGTGCTGTTTTTATATCTTGTTTTTAGATAAAGTTGCTCGGCAAAAATATTATAAGCGAGCATGTTTTAATTAGTGTTCAAAGTTGTTCGTCGATTTGTATATGTTAGTGACGAGCAGTCTTATAACACTTGTAATTTTTAATAAATGTAAATATAATAGTTGTTCGTCAAAGAGGAAAAGTCCAAAGCTCGAGGTACAAGTCCACCTAAAGGTTGTTCGTTTTCTACAATGAACAGAACCTAAGGACCAAAGCCACCTAAAGGTTGTTCGTTTTTTAAAATGAACAGAACCTAAGGCCGAACCCTGATTCCACTAAAGGCAAAGTTCAATTCGAACAAAAGCCCAATACTATATGTTATAATTGCAAAGGCATTGACAAAAATGTAAAGGCAATTAACATATAAAGAAAATGAGCGAACATGAGAAAGACATTCCATTAAATCAAAGGCTTTTAAGCCCAAAAGATAGTACAAGCTGAAAGTAGCCACAAGTACTACAAAAAAGGAACGAACAACTATTACAAAAGAAGACGAAAAAAGTTAAAGTCCTAAAACTACTGCTGCTCGGCGGGAGGAGGATCTTGAAGTTGTTCGGCAGAAGGGTCGACAATCATGTCTCGAGCAAGGTCTTCAGCTGCCTTATCTTCCGCTTCTTTAGCAGTTTGCTCGTCAGCAGCGGCTGGCTCTCCCTCTTGCTCGTCTTCAATAGCATGGTGAGGAGGGTGGGTAACAGTAATCCAACCCCCAATCTTGACCCTCAATCCAACCAGGTCCGCCAGCTGGATTTCAATGTTGTTCGGCGGAGGATATTGTTCGATGAACTCATTCAGGTCCTTGCTCATTTCTTCCACCAAGTCCTTATAATCATAAGCATCGGCTGAGCGGATGCTGTCCGCATAGGCGCAGATATATCCAAGGTTGGAAATGGGAGCAGTTCGAGCCTGAACTTCCTCTTCAAGTTGCTCGCGCGTAAAGAGGTTAGCTTCCGTCTCCCGAAGACGAGCAATTTCTGCTTTCAGTTCGGCGTTTTCTTGTTCAACTGCGGATAGTTTTTTATCCCCCTCGCCGAGCAAGGCCTCCTTATCCTTGAGCAGGGCCTCATTGTCCTTCAGCTCTTTGGACAGGCTTTGAATTTCTTCAAGGCGCTTGTGCTCAGCATCAATGTAAACATTGATCTGGTTGTTGAGGCGAGCAATTTTAGCCTCATATTGGCCGACCAGGCCATCCTTCTCTTCAGTAAGTTGCCGAGCAGTGCTAGCATAATGACGAGCAGACTCTTCTTGCTCGGCAACTTGGGCAATTGCCCTTTGGGCTGTGACGAGGCCGTTGGCGACGAGCATCATTGAGAGGTGGAGATTGTCCACTAGCCCCTGTTGAAGGATGGCTTTGTCCAAGGGACGCGTCCAGGCTCGGGCGACCAACTCCGTCGCCTTGCGAACATGTTCGCCAGGAATCTCCCTTATGTTAACGGGAGTCTTCGAGCAAGCGTACTGATGTACAACACTTGCTCGACCGGGATAATCATCAGCACGATATCTGCGAACAAGAAAGAAAAGGATACTTAGAAGAATAATAAAAGATGATGATGGAACTTGCTCGGCAGAAGCTAATATGGACTTACTCCTTGAATTTTCGGTCATCCCAACCCAGATGGGTGAGATCCTCGGGGCCGCGGCCAGAAGTAGAATCTTTGCTCGCTTTGCCTGTTCTTTCCACAGGCTCATTAGAACGACGAACAACATCCCCCTCTGGACGAGGATGACTGTGGCCTACTTTCTCCTTCCCCTTACCAGCAATGGGGACATCATGGGCCAACGGAGTCCCATCCGCTTTCTTTAAGCGTTTCCCCGCGCGAGGGGGAGAAATTGGAGAAGACGGCTGGGCAGGAACAGGAGGAGCAGCTGGTCGTGGGACCTTGGCCCCCTCGGTTTTGTTCGTCATCGCCAGAATTTTGGTAGGCGGATCACCCCTCCTTTTCCGTCCCTTTGGAGGCGCCATCTCAAAAACTCTATGCTCTAAGAGAGCAAAGCAAGGTGGGACAACAATGGTGACTTGCTCTAAAAAAAGAAGAAGAAAGAGTTAGACGAGCAAGTTGTGAAAGTCAAGTGACGAGCAAAGTTTAAATGAGAGTTAGAAATTTTTCATACCTGGGGGCACCACAGCTTGTGCTTCCAAATGGTGAGGGTAGGGGAACAGGCGAGCAACTCTCAAGCACTTTTCCTCACGCAAATACTCGGTGGTCCTATCTGCTTGTTGCGAAGGCCAACCAAACAAGAGGTGAACAGAAACTCGTCTCCAATCTCTTCTCCTTCCGAATTCCACTTGAGCAATCGAGGGCCTGCGAGCAAACAATAAAAGTTAAATTAGAACAGAACAGTTCGAGGGCGAGCAAGAAAATAATCTTACGTTTAAATTTCCCATAAGAGGCTGGGGAATTTATTCGTCCATCACCACCGTGTGGACCAGAAGATGCTCGCCAATCACCCCCAATGAAAAAGAAGTGTTGCTTCCAGTCACGGATTTTGTTCGGCACTTCTTCCACCATCTTCAATCCTGTCCTGGCCTTGAGGTAGTAGTAACCTTCCTCTCCAGGGGGACATCTTGTGATCGTCATAAGGTAGTTGATCTCTTCTGCAGTTATGCGATCAACGTACCCTTCTAGTGCGAACAGACACATTGTCCCCAACAGGTTCATCCATCCAATTGGAGTGACTTGGGTAATAGCAAGGTTGGTCGCCTCTAAGAAACGACCAACGATGGGTGGAAGGGGCAGTCTCAATCCGGCGATCAGAGTATGAATGTTGATCGTCGTGCATCCTGGAGGTGGGTGATCAGCCCTCTCTTTTCTCTTGGGAGCCCACATATGAATATCATATGGAATCTTGTAGGTCTCCCGAATCGAATCCAGTTCATACTCGCGAACAACGCTTTTAATCTTGCTCGCCTGGTACTCAGTCTTCACCAGATCCAATACTTCTCTCTCTGGGCGAGCAAAGTTGTTCGCATGCTCCTCAGCGTATGCTCGCCATTCAAAAGGCCGAGCAACTCCAGTTGGGATCTCATTTTCCGTCATTCTTGGTGATGGGAACCTTATTCCTTCTAAAAACTCACGAGTGAATTCGTTAAAAAAAGGATCTTCCGATTCAGCGCTGGACGAGGAGTCTTCCCCAGAATCTCTGCTCGCTACAGCCACTATTTCCCCCCCAGATGGGCGAGCACCAGTGTCCTCCACTGAACGTACCACCGGGTCAACGTGAGGATCTGACGACGAGGAAATCTCGAAGGGAGGTTGATCGACGGGGGCCACGATTTGAGAAAAGTGGATCAAGAGTTTCTTCAGATTTGTTACTCGAATGCGAAGACATGGAAGAAGAAGGGAGAAGAAGAACCAGACGGCGGCGTTTCATCGGAGAAGACGGCGGAGCAAAGCCTCACACGGCGGCGATGGAGGTTTTTGAAGAAAAACAAAAGAGAGAAAAAAGAAGAGATAATGAGATAACTACCTGGGGAATGAAAGTTGAGGCCAAATGCAAGAGAAACGGACGCCGGAAAGCTTGGAGTCGCCGGAGAAGAAAGGAATCGCCGGAGCACTGTAGCAAAGAGTGAAAAAGTGGGAAAATATTTGTTTCCCCTTCAATTTATACCCCAAGAAAAAAAAAGGGGTATAATGTGTAATTTCCAGCAAAATGTGGGCCAAATTGAAGAAAAACGGGGTTAAATCCGACCAAGATCGAAAATCAAATGACCTAGTTGCAAATATAGGGGCGCGTCACCTCGGGATTGCTCGCGCGTGGGCGGCGCACAGCCATGCCGCCCACGTCATCTTCGTACAACCCCCAGACCTTGGGGAGACGAAACGACAGACCATATGTTGCTCGCCCAGACCAATGATGTTCGTCCCAACTCATTAGAATAATATCCTAACTACAGTTGCTCGCCACAAAGTTGCTTGTCTATGACAACATGTAGTCAGGATAGGGGGCAATTGTTGATAGGCGAACATAAATTAATAAATGGCGAACAAGAATTAAAGCCTTATCAAGGATTATGAAGAGCCACCCTTAAATCAAGGATGATCAACAAAGAAAATCAAGTCGGGGTGCATAAACCAATCTGGGGAGTACATAAACTGACGAACAACTATTCGGCGAACAAGATATTGGCGAACAGGTTTGAAGGCCCAAGACCAGAGATGAACATTCTGCTAAGTCACTGATGACGAGCAACATTGATAAAAGGTGGTAAATCTACCAGCCTAAGAGGTGTATGCCGACGAACAAAGGACCAAGATCCCAAAGCCAATCTGTGCAAGACACAAAGGCGAACAACTTCTGAGCCATACACCCAAACGACGAACAACTTCTATGAAAGAACTATCCTGGATCGATTTAAACCGACATGGACGAACATCAATGAAGTCCGAGATAAGACCAAAGAAGACTTTGTAACTAAGATTCAGCTTAGATAAGGTCAAACTAGAGTCAAATGACACATGTCAATCATGCAGGCTAGGGAGACCAAGAGTCAGGAACACCTCATGCTTGCTAGTCTCTATAAATAGTTGTTCTCCAGCTTAAGAAATACAAGTAAAAAAAAACAAGTTCAAAAGTTCAAATTCATAAACACTCCCAAAACACACACTAACACACCTAAACGTGCACACATACGAAATTATTTCGATTTCGACTTTCGTATATCCGATTTCATAACCCGAACCTCGATTTATCATTTACGGTGGTAACCAATCACACGTAATTGATTGATGATCTTTAAACCGAAATTAAACAGTCACTAATCCACTCGATAAAAATTGATCACCAACAGATTAAGGATATTATAGGAATAAAATGGGGTATGTTTAGTAATACATGTTAATTTTTAAATTTTATTGAGGTATGTTTAGTAAGTGGGGTGGATTTAGAGGATTTTGGGGTTTGAGTAGTGGGACTATTTCCATAATCATTCAATTTATTCATAAAACGGACCTTACAATACCCCATAATACCCTTCGACATATCGCATTAAACCACATGCAAACAAATGAGCATACTTTTACGAGATGAAGGGAGTATTAGATAGGAAACACTTTTTTTATGTTGGTAAAAAAAAATGAACACAGTCGGTTAAATTAATTTAATTATTTTAATAACATATTAATTAAGCAACATTTTTTTATGTTTAGCAATTGACTAGAATATTATTTTAATTTAATATGCAATATATATTTAAATTAATGTATCATAATAAATTTAGTCAAATGTTATATATCAATGCTTAATTTATTTTTTTATTATTTGGGATTTATTTGATTTTAAAAGTTAGTATTTATTTATATCAAGATAAAAAAGTTTGAGGTCCAATTTGTACCTAACACATTAGTTTAGGGTCCGATTTATACCAAAAAATAGTTTAGGGTCCAATTTGTACCCAAGACATAAGTACGGAGTCCAATTTGTACCCGGGACATTAGTTTAGGGTCTCCATTTTTGTACAAAATAATAGTTTAAGGTCCAATTTGTACAAAATTTTTTTTTTTTAAAAATTAAGGTCCAATTTGTACCCATGACACTAGTTCCGTGTCCAAATTGCACATTTTTCCTATTTAAAATATGTTTATCCCTCTGTCCCAAGATTTCTTTCATAGTTACTGTTTTCTCGTGTTTTAGCGAGCAATTTTTTTATTAGTAATTGAAATCATAAAGTAACTTTTTATTCACTTTATAATAAAGGTAATATAGATCTATCATACCGCTTCTTAAAAATCACTTTATCATTTCAAATATTAATAAATATTTGGCTCACTAAAATACGAAAAAAAAAATATAGTGTGAAAGTAATCGTGGGATGGAGGAAGTACTTATAATGATTAATTTTGTGCTATTATTATTGATTTTATTTGTATATTTTAGGTAAAATATATTAGAGGAGAATATCTCGGTATTCTTATATTGGGTTAATTAAATACTCCAAATTAATGACATTTTTTATTCTTTTAATGAATTACAACATGTCTTTTAAAAATTTGCAATTTAATGCACATACAAATTATTTGTTTCAATTTAATGCATTAAACTAATTTTCAATGTAATTTAAAGATGACGCAACGGTCGGAGCTACCTTATGACATCGTCAAATTTTTCGAGAAATAATTTTCTATTCCCCGCAAGAGTACATAATCATCTTAGTAGTGAAAGTAGACTTGGACCAAGTAGTTATCCGAACTCAAATAATTTATCCAAGATTGTGTGTCGGCATTTTGAAAATCAACTAGGCAAAAAGTAAATCTAAAAAGCAATTAAACAATTTTATCAATACTTTTATACAGGGGAAACAATTTTTGCTGACGTGGCGCCCCCTCTTTTCTTCTCAGATTCTAAATCCTTGACTTCCCATTGAGTCAAGGTGTTACTTTCATCTTGGCCTTCGTTTTTTCCACATTTCATCATGTCCGTTGATTGTTGGCCTGTTTTTTCTATAAATTGGGACATGGCCTCTTCGTTTTTATTCGTGTTCTTTTTCTTCTTTCTTTGTTTTTTCTTATTCTGTGCATTGTATTTTTATGATGCTTGATCGTTCCGATTTTATTTCGAGTGGTTTCTCTATATCATTTCTCTTTTCTCTCATTCATTCTTTTCGCATGCGATCTCATCCATTTATTTTCTTGGTTTGATGTTTGATCTTGATCGTTCGTTTGCATTGATTTTCTCTATGTAAGATCTTATATCCCATACAATCTTTCGTTGCATACTGCACGTCTTTCGTTTTTTCATTTTGTTCTTTCTTCTTCTTCTTTTTCCTTCCGTTGTGCTACATAAATTTTTAACTTCACATGTTCAACTTTCTTTGGCTCTTATTTTTACTTCCATTTTTTGGTTCGCATGCAGGATTTCGGTGGATCAGTTGCGGTCGTTTCAAGATTTAGGGCGGTTTTTTTTTAATCTCTTACATAAAAATTTGTCGTTGGAGTTGTTGCTAAATTGTAACGATTTTTTATCGCTTAATCGTCATTTGTGTAATGTTGAACTAAATTATTATTTTCTTTACATGATTCTTTGTTTTTAAGTCTCCTTATATTTATCTTACGTTGTTCTTGCACATCGTCCGTGTGTAACTCTCGACTATGTTGATATGATGATTAGTTTAAATAACAGACGATTATGTTACCAGCATATACCACCGATCTTAATCCTCTCTAATAGTTGTTTCTACGTTTCTATTGATGATCAAATTTCCAATCACATTAAGAGGGTGTATTCAATTGGGATTCTATCAGATTTTTTTTGGACTTTAAAAAGCCTGTGGATTTAGAAAATGTATAGACTCCATGCAGAGTTTGACTGACTTTTTTTTTATTGATTTATTTGGATTTTCATAGACTTTACAGGATTGTGGAATACATTTTTTTTTATTGATTTACATGGATTTACATAGACTCCGGCGCTGGAAACATTGGTGCAAATATATATGAGCCACACTTGTATATAAAAAAAAAATTATCCAAATTATTTTTTAAAAAATACATTAGTTAAAAAAATACATTATTATTTCATCTTCATTTCCATCACCGTTATACCTCGCCCTCATTAGAAGTCTCAGGTTGTTAAAAGAGATTTTGGAGAGTAAAATTTATTTATATTTTTTGAAGAGTAGACTTGACAACGGGGCGGGTAATCCCCAAAGCAAACAGGGACGGAGAATTTTTTTTTCCTCGTAGGCGGGGACCGGGATAGTATTCTCAGCCCGGGGGATCCCCGTCTCGTTCCCCGCGGGGAGCCGCATTATTTTTTTATATAATTAATATATTTATATATTATTTTAATGTTAAAGTAAATTACAAATAAATATTTCATAGTTTCCTACTCAATTAACTATTTATTAAAAATTATATATTTTTATTTAATGTTATGTTATTAGTTCCAAATTATGTTATTTTCACTTTAGTATATATGTTAATTAAAAATATTAGAATTAGAGGTTCTTCAAATTGTTTAAATTAATTTTTTTAACACCAACTTAAAGTAATTGTTGTGTATATTTAAAGTTTTTAATTTAAATATTTTTTTATATTTTAAAAATAAGATTAAAAAAATAAGTAGGCGGGGAACAGGGAATCGCCGCGAGACGGGGATGAGGGGAAAAAATTTCACATTTATTTTGCAGGGACGGAGATGGGGAATGACCCCCCGTCCACGCCCCGTTAACATCCCAATGGAAAAGAATCAAAGAAAATTCATAGATTGTTGAATACCTAGAGATTTTTTAAGACTTTTCAAAATCCGTAGAAATCTCTGCTTATTAGAAGAGATTTTGAAGAGTGAAATATATTCATATTTTGGAAGGGAAATTTAAGAAAATCCGTGGAGTATTAAAATCCATAGATTGTTGAATACCTGAAGATTTTTTAAGACTTTTTAAAATCCGTATTGAATACCTCGGAATTTTTAAAGACTTTTGAAAATCTAGATTGAATACCCACAAACTTTAAAAGTCTAAAAAAATTCTATAGACTCTATAACCAATACACCTCTCTAAGACCCCTTGACTGATGCAATCAAACCAATTAATGGTTTTGTTTTAAGAATTTGCAATCTATACATAGTTTTTTAAAGATGATGAAATTATTAAATTATTTGATTTCTGTCAGTCATGATATAACCAAGGTCCGCGCTTACGTGCGGATTTCTTTCCAAAAGTCTGACCCATTATGTTGTTACCGACTATTTTCTTAATTAAATAGTTTAGTGACTTTCCTAAATTTATATGTAATTAATAGGGAACATATAGTTTTTTATCATGTAAGTTTGATCAATTTTGTTTTTCGTCCTGACTTTATTTTGTAGTTCGATAATTTTCCAAAAATTAATTTTTCCGTCCTAAAACCGGCTACAGAATGCCACCCAACCGATGATTCTGACATGGCACAATTTTTTATTTATTTTATATATATATATATATATATATATATATATATATAATAAAATTAAATTAAAATTCATTTAAAATATTAATTAAAAATTCCAAAACAACTCCCCTTCAAAACACTCCCCCTACCCAGGTAACAAACCCCACACCCTACCCCGGCATACCCCCCACCCAACCTCCACCCCCTACCCCTGCCCAACCCACCCCACCCCACCCCACCCACCCACAATTGGAACAGCGAATCAGCGGCGGCGGTGGAGAAATTGGAGTAATCAAACTACAATTAAATGCGGATGGAGAAATTGGAACAGCGAACCAGAGGCGGCGGTGGAGCGGCGATGGGGAAGGTCGAGCTGTTGATCCAGGTCGGCGGCGGAGCGGTGGTGAGGAAGGTCGATACTGGGATCGTGAATACCATGGGTCAAAAACCCCGCCGTCACCGAATCCAAACCCGCCACCACCGCCGCCGCCCACCCTTCAGACCCGCCGCCACTCCATCCCTCGCCCCATCGGAAAACCAATAGGGAATCTCCGGCGCCGCGTCGGAGAACGCCACTCTGTAAAGCGCCGAGGTCCTTCATCTCCGGCCACGGGTTAGATCCCATTACACCCCAACGCCCACACATCCTCGGAAAACTCTGCCCCTCGTCCCGCTAAACTTTTGGTGCCATGTACGCCGGCGTTCCGACGAACCCATCGCCGGATAAATCAGCCCCTTGAGCAATTAGTTTGTTACCGGAATTGGAGGCGGAGTGTTGGGGGTGGTGTTTTTGGATTTTTTAATTAATATTTTATATGAATTTTAATATATATATAATAATAAAATTTAAAAAAATAAAAAAGTGTGCCTGGTTGATCATCCGTAGCCGGTTTAGGACGAAAAAGTTAATTTTTGGAAAGTTATAGAACTAAAAAATAAAGTCAAAAGTTAGGGGACGAAAAACAAAATTAACTAAACTTATAGGACAAAAAACTATATTTTCCCTAATTAATATATATATGAACTCTATCGGCTGGGATTAAAGTCCATGGGGTTTGCAATGCCCTAAAATAAATTCAATAAACTCTGGCCCCCTTCAAGAATAGAAGATGGATCCTTTTATCTCACTGTGCGCAAAAGTTTCTCATATATCGCTGAAAGTAGAATGCGCTTTATCAATTTAAGCGAGCCACGAATTTCCCCATTCTTTACCAATACGTTGCTGCATTTCTTTGAGTCAAGCGCTGATTTTAGGTTGCAAGAGGTGGGCCCAAGATCATACACGGCTGCAGTTTTCTTGATTACTGTGGTCGACTATTGTTGCTTGAATCGTGAGGACTGAGGAGAAATGGTTGCACCACAATTAATTGGCAGCAGCTTTCTTGTGTCAAATCCACGTGTCTGGAAGCTTAATATCAAGCTTAGATGGCCTCCTTTTTTTTCTCATAATTGGGCTGCAAATGTTGGGCTTCAGGATTTAATTAAGGGTAGGGATATTTTCACCCCCACAATTTAATTTTACCACCTCATTCTTTTTTTTTTTAATTCAAAAATAAAAAGACTAAATTACCCTTTTACCATATTTTACTAAAATCAAATGACTTACTTCAACCCCCTCCCCCCAGCACAAAAACATAATTTATTGAAGATATATGTACGTTAAAGTGGGAAACGTTATTGTTGATAGACGAGCAGAATCAGCAATTGGGCGACCAAGATTAACACAAAATACCCAAGGATTAAGACGAAACAAACTCAAGATCCACTTAACAAGATACTCGGCGAGCAAAACCTGCACGCCACACAGAGGCGGATGGGCGAATAGAACCAAATCAAAAGCTGTATGACAAGCTCAATCGGCATCCCGCCGACCAAATCCAACCGCAGTGCCAAAATAACAATTAAGCAAGGCAGAAGACCATCAGAATCAGACTAAAGACTCATCAAGGACAAGTCCAACATGACGAGCAGCTCTAAACTGCGAGCAAATCCAACAGATAAGGATAAAATTTAGTTTAGATACGGTCAACTTGGTCAAAGTCCAGGTGTCGTGCATGCAAGCCTGGTAGGCCAAAAGTCACGACACTTCCTGCTAGGCAAATGTCTATAAATACTTAGATTTTTTCAGCTAATAAAATAAGCACAAATTATTATACACGTCCAAACTTCGTCTACGAACCAGAAGCAGCTCGTTTATCTTACGATCGAATTTATCACATAAGCTTATAAACGTCTCAAACCCAACCTAAACCTAAAATTTCGAATTCACTAATTACGATTAGTGATCAATCACACGTAATTATTTGATGATCAATTAACCAACAAAAACAGCCACTAATCATCAAGATTAGGAACGGTCATCAACAAATTGGCGAAACGGTGGAGGTGTATGTCGACGACATAGTTGTCAAAAGTACACAAAATGAAGATCACCTCTATCATCTTTCCCAGGTGTTTGACATACTCCGAAAGTATAATATGAAGCTAAATCCAAAGAAAAGCAGTTTCGGAGTACATTTCGGAAAGTTCTTGGGCCATCTGATCAGTAAGCGAGGAATCGAAGATAATCCAGAAAAGGTGAAAGCGATCGTCGATATGGAACCTCCACGTTCTGTTAAAGAAGTACAAAGATTAACCGGTTGCCTAGCCGCTCTAAACAGGTTCAGGATTTGTAATAATGATCTCGGGACCGATGAAGTCAAGCTTGATCCCATAATCGGGCAGGTCGCCGATCTGAAGAGTTGTGCCCGGAGCTGGAGGGTTTGATTCAACAAAGTTGCAGAGCTCCTTGCCAATCTCTTCAACAACGGCGGGGGCTTTGAATTCATGCGCGATACGGATTTTTTCCGCATAGCCCGTCACAAAACCCAAAACTGAACTCACCTCCATCTTGGGAATAAGTTCCTCTTGGGTGATGGAGTTGGCAAGTTGGGCTTCGAGATCGGCAATTTTAGCCGTCGCCTCGGTCGCGAATTTCTCCGCAACTTCCTTTTGTTGTTGAGCGCGAGCAAGTTCTGCTCGCATTTGCTCGACCTCGGTCATTTTGACCTTCAGCTCTTCAGAGACCTTGATGTGCAGGTCCAGAGCACGTTGCTCGCTGACCTGATGAGCTTTGGCCTTATTTTCCAGGTCGGTAACAATTTTCTTCGCCTCTTCCTTGGCATCATCTCGCTCCTTGGCAATACGGCTGACAGTGGCCGCATGCTGGCGAGAGTCCTTCTCGAGATCCTCTACTTGGTCGACCAGACGCTGCACGGCCGCCAAGGTGTTACCCACCTCGATGAGACACAGGCGGCCATTGTCACGAGGCGTCTGTGTCTTAACAGTCTCATTCAACTCCTTAGTCCAGCTACGGGCAACGACTTCGGAGGCACGGCGGACAAAAGAGTCCGGGATCTCGGGGAGATTGGTCGGCACTTTCGAGAAGGCAAACCGGTGCACCATGTTTGACCGCCCAGGACATTGCTCGAGCGAATAGCTAAAAAAAATCATCAGTTAGTTAAAAAAAAAGAAAAAAAAAAGCTAAGTGCCCTGGGCGAGGAGAGACATACTTGTCGAGATGACCCTTATCCCAACCAAGATAAGTGGGGTCGGTTGAAGGACCAGATCCTTCGCGGGCAACGGCGACCAGAGGTTGCTCCACATGGCACTCTGCGGAGGGAGTTTGCTCGCTATCACCCTCGTTTGAGCGAACAGCTATGGTCACCTTGTCCTGAGCAGCTTTTGCTCGTTTAGCCGCTCTCTCAGAGTCAGAGATGGGAGTGTCGTCTCCCCGAATAAGCCTCTTAGTCCTCAGAATTGGAGCCTTGAATAATTTGTAAGAAACTCGTATTAATATTAAATTCGAAGTTTTTCCACCCTTGGCCGCAAGGGCAATAATCTTGGAAAACGGATCCGATTTCTTGCGACCTCTTTTTGTCGACATCTCCCAAACACGATTGTCAAGCTCGAAGAAGGAGGGGTGAGTGGCAACGGGGGTGAGCTGGTCTGCAAAAGAAGTGTAAAACAAGTTAGATAACTCCAAGTATAATATCGAACAGACCTGTTCGCCCAACGAGAAAAAATACTCACCTTCCGGAATCGGAGCTAGAGCCTCAAGATGGTGAGGATAAGTAGTGAGATGGGCAACCCGTAATGTGGCCTCGGAGAAGAGATGATCAATGCTGCGATCTCCTCGGCGACGAAGAGCGATCAGACACGCGACGAACAAGAATTGGTCGTTGATGCTATTCTTGACAGTTCTCCACCCCAAGTTCTTGGGACCTGAAACAAAACAAAAAGAGAATTAAATTAGTCTAACCACCTCAAAATTATAGAAGAGGTGAGACTCACGTTTTAATTCCCTAAACTCCGCCGGGGTCTCAATCCGCTCAGGACCACTAGAGGGGCGAGCAGAAGCACGTCAGTCCCCTCCTATCCAAAACCAGTCGTGCTTCCAGTCTCGTATCTTTCCAGGGATGTCCTCCACTAGTTTCTGGCCAGGTCGCGCCTTTAAGTAGTACCAGCCAGTTTCTTCCCCAGTGCAGCCCGTGACCTTCATTAGGTAGCAAACTTCCTCGGCGGACAGTTTGTTGGGGTAGTCCTCAAGGGCGAACAGAACCATTAGAGCCATCAGATTGATCCACCCAACGGGGTTCAGTTGGGTGATGGCTAAGTTCACACTCTCCAGGAACTTGCCGACCAAAGGGTGCAGCGGCAAGGAGACCCAACTTCGAGAGTGGCTAGGTTGATCGTCGTTAGCCCGCGGGGTGGGCGATCAGCTCTGTCATCCACCAGCGGAGCATACATCGAAATGTCGAAGGGGATTTTATAATCCCTTCGAATTTTGGGCAGTTCTTCATCAGTTATGGCGGACACAATGCAGCTCGCCGTGAAATTGGTCGCCTTGAGTTTCCGCACCCCGCGAGCACGCACTTCAAAGCGACTGGAATGTTCCCTATCGTATTCATCCCAGTCCACCCGGCGAGCAAATGCGACCGGAACCTGATGCTCAGTTAGCCTGGGCATGGGGAATTAAATATCCCTAAGGTTAGCCCAGGTCAGTTCGTCAAGGTTTACCGGCTGGAGCACCTCAACCTCCTCGTCCTCGTCCTCATGAAGGTCCGAGCTTGTTTCTTCCAAAAGCTGGCGAGCAGGATTTACTCGCCTTTCCCTTTCCCCAGAAGGGCGAGCTCCCGAATCAACGGAGCGAGCGACTGAGGCCGCATCAAGATCAGACACCAGATTCACGATGTGAGGATTCTCTTCAACTGTCCATTTTTTGGGGTTCCGAGGTGGGAAAGATCCAGTCCCGGAGTGTGACGACATCCAATAAGCAAAGGTAAAAAAAACTTGTATGTTTACAAATTCCGGCGAGGGAGAACTCGGCGGTTTAAGGCTTCCCACGACAGATTAGGGATTTTTGTGAAACCAAAACACACGCAACACTAGAAGAGAAGAAGAAGAGGGAAAAGAAAACTACCTTGCCGTTGTTTCGGTGTCGCCGGAAAATAAGAAGTGTACGCTGGAAGTTTGAAAGAGAGGAAAAGGGAAAAATTGCGCTTAATGAACAGTTAAAATTAGTAAAATTGCGAATTTTTTTCCTTAAATACTTTCTGGAAAAACGGGGTTCCAGGCGAGCAAATCCAAGAGTTGAGGGACTAAAATACAATTCTTGGGCGCATGTAGAACCTGCCCGACAAAGCGGGAAGGAGCATCGCCTCGGGATCACGTGCGTGTGGGCGGCAGCAATCATTCCGCCCACGTCACACCTCGGGCCGTACCCAGGCCTTGGGATCCCAACCGTCACCAGCCCAAGTCTGCTCGGCCAAAGTTGTCCGCCCGTGAAAAGTTGTTCGCCCCCTCGACATTCCTGCTCGCACTAATATCATTTAAAATTTGCCAACTCAAGAATTGTTCGCTCATCATCTTCACAATTTATTGATCGGCAAGAGGGCAATTGTTGATAGACGAGCACAATCAGCAATTGGGCGACCAAGATTAATACAAAACACCCAAGGATTAAGACGAAACAAACTCAAGATCCACTTAACAAGATACTCGGCGTGCAAAACCTGCACGCCACACAGAGGCGGATGGGCGAATAGAACCAAATCAAAAGCTGTATGACAAGCTCAATCGGCATCCCGCCGGCCAGATCCAACCGCAGTGCCAAAATAATAATTAAGCAAGGCAGAAGACCATCAGAATCAGACTAAAGACTCCTCAAGGACAAGTCCAACATGACGAGCAGCTCTAAACTGCGAGCAAATCCAACAGATAAGGATAGAATTTAGTTTAGATAAGGTCAACTTGGTCAAAGTCTAGGTGTCGTGCATGCAAGCCTGGTAGGCCAAAAGTCACGACACCTCCTGCTAGGCAAATGTCTATAAATACTTAGATTTTTTCAGCTAATAAAATAAGCACAAATTATTATACACGTCCAAACTTCGTCCACGAACCAGAAGCAGCTCGTTTATCTTACGATCGAATTTATCACGTAAGCTTATAAACGTCTCAAACCCAACCTAAACCTAAAATTTCGAATTCACTAATTACGATTAGTGATCAATCACATTTAATTGTTTGATGATCAATTAACCAACAAAAACAACCACTAATCATCAAGATTAGGAACGGTCATCAACAGTTATGTTGAATCAAGAAACCAAAATTTTCTGTTGAAGGAGCTTTGGTTTTCAGTTGAAGGCTGCACTAGAATGTAATAAGAAAGAATTATATTGTTCATAAATGTTTCCCACGCTTATTGATCGTATTTTCGTATTTAAATTTGTTCATGACTGATTTTTCGGACATGTAAGAGTTGTTCGAATGAAAATGTAGAACATTGAACTGATGTTCCAAAAAAATATTCGAACACTTGTTCTTACATTTTTTTTCGAACAAATCCTAGTTGTTCGTATAAATTCCAAGAACATTCACCAATTGTTCCCTAAACCAGAAATGAACAAATATATAAAAAGAATTGTGAATTCAAACTAAACACCGCCATAAAAGATTAAACGTGGGCGGGAAAAACCTTATTTTAATGGATGAACGACATTGAAACGGGAGGGGAGACGAACACGCGGAGACAAACAGCGAGGCCGCAGCGGTGGCGGCGCAGCAGCGGCAACGGAGGCGGTGCAGTCAACGGGGGGGGGGGGGGGTGAGAATACAAATTATTAATTATGTTGAGAAGGAAAGATTATGTAGGGTAATTTATTGGGGGTGGACTGAACCGTGCTGCAGTGAAGTGAACCAAGGGGTGAACAATCATATTATGTGGATGAAAAGATCCGTACCCTTTAATTAATAGGATGCTTGTTGCTTTTATCCAACTAATTTTGGAGAGATTATTTTATTTTCTCACTCTTCTCAATTTTGCATCGTCTTGCTCTGGATATCAATTGACCTCAATAAATTACATATAGATTTTGCTCCAAAAATTCTCACATATATAAATATATAATACAAGCTCCCCTACCTTATTTAGTTTTGGCGGGAACTTTTTCGGACCATTGATTAATTTTTTATGATTAAATCATTACCGTTCATTTTATTCTTCTAACAATTATGGTATCAGCATTAACGATGGATTCATACAAGCCAATTAGTTGCTATAATTTTGGGTCAGTTTTATTATGTATCCTATTTATACTCTCTAAACCAAGTTTTTTCATCACTATCCTCTGCAAATCTTCATTGTGACCGAAATTCTTAAAAAAATAGAACTCGCAATTTTTTTTTAGGTAGAGTTAGTGATTATCATATGATACTTATATAGGTATTTCATATTTTGTATTATTTTTAGTGGTTGTAGATTGCCATGGATGATGTATTTTTAAGAGATTCTTAGAGATTTGTTATTGTAATTTGTAAGCGCTTCTTCTCCTCTTTTTTGAAAAGATGTGTATATGTATCAGAGTCTAATAACGCAGTCGGGGATTTGTTAAACATTGTGCAATCCAATTATCATATATTTTAAGTTTTAAGTTTTCTGGTTTTCAACGGTGTTCTTGCAATTTTATTGGTTTCGTATATCGAATTCGATTGTTAGTTCATATTCTTTTGTTGTTTCCTTCAAATTTGGATCAAGTTTGCTTAGTTTTTTTCAGCCCACTTTTTTTGCATTTGACCTAAATTTGAAATTTATAATATAAGTTAAATTTAACTGATAATTGTATAGCAACTTAATAATGTGAATTGGTCTATATAGCTATTGGTCTAATTGGACTATATTTTAAAATAATACATTTAATTTAATATATTAAACGAAGATTGGTTAATTTGAATATACAAAATTTTACATTAATTAATTTGATATAATGAACATTTTCTAGTTTATCGGGAATAAATATTTTTAAAACTTAACATCAATTTTGCATAAATAAATTCAATCATCATTAATTGATTTTTCATAATATAATTTTGTGAAATATATGTCTTCTAAATATTTTGTCCCTATACATATTTTCATTTTTTAACGTGATTAATGTCAATGATATGCTTAATGTTTAATATGGAAGACTCCCAAATAAAAGTGTTATGGAATCAAGATCACTTTTATTTTAAAAACAACAAATTAATTAATTTATAATAGAAATATAATTTAATATTTAATTCAGAATGTGTGTTAAAAAATACTCTATTCGTCCCACATTAATCTTCGCATTGTGGCACACTTTTTAAGAATAAAATATTAAAAAGTGATTTTTTGAGGATTTTATTTTAATATAAATAAAACTGCGAGGGAGTTTTATTTTCAATTTAGGGGTATAATGCGTATTGTGGGATTGACGAAAAAAAAAGTATAAAATTTATTTTGGGACGGAGGGATTATTAAAATTTAGAGCGAATAATTAAGGTTATCTATATATCAGTTATTCCATTTTTATTAAATTAAAATTTAATGAAGTTTTATATCTATCGTGTACTATGTATGTCTAAAATTCCGTATGATTAACCTCATTCTATTTTTATTAAATATAACCGTTAATGTTTTTTTTTTATAAAAAAGGGTATGTTCAAATATTTTTTTTTGGAATGGGGAACTCATTAGTACCGTGTTTAGACTAAGTTGAAGTTTTCAATGTTTCTTATAATGGTTATGCAATAATTGTCTCTTTTATTTATTATATTTTTAACTAAAAAAATTAAGTCATGCTTATTATTTTAGGAAAAATATAAATCAAAGCAAATAGTCAACTTAATTGATTCGAAGTTAATATTGTAAATCTATTAGTATGCTTAATTTAATATTAATTATATCAAGTTTCCCCTTTTTGTTAAGTTTCTTATTTCTGTAATGAATGTTCCTTGGACTCTTAATATTTTTTTAAATAAGATAATAATAAAAAAACATTCAATGATGTTTTATTTGTTATTTTTGGGCAAAGAGGGAAAGTCATTATTATTGTGTACACATTTTAGGGAGCTGATATATTTTATGATCAGATATATATGGTGGCATTTCACGATAAACATTCCATAAACATCATCCTTACGACGCACGCGAAACTCATTTGTGATTCAGTTTGTTGCCAGATTCGCGAAAAGTCAAGAGACCCGTGAAAAGTCAAAATTAATTTCAAATTTGGATCAAATTACAAGTGCATAGTATGCACTTGCATGCACCCTAAAATCAATCTTTAATTATTTGCTGAATTTATGTATGATTGTCTCATGTAGATAATGCATATTAACAACCACATCTATTAAAATGTTAATGTGTTATGTCCAATTTATGTTCTATGTTTTGTGGGCTATATAAGAAAATAGATCATGATAAGTTAATCAAGAAATTGTTTTAAATTATTGAATATTTAATCGGGAGTATCACAAATTATTGGGTTTGATCCATTTAATAAAACAAACCCACGAGTTTATTATTGAGTCAAAATTAATTTTAAATTCAAGTGCATACTATGCACTTGGATGCACCCTATAATTTGTCATAATTAAAATACTTTAAACATTAATTCACAATATCTTATAAAAAAAGTAAGAATATGTCTTGTGTGAAATGAGACAATGGGATGAGGTATAACTTAAGCATTGACACATTAACACTTTGGTATGAGTGAATGTTAATTTATATTGTCTCATATCATGAGACAACTTCATATAATTTTTTTCAAAAAGTAAACACAAAGATCAATACATAAATAGTAATTTATGACACATTGAATAATTCTTTCACACTTTCCCATATATATTAAAAAAAATTAGTTTTTAAATTTTATAATTAAAAATAAAGTATTATCATAATTAAAAGATTATAACAAATTCCGTCTGTGCGAAGCACGGGAACGACGATCACTAGTTACCTAAAAAAGTAGCACAACAATATTTTTCTCCACTTCAAGTGCAATTAATCAATTTAATGTGAATAAATACATAAAATCCTATCAAATTAAGCATATAAATTTCAAGCAATTATCATATTAATCACCTCATTGCATCAACTAATTTTTTTTATAATTCACAAAAAATATTTTAGTTCTTTTTTAATCAAAATTTTGGTCACATAATGTGGAGAATTTTAATAGGAAAACACATATAAAGTATTATATGTATTCACTTCAGATGTCACTTTTGATTTTACACATAAATTAAGAAAGATGATATTAATGATTATTTATATAAAATAACTACTATACTACATTACTGGTTATTAGTGAATTGTTTATAATTACATATCTACCTAAAAATAAACATATAACAAAAAACACATTTTCTATTTTCCTTATTTTAGACGTCCCACATAAGTTTTCTATTCTGTAAAAGGTAAAAAACAACACTTCATATATTAATAAACAAATACTTTCTTAAACAATTACTCTTTACCTTTTCACAAATCCTCATTATTTTACACAAAAGTCAACATATGACTCATCATATATCAATAAACAATACATTTTCTCAAACAAATAAACAAAAAAAAAAAAAAATTATATTGGGACAGAGGGAGTCCCAATATCCCCTGAGAAACTGAAAAAATGATAAAGTGGATCAAAATTATAAATCCTTCCGTTCCGAGAAAACTTTACATTTTTCTTCTAGGATGTTTCGAGTAAAACTTTATATTTATTTTTTGGCACTCAATTAATATTATAAAATGCACAACTCGTTTATTTTTAACCGTTTCTCTCTATTTCTTTATCATATCTCAATCATCAACAATACACTAAATACTATTTTTCTTTAAAAAATGTGTGGAAAGCAAATGTAAAACTTTATCTAGGAGAAAGGGAGTATTACTCCACTACAAATTGATCTTCCTAGGTTTTAATGACGTTCATATTTCTTCTCATTTTTCTTTTTAGTTCTACTTCAAACTTAGTGCTTCCTATATTTTAAGCACGTCTTTCTTTTTTCGGGAGGGGGACCGACCCTTTTTTTCGATTGCTTTAAGGGATGAATTTTTTTACCCTCTATGCATTTCTCCCTTCTTGGGACAAAATACTGGATTCGTTCCTGGTTTTAATGAATGGATGTGTGGATATTTAATTAGTCTTTATAAGTACTTCCTATTATGCATTACAAAAATTTATGTCTGAATTATATAATCTTGTTTATATAATCTAATAGTGGATCTCTTGTGCACTAAGTGCACCGTGTAACTAGGTCAAAGAATGACACATTTACATCAGGGTCAAATTTCATATATTACATATACGAATTTCTAATTGAAACTCGTTTGTGCCCCAGCAGGAATTGAATCTGCTTTCGTAAGCGAGGAGCAGGGTATTCCTCGTTGGTACTTTTTTCCCGCCAGGGTAACTTGTTAATGTTGAGTGAGACAACTTTCCTGTTTTAGGGTAAACTTTAGTGTTATATAAAGTCCAACTTTTCAATGTTTCGTGGGAATACTTTTCAGTATTGAGTGAAGTAACTTTTTACAAAATAAATGTATATCCATCTAAAAAAATTTGATAAGTAGAGTCCACACTTCTATGTTATAGGAAGGATAACTTTTCGATTTTACTTGGGGTTACTTTTCAGTTTTATCTTGGGTAACTTTTCTTTGTAATGCACAATTACTTTTGTGCTATATTAATACCAATTTTTCAATGTTTCGTGGGAATACTTTTCAATATTTAGAGAAGTAACTTTTTACAAAATAAATGTATATCCATCTAAAATTGTTTGGTATGTAGAGTCCACATTTTTTTGTTATTGAAGGTTAACATTTCAGGTTTATTTGGGATAACTTTTCAGTTTTATCTCGGGTAACTTTGTTTTGTAATGCACAATTACTTTTTTGTTACATGAAGACCAACTTTTTAGTGTTTTGTGGGAATACTTTTCAATATTAAGTGAAGTAACTTTAAACATATATGTGTGATTTGTATATAACATATATACAAAAAATTGTGCGCTCTTGTTCACATACAAGACATCGCACCAAAATAACAGTAAAAAGATATAAAATCAATAAAGAAGATGAAGTATCTTGCGATTAGTCAATATCAAGTGAAAAAACTTGAAACCCTAAAAATAAGCATGTGCGAACGATTTTATCAACAAAATCGACAAAAAAATTCCAAAATAGAAGAGATGAAAGTTTAAGAAAGGATTTCATATAATATGAATGTGGAGAACACAAAAAAATTATGAGAAAACTGAGGAGAAGAAGAAGAAGAAGAATCGAAGGGAGCATTGAGGGAGAAGGAGAGGAAGAGGTGAGTATAAAAAACTGAAGGAATGAAAAGAATAAAAAAAATTGGGAGAAAGTGTTTTTTATAGTGACCCGAACTCAGCGGGCGGTTAGGGCAATCGGTTGAGCGGGGTGAGTGCACCATGTAACTTGTGTATATGAAACCTTCACATTCTCTAAATAAAATATAATAGAAATAAAATTAATTTATTAAGGAATTCGTACACTTGTTGTATGATATTATAATTAAATTAGTTTTTTTTTCTTGGAAGTTTAATAGATTCAATTAACAATCAATTATCTTCTTCTTATTATTATTATTTTAAAATATCAATTTTCTTATTATTAGTTGCTATTAACTTGTTTAATAATTGGGCTATAACAATTGAAACTTAAGGTTGAGGCTTGAGAGAAACATTAGAAGAAAAAAAATTGAACACATAAAATTACAAGAAAATAATAAACATTATTTGTGGGATTCACCAATATGGATGCACCGATAGAAACCACTTGTGTAATCAAAGAACATCGTTATATCAATTAACTAAACAATATATATGGTTAGTATTAGTTCTATTTTTCAAGATATATTTGAGTATTAACACTTGAAAATCAAGGTTGCAGAGTATCAACAGTTGTGAGTACAGTTGATATATAAACCCATAAATTAATTCCAACTAGAGTTGAATTATTATTTCGATTTTGAGAAACATACCTATTTTATTAGAAAATAAGTTAAGGTGGTAGAAATAAAATTTATATTGTAACTTTAGAACATCTCAATCATAACAATTAAATGTTTTATTGAAGTACATAATGAGATAGTTGTTACATTGAAAAATATGACATAACTCAACATCAACACAATTATCTCATATTGATGTACATTATGAGGTCGTTGTTACACAGAAAAACACGACATATCTCAACCTTAACACAAATTTATTTCAAATTGACAACACTTTTCCATCACTAAGTACCGTGAAGATGATCAATTCAGCATTTGGTTGGGATGGTGACACCACAACTGTTAGCGACCTTTCTAGCATTTGGTGAACTGACATATTGCTTCAGTGCTGGGTTTTTTACGTAATTGCAGAAGCAGGACTGTTGCGCCTTCAACTTGCTACAACATGTCGATGATGGAGTCTGACCCCCCGTTATAGCACCAAGACATGGGCTCAACTCTGCTGGGTTGCAGCCCGCAGCCGCTGTCTCAAATGCCACTGCCACCAGCAAAATCACCAAACACCATCCAACGACACTATTCTTCATCTTCAGATAATTAGATTTTATCTTGAAATTTTATATATTTCAGTTGTTGTATGAATTAAGAATGTTGTTGTATATATAGTAATGAAATAAATAAGATAGTGTGTAGAGTAAAGTAATTTTTAAGGGCATTTATTGACGTGGTTCCATTTGTGGTTGAAACCTGAAGTAATAGAGATGTATCAAATTGAACAAGTGTCAAATAATAGAATACAAGTGTCATGAAACTGAACAAGTGTCTAGTAATAGAGAACATGTGTCATGAAACTGAACAAATGTCAAGTTAATGAATATAAGTGTCATTTAATATAACACGTGTTAAGGAATAGAGCACATGTGTCAAGTAATAGGACAAGTGTCAAGTAATGCACTATAGGCATCATGTAATAAATGCTGAGTTATAGAGCCTGAGCGATTGCTTCACGTTTCTAATTTATTTGGGCCTTTAAAACAGTAATCGAGTTAGATGGGCTTTTAGTGCTACGATCCAGTTTTGAGTATATATATCCATCTGATTTATTGTAATCTTACTACGAAAATTAACAACAACAAAAAAACACAATTTGTTCAAAATAATTTCCTAACAAAAATTAGGAGAGTGAACTATTGATATAGGGGGAGGGGAGAATATGCATGCCCTAAAAACAATGCAAAGGTCCATACAATGTTGGGCCTAATTAGCTCTGGCACATTAGCAGGCATTTTTAGTTGGGCCCAGGTTATTGGCACCACAAGGTGGAGTAAATATACTACAAAAAATTTAATTCCTAAGACAAATACTTGAAATGACAATATTATCCTTCTAGACTTCCCTCCAAAAATAATTTTAGTAAATACACTACACCTCGTTTTCATACTTCACTTTCGAACAAAGAAAGTCATTTCGAACAATTCAAATGAGCTCCACACTTCAAGAATGTGACCCACCATCAATCGATCACTAGGCGCTTGAAACGTGTTTTGACGGCCTACATTGTAAGGATGAACGGTCCTCCAAGTTTGGAATACGTATATGTAAATGTTTTGGTATTTTTTAGAAACTAGATTTTTTAAAATGTTGAATAGTATATTTTTTGTTGGTGTTATAATATTTTTCATTCATATTATTGTTCATTGAGAGTATAAAACTGTATGTGTATGATTATATTATTGTTGTTTTCTTGTTTCGAACAATTTTTTTTAAAATCGCGATTGCTCTTGTTCTGCTTTGGTTATCCAAACATGACCATAATGTTCGAACTTTTTTCCCGAAAATTGTGTTCATGTTCGGAAAAAAATTCGAAACATTATGGTTATGTTCGGATAACCAGTGCCGAACATCAGTCATCGCGATTTTCTACTTTAACTGACGACAAGCGAACGACGGCGGAAGACGGTGGGGCGGAAGATGAGTTCTCTTTGCAGTGGCGGCGAACAACGGTGTTGTGGCTATAGGCTACGGTGTTGTGGTTGTGGTTATGGACGACGACGAAGGATGTTGAAGATGAAGTGTATTCAAAATATGTAGGGTATTTTAGGAATAAAATGTAGTGTATTCATCCTAAGTATAGTGAATTTATCCATATAGTGTATTTACTTCAAATTGTAGTGCCAATAATCTGGGCCTTTTAGTTGGTTGATGTTACGTTTCGTCTACTCTAAACAATGAGTTGGCATGGTCACCGGTTATTATCGGACCTAATGGGCTGAACTTTCATTCATGGGCTTTAAAATAAAACTCCGGCACATGTTATTTGCACTAACCTCTCTATTAAATACACCACCAGGATGAATACACTATTTAGTATTCCGAATTTGTTTTTGAATTTTTTTTTCGAACATAGTGTAATTTTAAAAAATAGTTGGAATTTTTTTTCAAAATTTGTATAAATTTTCGGAAAAAAAGTCGAGGGTAGTGTATTTTACAAAAAGGCTAGTGCAAATAACTGTGGCCTAAAACTTCATATCTATATTCTGAATAATTAAATTATGGGCTTGACTATATACCCCTCCATTATTGTTAGATACACCAACTTTTATTTTGAACTACCACTTATACCCTTTAAAAAACCCTAGATTATCTCTTTTTTTTTTCCTGCGATTCTCCTTTTTTTTGCAGATACAGCGCCACACCCACCTTGATTCTTCAATCAGCACGCCACTGCCCATGTCGCATCGGTCACCGCCTCTCCACCGCCTTTCACGACCACCTGGCGCTGCGTAACCACCGCCGTTCAAGCGCAACCAACGCCGGTCACGACCCTCCCCCACGCCGTGCAACCACCGCCTCGCCGTCCTCCCAGGAGATAAGAGAGAAGAAACGCATATTAACAAGTATGCCGATAATTAAATCGGCTTTTTTTTACTATTTTTTTCCCAAAAATGTATTATTATATTTTCAATGGAATAATGTCATTCGATATTTGTTTCAAAAAATGTGTTATCTTTTTTATTGGTTCTAGGCGAAGTATGTGATGGTTCTAGTCGGCGGCAGCATGAGCGGTGGTTGACGCATAGATGGAAGAAATAAGGAGGAAGTGGGTTGCAGCACAACGTCTGCACATAAATGGAGAAGAAAGAGAGTTGCAGTAAAAAAGGAAGAAAATAATTTAGGTAAAAAAAAAGAGGGTATAATTGGTAGTTTACAATAAAAGTTGGTGTATCTATCAATAATGGAGGTGTATATAGTCAGGCCCTTAAATTATGAGACATTTTTGTGTGAAATAGTTTTATACGGTGCCCCACTGAAATATTTGAGTCATTTTTTTTTTAAATATACTCACTCCGTCCAACAATAATAGGTAAGATTGTCATTTTGAGGTGTCCCACTGTATAGACTTATTTTGCATTTCAATGAGTATTAACTATATTTTTTCCTAAATTGCCCCTATTTAAGTTCATAAAGTATTTGTATCTAATTTTAAAGTTTAATGTGAATAGGGGTAAAAGAAGAAGATTACTTAAATGAATTGATCATTAATTATATATATATATATATATATCTTAATCTATGTGTAAAAGTTATCTTGTCTATTATTGTTGGATGGAGAGAGTAGTTGTATTGGAGCCCATAAATTCATGGTGTAAAAATAATTTATCTATCGATGAAATACTCCCACCCAAATTTTTGTATTGAGTTATTTAAGTACTGAGCTTTCTTGGCTGGTAATACATATTTTTATTTTAAGGAGGTTAGTATTGGTTGAGGTTTTAGTAAGAAATAATGTGCATCCAAACCCGTTGGCTATTAACTTAAAATCCAAAAGAATAAGGATTATTTAACAAACAAGCGCTTATTACTTTCCGCAGTTGACAAACATTGTTTTAAATAATTTGAATCCCAAAATAGAGAAATGGATAATAGAAGTGGACTCTTTCAAGTTTCAAGTGCTACTCTCTCCATGAAAAATAAACTATGTTATTAAGTCTTATATCTTCCCAAGAAGACAATCATCTTTAAAAAGTCAAATATTGTTTTAATGAAACTTCAATTAAACAGTTATGTCAAAGTATGTAAAGAGTTAATAATTGTATCGAATAAATGAGGGGTAATTGACCAAATCATATTTAAAATATCACTTCATTTTGGCTATTGGTTTTCTAAGTAATATAGAAAAGAAATTAATCAACTTCCGCATGTACATGGAAAAGGAGTTCAAATATATTGTTTTCATCAGTCAAATATTCTTATCCATTTTGGCTAACATTTTTGGAGAATTAGTTAATGTATAAATTATTAAAGAGTATTAGTTATTTTCATAAAAAAATATTAGTTGTTTGCACTGAAGAGTCTTAGTTTATTTTCAATAAACAACTAATATCATTAAGTGAAATCAACTAATACTCTTTAGTAAAAACAACTAATACACTTCAATAGTTCATGTATAAACCATTTTTGCACTATACTTTGCTATTTTTTTTTTATATTTCTTGTCCTTTTACGTTCCCTACAAATAAAAGTGGGATTTTGTTCTGGAGATGATAAAAATATCATATTAAAAACCTCCGATAGTCATGTATTTATTATTTAAAAGCATATATTTTGTAATCCGCTGTAATTCGATTTTGAACTATGCATTATGAAGAGCTATTTTTAATGGATACCAAAATCATAAATTAATTCAATATTTTTATTATACAAAATACTCATAAGACGTGTAGTTCAATGAGATAGAACATATGAATATATTTTTATTAATAGCACAAAAAACATAAACCCACCAAATTAATCTCGAAATGACTAGTTGTTTAAACTAATGATGATGAAAACAAGATAGCTCATTGACACAAATTTATTTTAAATTGGCAGCACTTTCCACCACTAAGTACTGAAAATTAAATGACCAATTCAGCATGTGGTCGGAATTGTGACGCCACAACTGAAGGCGACCTTTCTAGCATTCGGTGAACCAACGTACGGCTTCAGCATTGGGTTCTTGATGAAATCGCAGAAGCAGGACTGCATCGCCTTCAACAAACTGCAGCATTCTGAAGTCGGATTTTGACCCGCCGTTATAGCACCAAGACATGGGCTCAACTCTGTCGGGTTGCAATCTGCTAATGCCGTCCCGACCGCCATTGCCACCAGCAGAACCACCAAGCACCATCCAACAACATTGTTCTTCATCTTCAGATAGTTAGATTGTATCTCTAAATTATCTATATTCCAGTTGTTGCTGCAAATAATAGTTTGCTTTATGTATGAATTAAAAATGATGTTGTATTTATAGTAGTGAACTAAATATGATGGTGGTTAGAATAAAGTAATTTTTATGGGTATTTATTGACGTGATTCCCGTTGTGGTTGAAATTAACAGCTATAAAGATGTAAAAAAATAGAGCAAGTGTCAAGTCTTTAAGCACAAGTGTCAAGTAGCGGAGTACAAGTGTCAAGTAATGGAACACGAGTGCCGATTAGTAGAATAAAAGTGTTAAGTAATGCAGTACAAGTGTCAAGTAATGGAGCATAAATGCCATATAACATAACAAGTGGCGAGTAATGGAGCACAAGTGTCAAGTAATGGACTATAAGTGTCAAGTAACGGAGCACAACTGTCAAGTAATGGACTACAAGTGTCAAATAATAGAGCACAAATGCCAAGTAATGAAGCACACATATCAAGTAATAGTACACAACACACATATCAAATAGTAAGACACAATTAAGTCCAAATAAAAATTTAAACTCTCACCTAATGAGTCAGATTTCTTTACTAAATAAAATGAGTGCAGCTAGGGGTGGCATACAGTATCGTACCGCATACCGTACCAAATATTAATTATATTGTATCTTACGGATGTTTCGGTATATATTGGTGCATACTGAAATACCGATCATATCACTATATCGGTCATACCGAAATAAAACTAATTATTTAATATAAAAAATAAATTAAATATTAAATTTTACTAATGAATTATTGGCATGATATATGTTGTAAATCTAGAAGATTTATTATTCCAAATCTAGAAGATTTGATGTGGACATTACTTATGGACCAAGAAACCCAACGGGCTTTATATCTTAGATTAGGGTTTTATTCTTATAAAAAGATCATTGTATTCATTATTGTAATCACTCATATACACAAAGTCGTTAGTGAAACTCCTGGCTTGGATCGCCCCCAGACGTAGTCGTTCCCAACGAACTGGGTCAACAAACGTTGTCTCTTTAATTTACGCACTTATTTACAACACGTTATCAGCACGAGTCTCTAACCGAGATTATACGGTACACCTTTAATTTATTTTAATATGAATCACATGATTTGATGTGTATTTTGAATATGATTTCGTTTCTGAATATACTTTCGCATAATTGTATTAAGTTAAAAATTATTTTGTGAATTGAATCAACGAGCAACGGCCATCGCCCCGTAGATGATCGACCGTCACTCGACCACAACCGCTGACCGGCAGTCGCCGCGCGCCCGCAGCTGCTGCGTGCCGCCGCCCCGTCGCGCCGCACGCTGCCGCACCGCCGCACCGCGTGCTGCCGCCCCATCGCGCCGTGCGCAGCTCGTCCCGCCTCGTCGCACTCTGCCATCCCTGACTCGCCGCAAGCCCGCCGCCTCGTCCCACGTGAGCTGCCGCTCTGTCGCGCCGCAGCCGCCGCCCTGTCGCGCCGCGAGCCGCCGCCCCGCAGCCATCACGCCGTCGTGCATGCAGCGCCGCGCCGATGCGCGTGCAGCCGCCCATCGCGTGCGGGCTGCTGCGCCGCTGCACACATGTGCCGCTGCTACCTCTCGCCGCCACACGTCCTCGTCACCCGTTCCCCATGCGCGACACTTGCGGTGTTTTTCTCAAATTTTTGTGATTTGAGATTTCGTTCTTGATATCGCAAAATCCGTATTAATTTATTTTTAATCCTGAAAATATTTCGTTAATATACATGAAATAATTATTCTTATGATTATTCCCTCTGTCTATTAAATCATATATTTTCTAGAGATTATTTTCATGCGATTATCTCATTTACTTGTTTATGCATGTTTATGTTATTTAATTATCCTACGTGCATTACTATTTTCTGCACATAGTTTATTTCTTTATAGTCCGCATATTATGCCCGGGTAGGCGGCGCCCGGTATTTGTCGGACCGTAAATCTATGTTTTGGGTAGATGACGCCCAATACGTACATCTATGTGCCTTAGAATAACTGAATAAATCCTTGTCTCCCCGTTGTCTATGAATTTGGTCAATCCTCTTACCCATGTCACTTTAATAATTGTAGTGAATAATGTCTGATATTACCCAAAGAGAATTTGCTGAGCTTACTCTTGACGGTAGTAACTACCTGACATGGGCGCTAGATGTTGAAATACATCTAGCCTCAAACAACCTTAGTGGCACGATTGTTGATGATCCAAAATCAACCGACGCCCAGAAGGCGAAAGCTTTGATTTTCCTTAGGCATCATCTCAATCAGGACCTGAAAAATGAGTATCTCACTGAGAGAGACCCCGGAACGTTGTGGAAGTCCCTGAAGGACCGTTTCCAACAACAAAATGACATACTCCGCCCTCAAGCACAATACGATTGGTTGAACCTCCGTTTCCAAGACTATAAGTCCGTTACGGAGTACAACTCAACCCTACATCGTATTGTGTCTCAGTTAAAGTTATGTAAGAAAACCGTAACTGAGGACGACTTAATCCATAAGACTTTGTCGACTTTCCACGCAAGCAACCTTGTACTCCAGCAGCAGTATAGGGCTAAGAACTACACTGTACACTCTGAGCTAATTTTTGCACTTCTAGTAGCAGAAAAGCACAACCAGCTCCTTATGCAGAATCATAATGCGAGGCCGGTTGGCTCAAAAGCTGTGCCCGAAGCATATGCCGTAGCTCAAAGTAGTACAGAAAGTCGCAAGCGTGGAAGTGGGAGAGGAAGTAAACGAACTCGTAGCCAAGGCCAAGTTCGTAATAAATCTGGTGGTCCAGGTACCTTGAATGACAATCAAGCTCAGGTTCGTGGGAAGGATGCACCTAACACGAACTCCGCTATTCGAAAATCGGATAATCAAGATAAGATTGAGCAGTCATGCTACAGATGCGGATGCAAGGGCCATTGGTCTTGCACGTGTCGCACTCCCAAATATTTGGTCGAGGCTTACTAAAAGCAGCAGAAGGACGATAAGGGGAAGGCTCCTAGAGTTGAATCTCACCATGCCAGTCTGCCCGAAGCAGACTCTGACCAAGGCAACACAGATCCTATAGGCATTAAACTTAAGGATTTTGGAGATGATGAGTGATTCGCATATTTAGTTATTCCTAGTATTTTACTTTGTTTTCTGAATAAAACAATTTCATGTTATGTTTTGGGATCTTTTCTTTCGGATATTTTATTTTATGAATGCATTTATTATTTTTAGCTTTGATATGTTTACCTTAATAGCTGTCCATAGTATTTATTTGGATATTGATGTTCTCATTTATGGTTTGTAAACAAATCAGCTACTAGGTTTGGACTATTTCCTCTTGCATGATGGACACCCATAGTGATTTATGTTTGGTAGATAGCGCCACCACACATACAATCCTAAAAGATAGAAAGTATTTTCACAACTTGATAGAACGTAAGGGGAGTATAACTACAATAGTCAATGATAGTAGGTTGATAGTGGGCTCCGGGAGAGCTTCCATTGTCCTCCCCATGGGTACCGAACTCATAATTGATAATGCTTTATTGTTTCTACAATCTAAGTGTACCCTACTCAGTTTTAGGGACATTAGGATAAACAAGTATCATATTGAAACTAAAACTGAGAACGATAGCGAATACCTTTTGATGACTATTACTCGAGGTAGCCGTAAACAAGTTATTGAGAAACTTATTTCCTTCTCCTCCGGATTGTACTATTCCTACATCCGGTCGTCTAGTTCCCATCTAGCGATGAGTATGAAATTCCATGACCCAAATTTCTTTAAATTATGGCATCAGCGGTTAGGTCATCTGGGACAAACAATGATACATAGGATTCTATCTAATTCAACTGGTCATAGTATTACGAATAATAGAATCCCTCCTGTTGATGAATATTTTTGTGATGCATGTTCTAGGGGTAAGTTAATAGTGCGTCCGTCGCGCACTAAGGTTGGACTAGAGTCTCTGGTTTTCCTTGAGCGAATTCAAGGAGATATTTGCGGACTGATTCACCCAGCATCAGAACCGTTTCGTTATTTCATGGTCCTTATTGATGCCTCCACTAGGTGGACATTTGCATGTTTGTTGTCCACCCGCAATCAAGCTTTTGCGAAGCTCATTGCGAAGACTATCGAGCTTATAGCTCAATTCCCGGATTATCCAATCAAATCGATTTGCATGGATAATGTAGCTGAGTTCAGCTCGAAGACCTTTACAGATTACTGTATGGCCCTGAGAATTAAAGTGGAGCATTCGGTCCCCTACGTCCATACCCAAAATGGTCTTGCTGAGGCGCTAATAAAATGTATCAAACTTATCGCAAGACCATTGCTTATGAACTCCAAACTACTCACTTCATGCTGGGGGCATGCAGTCCTACATGCATCGCACTTAATCCAAATCCGTCCAACTGCATATAATGATCATTCCCCCCTACAGTTAGTGCATGGGAAAGAACCTAGCATTTCCCATCTGCGTATTTTTTGATGTGCGGTATACGTTCCAATAACGATACCAAAGTGGACCTCTATGGGCCCACAAAGGAAACTCGGTATTTACGTCAGATACGACTCTCCATCCATTGTGAAATACCTCGAGCCTTTGTCCGGGGATCAATTAACGGCCCAGTTCGCTGATTGCACGTTCGATGAAGATTACTTCCCGGCATTAGGGGGAGATCCGAATTCAAAATTGAATGAATGCCGGGAACTTACGTGGAACGTAAGTAATCTTCAGTATCTAGATCCACGCACTAATCAATCTGAACTGGAAGTTCAGAAGATCATTAACTTGCAAAACTTAGCAAATAATCTGCCAGACGCGTTCACTGACCATAGAGGTGTGACTAAATCGCATATACCTGCAGTAAATGCTCTCCAAAGGGTTGAGGTCCCAAGCAAAACGAGTACTCATGCCCCCACACGCCAAAAGCGTAAGGGACCCTCAAGAGATAGTAACACACCTAAACGAAAGGCTAGCAAATCTGGTCAGTCGAATGGAAAATCACTAGAAGAGATCCGTCTACATAACTCCAAGTCTCTAGGAGATGAGAGTTCTGGTGATGAAGCACGTGCACAAAATATTTCATGCACTAGGACCGTGGAACGACCAGACCCAGATACAATAGGAAATGAAGAAGGTCTGGTTGACGTAAACGTCGAAGTCTCTGTGAACTTCACAGATACGGGAGAAACATACAATAGAAATATTACAGTCATCGACGACACATTTGCAGCGTCAATCGCCCTTTCCATTATAAATGATCTAGATCCAGAACCCAAAACAATCGTCGAGTGCCGGAAGCGCTCTGATTGGGTTAAATGGAAAGAGGCAATTGATGCAGAGCTCACGTCGCTTAACAAAAGACAAGTATTTGGCTCTATCGTTAGTACACCCGCGCGCACTATCTCCGAAGGATATAAATGGGTATTTGTACGAAAACGAAATGAGAACAATACTGTGGAGAGGTATAAAGCGAGGCTTGTAGCACAAGGGTTTTCGCAGAGACCCGGGATTGATTTTGATCAAACATATTCTCCCGTCATGGACTCAATAACGTTCCGCTACTTGATATCTTTGACATTTAAACTAAATCTCCAAATGAGATTAATGGACGTAGTAACCGCGTACTTATATGGATCACTAGATGCCGACATTTATATGCCCGATGGATTTAACATTCCTCAAATAAGGAATGGTGAAAACCGCAGTATGTATAGCATACAACTGCAAAAGTCATTGTATGGCCTGAAGCAATCGGGCCTCATGTGGTACAACCGGCTTAGTGAATTCCTTCAGAAGAAGGGATACACATTCGATAAAGCTTTCCCATGCGTATTCACGAAGAAATAACAAGATGGTTTTTGCATCATATCCGTTTACGTTGATGACCTAAATATAATCGGAACATGCAAAGAGATTGAAGAAGCCAGTTCAATCTTGAAAGCTGAATTCGAAATGAAGTCCTTGGGTAAAACCAAGTACTGCCTCGGCTTGCAGATCAAGCACCTCCAAGAAGGAGTCCTTATTCATCAGTCGACCTACGTAAAGAAGGTATTGGAGATATTTCACATGGATAAATCTCATCCACTTAACACCCCTATGGTTGTTCGATCCCTCGAAGTGGATAAGGAACCATTTAGACCAAGAGAAGATTCAGAAGAAATTCTGGGACCAGAAGTTTCTTATCTTAGCGTTGTTGGAGCTTTGCTCTATCTCGCAAATTGCATTCGGCCGGACATTGCATTTGCTGTCAATTTGCTTGCGAGATATAGCGCTTCTCCTACAAGGAGACATTAGAATGGTGTTAAGCACGTTCTACGATACCTCCAAGGGTCTCAAGATCTTGGACTGTTTTATCGTAAGAGCCAAGACAAAACCTTAGTAGGTTATGCAGATGCTGGCTATTTGTCTGATCCCCACAACGCCATATCCCAGACTGGTTACGTTTTTCTCTGTGGTGGAACTGCAATCTCATGGAGGTCGGTTAAATAATCCATGGTTACCACGTCTTCAAACTACTCAGAGATCATAACTATATTTTAAGCCGCACGAGAATGTGTTTGGTTAAGGTCCTTGGTAAAACACATTGGTGACTCGTGTGGTATCACCAAAGGCTATACATCTCCCATCATTATATTTGAAGACAACGCTGCTTGCATCGCACAAATGAGTAATGGGTACGTCAAGGGAAACCTGACGAAACATATTTCACCGAAGTTTTTCTACCCATACGAACTCCAGAAGAGTGACGTGATTACCATTCAAAAGGTGCAATCTAGTAACAATCTAGCAGATCTGTTTACTAAATCCTTACCTACGTCCACTTTTGAAAAGTACGTTCGCGGTATTGGGATGCAAAGACTTAAAGTGTTGTTGTCTTCAAGGGGAGCGGTAACCCCGAAATAAATCTAGAAGATTTAGATCTAGAAGATCAATTACATTCCTGCCTAACTTATTATTTGGCCGATACCTAGCATGTGGAGTTTTTATGACAAGACATTTATGTTATGTCGTAATGTCCAAGGGGGAGTGTTGTAAATCTAGAAGATTTATTATTCCAAATCTAGAAGATTTGATGTGGACATTACTTATGGACCAAGAAACCCAACGGGCTTTATATCTTAGACTAGGGTTTTATTCTTATAAATAGATCATTGTATTCATTATTGTAATCACTCATATACACAAGATTGTTAGTGAAACTCCTGGCTTGGATCGCCCCCAGACGTAGTCGTTCCCGACGAACTGGGTCAACAAACGCTGTCTCTTTAATTTACGCACTTATTTACAACAATATATACCGACTAATAGCAAAAAAAATTTGGTAATTGAGTATGATACCGAATACATAAATTTTCTAAATATTAATACCAATATTGTACCGAAAATTTTGATATACCAAATTTTTTAATAAATTTGATATTTTTCGATATGACAAGTGCTATATACCTACCTTTTGGGTATTGCTCCACCCTAAGTGCGGCCAATTTGAATTGTATAGATATGTTAAACAAGTTAGTTTTAATTTTAATAGGTCAGTTTTATAGGATTTTAGACTTTTTTTTTTTAATAATGCACGGTTTTGAATTCCGTATAGGTTTTATATGAAAACACTTCATAATAAATTTAATATGAAATAGTTTTAGAGTATCATGATAAACTTATCATAAACTATTTTCATATAATGATTTGCCTTGAATTCTAACTCCAATCCTAGTGGTTTCGAATAAAAAGGATCAGTTTTAAGAGAATTTTAAATTTAAAATAACTAAAACATAATTTGATGTAACTTATATTAAATATAAAAATCATATAATTCTATAATAAAATTAATGCATTATTAATTGAATTCAATCATATCAATAGAACATAAAAAAATAAATTGACTCAAAACGATATCGATTTTTAATACTATTGTTTTAACTTTTAATTAGATTTATGGATTCAACTAGATAAGGCTCATAATACGAAGGCAATTAAAGTTGGGCCAAGGGTATATACAATCATATATTTTGTTAATACACCCCACCCAAAAAAATTGGGAAAAAATCCGAAGAACGTAAAAAATTTTAAAAATCAATTTCGAAAATATATATATATTTAGTACTTGTTTTATGCATTTTAAAAAAAAATCGAATACTATCAAGTTTTCTTGATTATTTTCCTAATATTTTTTTTCTTTTTTTTTTCTTTATGTACAATTTTTCCTAATACTTACTACATAATTTATAACACAAGTAGAACTGTCAAAGTGGGTTGGACTCGTTAGGAAACGAGCCTAAATGGGCTGACCTTTTTGGGTCGCAGACTTTTGCAGGTTGGAGGCGGGCCAGCAAGCCTTAGAAAATTCTTTTTTTAAACAAAATTTACATTTTTTTACATTGTCAACTATTATAGCATTATTTTTAGGATTATTTTGTAAAACTTATGTTCATTGATGATGAATTTAAATTGCAGATTTTTTTTTAATCATTATTGTTAATATATTTGTGAATTCAATTGGTAGAAAATTATATTTCTTATGATAATAAATTTTATTTTAATATTTTTATAGTGATAGTTATCAAGATAAATTGTTTGATTACATTTAATTTTGATGAATTTTATGTATTAGAACTTTTAAATTATATATTTTAAATTTTTTAAAAATAAAAAATATATTAAAAAATTAAAAGTGGGCCGGTCCGCCAGAACCCACGGCCTGTCAATAAGTGGGTTGGGTTGGGAGTTTTGCACGCCACCAAATTTCTGATCCGCCCTGCATCCCACCGCCAAAAGACGAGCTTTTGCAGGTTTTAGCTCGTTCCGCCCCGTCGATCAGATTTAACAGCTCTAAAGAGAAGTTGTACATGTAAAGTGTAATAAAGTGGTTCGGTGGATAAAATGCCCGAGCACACGCGCACACACACATTTGGGTTAGTAATTTCACCTAAAATTAATCGATAAAGGTTTTGAGGCAAAAATAATTATAACGAAAAAAAAAAAACCAGCAATGATAATCTCCTACAATCACTTCTCATAGCCCACTTATGATACTTGATTGTATTATTATATCTTGCAAAAATATTTCTTCTACTAGTTCGACCGTCAATACTATATTCTTTAAAAAAAAAAAATACCCATCTTTTATATTATATTATTGATAATTCTATTTAGTACATTGGACATGTCTTATGGTATTAAAATGAGGACAAAATAGGAGTACTATTTTAAATAGAAAGATTTCATATATTTGGGAACGGTGGAGGCTAAGCAACGTGGAGTGGGATGCACCTCCGAGCTATGAAAAATTGTGCGCATCAGATAACAATTGTAAATTGCAATGTGCAGTTGTTCTGTGGGTCCTCACAAATGAAGGAGAAGGAGCTTTATCATTCATTCCTCCTCGGAACATAAATCTTCACTCATTTCTCTACCACACACATTCATTTCCAAATATTTTGTCCATAAATATAATTAGACTTCTTCCGTCTATTTTATTTTATTTTTTTCTTGGATATTGACATACGTATACTGAATGGAGGAAATTGTTACTATTAGGCATTAGCACGTTTGGCTGTCGAGGTTAACTTTTTTTTTTTTTAATATCATTAAGTTAAATTCAGAGTGCTTCAACAAAATAACTTACAAAAATTCTTTCATTTATAGCTGTTTTGTAGCTTTAAACATTTTATATCATTTTCAATAGTGATGAAGTTGTGTGGCTAAAATTCTTTGGTTAATTACATTTCACCGTTTCTTCTTTTCTTTTGTGTCAAACACATACACACAAGGATGAAATTATCCGAAAATTTCCCCGATATATCCTCGATATATCCATTTTTCGTGGTCACCGATATCGATATTGGGGAGTAAGGATATTTCCATAATATCCGTAAAAAATCGATAAATATCGGTATGCAAGATCAATTTCGACTATATTTTTTGTGCAAATTGAGCATAATATCGGTAAAATATCGCAAAAATTCGGTAAATATCGAAAAATATCGGTAAATATCGAAAAAGTATAAAAAAATATCGAGAAAATATCCATAATTTTGATAAATATCACAAATGTAAAATTTAGTTAATTCTATTGTAAATTTTATGTATTAAATGTTTGTTATTAAATTTTTATGATTTTTTAAATTTACCGATATCGATATTCGATATCGATATATCCATCGATATTTCCACAAATTTAAGGTCTCGATATATCCACCGATATCGATATTTTTAACCTTGGCTTCTCCATTCATTAAAAAAAAAAAAGGAAAAATAAAACATCAAATATAACGGTGAAATGTGATCACGTTTAATTTATTATACATAATATACCATTTATTTTAGATTAGGTTTTCTATAAAACTTAATCATGGTATAAAATTAGTACTATTACATGCAATTTTTAATATTATTACATGGTATCAATGCATACATGTAATAATATAGTGAATGTATATAACAATAATATAAATTTCATACAATGAAAATAGTTCATCATAAATTTTGTGCTAATTTTTTTTTTATAAAAACTCAATGAAAACGTTAAATTTAGGTAATTTTTTATACTTTAATTTTTTTTCTAAATAAAAAATACTTTCAAATCTTTCATATATTATACTCTGAGATGCATCATTACAGAGTAGCTATTAAAAAGAAAAGGTTTGCCGCATAAATTATCCTTGAACACCGATGAAGACATATATAGATTAAAATCAAACCGATGATTCCCACCCAAAAAATTCAAATAGTTTATACTGGCGGAATCTCTTTTGCCACGAGGAGGAGAGCATCAGTTTTTCTTGTGGTCCATAGGAGGATAAATCAACCGCTGGTGATGCAAACAATAAAATTCAACCACCACCGATTTATCGATATATCCTTCTCTTCTTTTATCTTTTATCACTCCTACTTTTCATGGCTCTCTTTTAAGCTTGCAACAAGCCTCAAGAAACCACCACTTCACACCGTCCAGGAAAAGAAAATCAGGTATCCAATTTTTGCATTAAACTTTCTCCTTATTTCACATTTTCGTTCAATCTCTACAATTCAATTATTATAGCAACATTTTACAGTACCAGAAATGAGAACTCTGGAGATGGAGGGAGTCAAGTTGCAGAATAGGAAATTGGGCTCAGTTAAAGCAGCCATTGCTTCTTATGGGCAGCAGAATGTTGAAGCTAGCCCTGGAATGAAGAAACTCCAAACAAATAATAATTCAAAGGTATGACAAAAGAGGTAAAAGAATTCAATCTGCATTTGGATTTAAGACCATTGTTAATTTTATGTGCATTCGTTGAAACTTTATGCTCTTGTAGCAATTAGATAACAAAACAAGAGAGCTTCACCAAGCGAAGACGATGGTGAAAGATTTAACTCGAAGAATTGAAGAATCAAACTCGAGAACAAGAGCACAGATTCAGAAACCGGAAAAGGTTAAGACGGCCAAAGTAAGAGAAGATGAGGAATGGAATCAGTTTAAGGAAGTGATGAAAGAGGTCGAAGCGGTGAAACTAGATTTAAGCAAACTTAGGCTGGATATGAATTCTATTTTGGAGGAAAAGAGAAGAGCGGAGAAAGAAACGAGCAGCTCAATGTCGAAAGCACAGTCGTGCTCGAGCTCAGTCGAAGCACTTACAAAGGCGATTGAGGAGACGAACGAGGAGCATATTCTAGTTGAATTAGCTCGAATGGAGGCCGTGAAGGAATTGAGAGAGATAGAGGCTGAAAGGCGAAATCAAACCGAACGATACTCGGTTGCAATGGAGAAAATGCGGAAGGAAAATCAGGGCATGGTTCGTGAAATTGAAAGCAGGAAAGAGATGGAAACGAGACTGGCAATTACGGAATCAGATATCAATGTGCTGAGAAATAAACTAAAGCAAGCGGAGTCCAGATTCAATAAACATGGTGAGAAAGTTTCTGCAGCTTTGCTAGAATCTGCGACTAGAGAGATGAAAGCTATGAAGAAGGAATTGGCTTCAATTGAAGCGGAAAGGTCGAAATTCATGTCATCCATGGTTGTTTTACAGAACGAGCTTACACGTGTCGTTAATGAAGCAGCAATGTTGAAGAAGCAAGAAGAGAAGGCGGAATCGGCCATCCAGAGTCTCAATTCGAAGCTTCTCGGAGCTAAGGAGAAGATGGAAGCATCGTCGATGGCTGCAGATAAGGCTAAATCAACGGCTGCAGATCTAACGCTCACACTTGAACAAATCAATGGAGAAGTCGAAACAATTGAGATAGAACAGACTCAGATCCGCGAAGAAACTGCTCTCATAAAGAAAGAAATTCGGAAAACTGAGATCGAGGTAGGATTGGCAGAGGAAAGAATGAATTCAACATTGCGAGATCTGAAAGCGGTTAAATCATCAGAAACGGCAGCGCTTGAGAAACTGAAATCAGTTATTCAGAAAACGGTGAGAAATAGGGCTTCGATTTCTGAGAACAGCACAACGATAACAATTTCAAAGTTTGAGTACGATTACCTGAAGGGGAATGCAGCTGAGGCCATTGAATTAGCAGATAAGAAGGTTGAAGCAGCTGAGGCTTGGATTGAAGCTTTGAAGGCAAGCGGGAAAGAGATTCAGATCAGGAGCGATGTGAGAGTGGAGAATGAAGATGATGTTTCAAAATCTGATCAGGGATCAACGGCTGGTAGAAGATCAAAGGGTCGAAAATCGACGTCTTCGATGGGTCGTGGTGGTTCTAGATCAGCGTCCTTCACAATGAGGAGGAGGAAATAGGAGTAGTAATGTTGAGAATTAGTGATTTATAGCTTCTGATAAAGAGTTGGAACATTTTGCTAGAGCAGTTCAGTTTTCACACTACTCTGTAAACAGTTGCGCCCTAAAATGATGTTGATATGGGGAAATATTCTCGAAGTATAAAAATTAATTTTTATATCCTAGACAACATTTAATGTATTTTTAAATAATATTAATGAAACAATTGTAATGATTTGTACTGAACAATATTAATTAAAAAAAATTATATTCCCTCCAATTTATTTTAAATTGTTCCAAATAAAAGAATGCGGATTTTAATTAAAAAAACTATTTATTAATATTTATGGGTATAAAGTTGTTTTATAAATAAGGTTAAAAATGTCATTTCAATTTTTTTACTATTTTAGAAGAGAGGATATTTTTTTTTTTCTTTTGATGAAAAAATAAATAATCCAAAATGAATGGAATAGAGTAACATATTTTGTGTAAAGAATTGTGACTATTTAAATATGTTTTTAGGTTTCCCGGTCCATTTATACAATCCATGGTCTAAACTTAATTTATATTAGACATTTTATTTTCATGGGAGCATAATATTTTCTCCATGAATGAAAATATATCTTAAAGATAATGAGTAGTTTATGCACTTAAATGCATAGTATGCATTTGAATTTTAAAAACAATATTTTAAATAAAAATTAGTAATATCCCAAAATATAGTCAATAATACCCCAAGAAGTAATCAATAATTTTCAAAAAGTAATCAACAATTCTTCAAAGAGTAATCAGTAATAACCCGACTGAATAACACAGTTCAGTGTGTTTTTGTATTTTTAAAAAAAAAACAAAATTGAACTTAAAGTCCACGTGCATGCTAGAATTTGTAGGAAATATATAATATGTAAAAAAATCATTTTATCAAAAAGTGTATTTTTTTTTATTCCAGTTTCATTTTCTTAATTCTATTTGATGTTTTATTTTTCTGAAAACAAAGCATAGAGTGAAAATGGTTTATACATGAACTATTTAAGAATATTAATTGTTTCACCAAAAAATATTAATTATTTTTATTGAAGGAGATTAATTATTTTTATTAAAATTTAACTACCATAATTAATTCAAACTCACCTAAATCTAAAGATTTCAAATAAAGGAATCATATGAATGAAATTATCTGATATATTACATTAAACTACATACAAAAAATGGTGTATATTTTTAAGGAACAGATGACGTATATATGATTTCAATATGACCTTTTCACTATGCGTTCTATAAAATACAAATGTAGCACCAAATATATATATATATATATATATATATATATATATATATATATATATATACTCCCTCCGTCCTTTAAAAGTATGCACCATTCTCTGTGCGTCATTTAATGCAATATGTCGGAGGATATTTAGGGGTCTTGTGAGGTTCGTTTATGAATAAAATGATTGTTTATAGTAATGTTTCTATGCATACTTACCATAAACAATCATTTTATTCATAAACGGACTTCATAAGACCTCTAAATACCCTCCGACATATTGCATTAATCCACGTGCAGAAAATGATGCATACTTTTAAAGGACAGAGGGAGTATATAAGAACACGTTTTATTTGAAAATGGTTTACAATAAATTTATCATGAATTTATTTTAAAGTATCGAAAATTTGACAAAAAATATTATTAATTTGGATTCAATTTTTTTTACAACAATTACACCAATTTAATGATATTCCTTGTAAAATTATCGATAATGCTGATTTAATATTCAATACTTTAATATAATTTGATGATAAATTTATTATTGAATTATCCACATACCTTTCAACGTGGCTGTTGCCACCCCCGGACACCTCACACACACAGCTCTCTTGGGTGTGTGATACTTGGATCCCACCGCTTTCCGGTAGAACAGTTTTATATTGGTGTCGTTCTCACCATCAAATCAAACTTCCCATTAAAATAACGCCCTCGAAAAGGTACGGATATTCTCTCTTCCCTTTTCTATTTACCAATTCCTATGTCAACTATATTATACACTTAAATAGTAGCATGATTAAGCATTTTATACAATTATTGGTGGGGCAGATTTTCGCTGGAAACCATGTGGTCCCTTTTGATTTCTAAGGGTTTTTGTAAATGGGAATTTATACTTCGTTTTCGTGAGCAGTGTCGTTCTTTTTATCCGGATTCTACATCTGCCAATGAAAACTGCACATAATCTGGGCATCTTTAATTGATTGTAACTTCATTTTTTCCATTAACCATGCCGCGGAATTACGGATCCACTTTTTATCTTAGATTTTTCAGAGGCTTTTGCTCCCAGGTTTATGTCTTTTCTTCACATGGTGTTTCCCTTTATTTATTATTTGGGCGTGGGGTTTTTTTATGCATCTTTCACTGTATCTCTTTGAGTATATATATTGAATGTTGGTCGCATTTATCGCGTTTTTCAGTTTCAGAATGATTGCAGTGCTATTAATCTATCCGTACTCAATTTTTTGAGCATTATTTTTTTCTGAAACCCTGGATTCCAGGTCTGATAAGAATCATTTCATGTATGCTTGGTACGATAGAGGTTCTGCTGCCTCTCCTCTACATGGGATGTTTTAGTTATCCAATTTCTATATTTTTCTACAACCAAGAGTCAAATGTTTTCTAGGTGGTCTCAATTTAGATGAGGGTATAGGTTTAGACCCGCAAGTAATGATATATAATCAGTGATCACCTTGCTTTATATTAACTGATAATATATTCTAGGAAGTAAGATCTTCACATCATTTGTCTTAAATATGTTCTAGCGAATAAATGATGAAGGTTACCAAGTTAGACCACTGGGGCTGTGACATTAACAGATGTAGAAGCTGATATAAAATCTATAATAGAACAAGGAAAAGATTTTTATACCGGTTTGGATATCTGACATTACATGAATGATATCAAATAATGTAAAAAAGGAAGCATTGTCTCCTGATTCACATGTATCCTCATGGGGCAATTTTTTCTGAGTATCCCTCTCATGAATTCGTAATAATATGCTTAAATATTGTAATGAAATGTCTGAAAATTTCTGTCTTATATTCATTTAATGCTAGACCTTAACCAACTTTATGTTTTGTACCTCTGTATGACCACACTGAATTTATCATCTTTCTTTAATGAATATCATGCAATTGATTTTCTATTTTTACAATTTAGAGGCAGGATACTTCTGCAAGCACCAGTGACCAGTTTTCTCAGCTCGACTTCCCATTGATAGAAGCCGAGACCAATTTGGTACGCCTCGTGAATCAACTGTATAAAACTATTGTACCATTAACTTTTTATTTTATTTTTAATCTTGGATGACTAGTAATTGTTTATAGATGAATGAATTTCAATTTTAAAGCTGTGAAGATTTTAAAAAGTGTCATAGATTGACACACAGTTGGGTACTCTTTCATTGTATCCTTTCACCGGTTTTGCATCTATTTGCATGTCTTTAGCCTCTTGTTACATCGATTTCACCTTACTTAATCATCATCTGTTATGCTTTGCAGAGTGAAATGTGGGAACCCCAGATTGGAGCTCATACATTGAGGTCCCATGGAATCAGAGTAGCGAGGACGCATATGCATGACTGGCTAATACTTTTGTTGCTGGGGATGATTATATGTGGTCTGAATGTTATCCATCCTTTTTATCGCTTTGTTGGGAGGGATATGATGTCTGATCTCAAGTATCCTTATAACAGTGAAATGGTTCCTTTTTGGTCTGTGACAGTAAGTTGAGATTGTAACTCGGGCATTTAAACATTTTTTACCTCTTCGCTAAATGAGAAATTTCATTGATTTCTCTCTTGAATATTTCCAGCTATGTACAACTATGTTGCCAATTATTGTTTTTCTGCTCTTCTATTTTCGTCGAAGAGATGTATACGATCTTCACCATGCCATATTAGGTATGATATTTATGTTTGATCTTTATAAACATATTTTATTATGTTACCAGAAATGATGATTTCACCAATCACAAGTAACAATATCATGCTCTTTCTTTGCACAGGGCTTCTGTTTTCTCTCCTGATAACGGGGGTACTCACTGATGCCATAAAAAATGCAGTCGGTCGGCCTCGTCCAGACTTCTTCTGGAGATGCTTTCCAGATGGAAAAGATGTAAGTGGTATCTGGACTCGATTTCTAAAAGAATTCACTTCTCTGAACCTAATCTTGTTCATTTATGATTCAAATAAGCATTTCCATTTGCCTAATTGACATTCAATAGCTTTTCAGGCTTATGATCAATGGGGAAATGTTGTTTGCCACGGTGACGAAAGTGTCATAAGGCAGGGGCATAAGAGTTTTCCTAGTGGGCATACTTCATGTAGGTGGAGAATCTGTCATCAACCTGTTTACTAATTTTTTTGTGTAGTCACTTTAATGGAATATAGATTCGAACGTACAGGGGCATTTGCCGGCATGGGCTTCTTGTCACTCTATTTGTCAGGGAAGATAAAGGTATTTGATCGTAGAGGTCACGTGGCAAAACTCTGTTTGGTTTTGCTTCCTCTACTTGTTGCATCTCTCGTTGCCATTTCTCGGGTGGATGATTATCGTCATCACTGGCAGGATGTGTTTGCTGGAGGTTTAATAGGTTCGTCTATTAACTGATAATCTGAACACACAATAAAGCTTCATTTCCAAGTATCATGGATGTTTTTTCTGCAGCTTTAGTAGTGTCCACCTTTTGCTATTTGCAGTTCTTCCCACCTCCGTATCACATTCATGGTATCATAATCTTCTTCTTCTTTGTCATCTATGTAATTGTCATCTGTACAAACAATCATGGTTTTTGTTGCTTCCTTGTAGGATGGAGAACACATGCATATCTGCAGATGGTGGAGGACTTCCATAGGAATACGAACAATGCACAGAACTCGAGGGCTGAGGTTGAAATCCAGCCAAATCAAAGAAGCAACGGTTGTGGATCGTTAGGTAGCAGTTCAAGCTTACCGGTAGATGATGTAGAATCTGGTAGGAGATAGTTCTAAAGGTTTGTTAGCACTGGAGAAGGCCGAGTTGATTTTGCTAGTTGGGTGGAAGTCGTGTATATGTGTAGGTGTGCTGTTTTCCCTTGAATTCCTCTATATTTTTTTTTATCTTATTTAATTTGTTCGTAGTAAAATCATGAGGATATTTAGTCTATCAAATATGGTAGGATGGATGCCCAAATATTTTGGAAATAGGGATAAATTTCACTTTCGGTTCATTTAAAAAAAATGTTACCCAATATTTTTTTTTACAAAATTGCCTTGTGTGACCAGTTTTGATACTTATGATAAGATTTTTTATACTTTAAGTAGTTTTATGATAAATTTATCATTATCATTTTAATATGAAAAGGTTGCTCATGTTCGAAACAAACGAATTGATTTTTTTAGTACTCCCTCCGTCCACGAAAATTTTACCCGGTTACTGTAGAGCACAGTTTTTAATGAAAATTGATGTTTTATTGAAAAAAATGAATAAAGTAGATAAAGTAAGAGTATTGTGGTGGGTATTGTGGGACCCATTTTTTGTTTGTGAGTGTAGTTTATTTCCAAAAGAGGAATGGGTAAAAATTTGGTGGACGGACCAAAAAGGAAAGCGGGTAAAAATTTGGTGGACGGAGGGAGTATTATTTTTTGTCAATTTGAATTGATTTTTTTTAGTATTATTTTTTGTCAATTTGATTTTAAAACTTATCTTTTATATTGAGTGATAAAACGATGAGTTTAAAGTAACTTCTTCCCATTTTTGAAAGCTCCCACAATTTTTTAAGTGGAATGAATTGGTCCGATAGTTATTTCGATTGTTCAATTTTAAGTCTAAATTGTTGAAAATAGATAAAAACAACGTTGTTTCACCCTTGTGTAGGTTACGTAAGCATATTTTTTATTATTTTTCGGTCGAGTGTGTGCGTGAGGTTTATGTGGTATTAATTATATCCAGATGACTATATTTTTATTTATACTCTATCTTAATGTCACTTAAATCTCACACAGACTGAGAAAAAAAAAAAGATTTACACGAGAGTTAAACAACATTGATTTTGCCCATTTTCAATGACTTGAAACTCAAATCGAACAGTTGAAATTGTTATAAATCTAGCAGATCTATTATGCCAAATTTAAAAGATTTGATGTAGACATTACTAATGGACTTATAACCTAAACGAACTTTAGGTTTAGACTAGGTCTTTTCTATTATAAATAGATCATTGTACTCAAAGTTGTATACACAAATTTACACCATATTAGTGAAACTCGTGGCTTGGTCCGCCCCCAGACGTAGTCGTTATCGACGAAATGGGTGAACAAATCTCGCGTCTCTATTTTACGCTCTCGATTTACAACAAAAATAATTGTGAAACTGATTCATTCCACTATAATGTTGTGGATTTTAAAAAAAAAAAAAATAGAAGAAATTATGGAACGTATTCGATTTTAAACTCTCATGAATTATTGAAGGATATTAGTTATTTTCACTAATGATGATCGCCAAGGCCTACGATTCCATTGATTGGGAATTTTTAGAGGAAATGATGATCGGGATGGAGTTCTCTTCAAGATGGAGAAAATGGGTAATGGAATGCGTATCCACGGCGTCGACTTCAGTCTTGATAAATGGCTGTCCCTCGGGAATTTTTAATCTTGAAAGGGGATTGAGGCAGGGCGATCCATTATCACCGTTACTATTTTTAATTGTGGCAGAGGGATTAAGCCTCCTAATCAAAAGAGTGATGGAAGCAGGAATTTTCGAAGCGATTTCTGTGGGAAAAGAGAATATAAAAGTGTCCTACCTTCAATATGCGGACGACACTATTTTTGTATGCCCTGGTAAGATGGAGAACATTGTAGCAATTAAACACATCCTGTGAAACTTTGAGATGGTGTCAGGTTTGAGGTGAATTTTCGTAAATGCGGGATCTTGGGGCTGAATATGGCTGCAAATTTTGTTGAGGAAATGGCAGGTTATCTTATGTGCGAGGTAAGTAAAAGTCCATTTTCCTATTTGGGAATTAATGTTGGCATTAATCACGGGCTGGCGTCTTCATGAGGAATTTTGGTTGAAAGAGTCAAACATCGGTTGAAGATTTGGGATGGAAAATTCTTATCTTTTGCGGGTCGCATTACGATGATTCAAGCAGTCCTATCCGCAATGCTGGTATATTGCCTTTCATTCTACAAACTACATAAAACTACTATTAGTGAGCTTATAAGTGTGCAACGAGATTTTTTTTTGGGGGGGGGGGGGGGGTGGTGAGGATAAAAGGAAAATACAGTGGGTTAGGTGGGGAGAGGTGTGCAAAGAAAAAAAAGAATGGGGGCTTGGGGATTAGAGATTTAAATGTTTTTAATCGGGTTCTGTTGGGAAAATGGATTTGAAGAGTGTTAACAGAGAGTGAGAGACTATGGGTCCGAGTGATTAAATCAAAATATGGAGAGCATCCGTTCTTGGTGGGAAAAAATCTGAATTCAGGTAGAAGAAGAGGTAGAGGTGGGACATATATGTCGGGATGGTAGAAAGATATATGTGAACTTTTTTGGGAGGGGGATGGAAGAGGTCTGAGAGAGAATTTTCAAAGGGTGGTAGGTAGTGGAGATAAGACATCTTTTTGGTCAGATTGGTGGGAGGGTGGGGGTCCTTTAAAAGAGAGATTTTCGAGATTATTCAAATTGAGCGATCAACAAGAGGCCCGGGTGAGCGAAGTGGGTGGGTGGGGAGATGATGGGTGGAGCTGGTCGTTAAATTGGAAAAGGGAGTTGAGGGAGAGTAATAGGGCTTCTCTTAACAATTTAATGTCTTGCTTGAACAGGTATCAACTGACACGTGATGGAGAAGATTTTTGGAGATGGAGTCATGCTTCAAATGGGATGTATTCGACGAATTTAGCGTACAAGAAGGCGGTGGAGAGTGGGGATACAGATGCTGAATCATGGGAAATCGAAGCGTGCAAAAAATTATGGAATTGTTTCGCACCTAAACGGGCTCAGGTAATCGTCTGGAAAGTTATCAAACAACGGCTACCAACAAAACTAGGACTGCAAAGACGTGGCATTATCCAGGTAAATGGGGATACTCGGTGTGCATTTTATGGAGAGGGTGAAGAAGATATCCAACATGTATTTTTCAAGTGCAAAATAACTCATACATTATGGAACAACTGCTATAAGTGGACAAGGATGAGTTTGGCGCCCCATATTGATCCTGCCCGACATCTTCTTCAGCATGGTGAGCTGTTGGGACATCCAAAATATTCCAAGCTTTCGATAACGCTATGGACAACAATTATATGGACAATATGGAAGGAGAGAAATGAGTTAATCTTTGAAGGAAAGGTGTCGAATGTCAACAAGTTATTTTCCGAGATAAAGGCAAGGATTTGGTTGTGGTTAGTTGTAAGAGGAGAGTTCGTTAATAAATTCTCTTTTGAGGAATGGAATGAAGATCCTAGTTATTGTTGTGATAAATTGTGAGAGATAAGAGGCTAGCAAATCTTGCATTATTATTGTATGGGTTGGAGTACCCCTTGTACCCCAATTGTTATAATAATAACGATTTTTACCGATAAAAAAAAAGTTATTTTCACTAACGAGTATTAGTTGTTTTTACTGAATGATATTAGTTGTTTTCACAGGAAAGTATTAGAAGTTCGGTGAAAACAAACTAAAACTCTTTAGTTAAAACAACTAATACTCTTCAGTAAAACCAATTAATACTTTTTAATAAAAATAATTAATATCCTTCGATGATTCATATGTGAACCAATTTTATTATATATATACTCTCTAAAAAAAATGATTAGACGAAATTCCAATGCGGTGCACCGACGGCCAACAAAATTTAGCCCTATAGAATGTCGAAATCTTAGTCATCCCCATCCTTTATTTATTTAAATCATAATTTACTTTAGGTTTTTAAACATAGTTATTATTATTTTATTTTATTTAATGAAATATATTTAAGAAAAAAAAAGGTGATGCTTGTTTCGAAATCTTCAATAAGTAATGAGAAGGAAAATTATTTTTACTCTTTATTCTTCAATGTATAATTATTTTTTTAGTAGTTACATCACTAATGTTGTATTCTAACTTTAGAATATATGGACAAAAAAGTTTTTTATTTGACATGGATTGGAGAATGACTGAGAAGAATGATTATAAGAATGGAGAAAAGAAATCCAATGAAATAATGATTACTTTCTTTAGGAATAAAAATAATGTTGAGACTCGTCTTTTATTCTCATTAGCCATTATAATTGTTATATTTATTTTCATATTCATTATCATTAATTTGCATTTGGATGAAGTTATTTGAAATGTAAGAAATTTGAAAATGAATTTATTTAAGAATTCATAGAGATTTCAAATGACGTGTTATTGTTAGGTATTTAAAATTCCACCATTTTGAATTAGGATCAAAACTAAGAATTTAAAATCCATCATTTTAAATTTCTTACCCAACCAAGTAAAGTGAATTAATTAGGTAGTAAATTTAAAATTCATAACAAAGGTGCAACAAAAAATCTCCAAATTGCAATTTGTCGGTTAAACAATCTCCATTGGAGACCCGATTCTAATAACAATAGCATAGTCGTCGGGTCGGGATGGGATGGGAAGGAAGGTTGAAAAATTAATGCAAAATAATAATAATGAAGATTGTTTGATTGTGGATATGAAACAAGGAGGCCCCCATTAGCTCCGATTCCCAGCCTTAGATTTTGTTGTCTGCCCACTCAACGACTTATTCAAGTTTCATCCTTAAATATTTCAATGTCTACTCTTCATAAATTCGAGTTTTGACCGACTAACTCGGGACTAAGCAAACCACTGTTATTGAAAAACTCTGAACTTAAGAATTCTAAATACATAATGTTGACAGGCATTTTTGTACGGATAGATGTATGTGACTATTTAGGGTATGCCCGACGAACAATAAATATAAACGAACACGAACGGCTGGGGAAGAACTTTCGTTCTTCCCACGAATATGAGAGCTTCTTGGATATATGGGAAATGAGAGAAAAGTGAATCCCTTACAATGAGGGGGTGACTCCCTATTTATAGAGGTTCACCTTCAAAGGCCCAAAAGTTGCCCTAAATTCGTCTCAACTCTTTATTTAGGGATTTATTACAATATTAATCTAACAATCAACCGTAGACCTATAATACATTAAATACTCTTTTCTGATGTAGATTCTCGATCTTGTCGGGTCAGTGTAACTTCAGGAATCTGACCTTCTGTCAGGCGAGGATATTTCCTGTTGTAACAATTGCCCCCAAGATTGGGCTCTGATTGCGGCCAGAGTTCGATCTTGATCTGTGCTTCAAATAGGTTTTGCCCCCGAGCCTGAAAACAGGATAGCTCGGATGCCCCGGAGGAGTCTTCGACAGCAAGGTCCGTAATGGGCGAATCTTCCGTGTAACCTTCGAATAGTCAAACTTTTTTGAAATTGGTCGGGTTAGGTGGGGTACGATCTTCCGTCGTGCCCCCGAGTCGAGAACCGTGACGTTCAATTAATAAAGAGTTCTTGCCGCTGGCCGGCATTGATTTTAGTAATAGGGCGGTAAGGACCGCGATGATAAATTAATGAAGTGCTTAGGCCGCTTGCGGGTAGCGACTTCACGGACAACAGACTGACTTAACAATCAATTAAAAGATAAATCAACATATTAATGAGTGAAGTGCTTTAGCCGATAGACGAGCAACGACTTCACGAATACAGGATTGAATTAACAATCGATTAAAAGATTAATCAACAGATTAATGAGTGAAGTGCTTTAGCCGATTGACGGGCAGCGACTTCACGATGATGTGATTGAATTAACAACCGCTTAAAAGATTAATCAACAGATTAATGAGTGAAGTGCTTTAGCCGATCGACGGGCAGCGACTTCACGAAGATGGGATTGAGTTAACAACCGCTTAAAAGATTAATCAACAGATTAATGAGTGAAGTGCTTTAGCCGATAGACGGGCAGCGACTTCACGAAGATGGGATTGAGTTAACAACCGCTTATAAAATTAACCAACAGATTAATGAGTGAAGTGCTTTAGCCGATAGACGGGCAGCGACTTCACGAAGATGGGATTGAGTTAACAACCGCTTAAAAGATTAATCAACAGATTAATGAGTGAAGTGCTTTAGCCGATAGACGGGCAGCGACTTCACGAAGATGGGATTGAGTTAACAACCGCTTATAAAATTAACCAACAGATTAATGAGTGAAGTGCTTTAGCCGATAGACGGGCAGCGACTTCACGAAGATGGGATTGAGTTAACAACCGCTTAAAAGATTAATCAAAACGTCTAGGACGCGATATATTATGGCCACAAGTGGGCGAAAGCGACGCGGGTCAGTCGATGCCGGTGAAGGCGGACTGGTCGATGCCGTTAACATGGATAAACCAAAGCAGAGAATAGATTAGTTAACGCCGGTGAAGACGAACTAAACAACACCTCGCCTATTAAGGCGGAAAGTCAACGCTTAAAATGCGGACTGGATCCACGCCGAGAGGCGGATTAGTTGACGCCGGTGAAGGCGAACTTATCAAGGCCGAGTGACGGATCGTCTTGAGAGGCAAATTAGTTGACGCCGGTGAAGGCGAACTAATCAATATATCAACGCATAAAAGGCGGACTAATCAACGCCGAGAAGGCGGATTAACTCGAGAAAGAGATTAGTTGACGCCGGTGAAGGCGAACTAATCAATACGTCAACGCCTGAAAGGCGGACTAATCAACGTCGAGGAGACGGATTACTTCGCCACTCCAGGCGGATTGTCGACGCCTAAAAGGCGGATTAACTCGAGTAGATTAGTTGACGCCTGTGAAGGCGGACTAATCAATACGTCAACGCCTGAAAAGCGGACTAATCAACGTCGGGGAGACGGATTACTTCGCCACTCCAGGCGGATTGTCGACGCCTAAAAGACGGATTAACTCGAGTAGATTAGTTGACGCCTGTGAAGGCGGACTAATCAATACGTCAACGCCTAAAAAGCGGACTAATCAACGTCGGGGAGAGGGATTACTTCGCCACTCCTGGCGGATTGTCGACGCCTAAGAGGCGGATTAACTCGAGTAGATTAGTTGACGCCTGTGAAGGCGAACTAATCAATACGTCAACGCCTGAAAAGGCGGACTAATCAACGCCTAAAAGGCGGATTACTTCGCCACTCCAGGCGGACCGTCAACGCCTAACAGGCGGACTAATCAACGCCGAGAAGGCGGATTACTTCGCCACTCCAGGCGGACCGTCAACGCTTAACGGGCGGATTAATAAACGTCTAAAAGGCGGATTAACTCGAGAAAGAGATTAGTTGACGCCGGTGAAGGCGAACTAACCAACACGGTGTCCGCCTGAAAAGGCGGACTAATCAACGCCTAAAAGGCGGATTACTTTGCCACTCCAGGCGGACCGTCAACGCCTAACATGCGGACTAATCAACGCCGAGAAGGCGGATTACTTCGCCACTCCAGGCGGACCGTCAACGCCTAACAGGCGGACTAATCAACGCCTAAAAGGCGGATTACTTCGCCACTCCAAGGCGGACCGTCAACGCCTAACAGGCGGACTAATCAACGCCTGAAAGGCGGATTACTTCGCCACTCCAGGCGGACCGTCAACGCCTAACAGGCGGACTAATCAACGCCTAAAAGGCGGATTACTTCGCCACTCCAAGGCGGACCGTCAACGCCTAACAGGCGGACTAACCAACGCCTGAAAGGCGGATTACTTCGCCACTCCAGGTGGACTGTCAACCCCTAACAGGCGGACTAATCAACGCCTAAAAGGCGGATTACTTCGCCACTCCAAGGCGGACCGTCAACGCCTAATAGGCGGACTAATCAACGCCTAACAGGCGGACTAATCAACGCCTAAAAGGCGGATTACTTTGCCACTCCAAGGCGGACCGTCAACGCCTAACAGGCGGACTAATCAACGCCTGAAAGGCAGATTACTTCGCCACTCCAGGCGGACCGTCAACGCCTAACAGGCGGACTAATCAACGCCTAAAAGGCGGATTACTTCGCCACTCCAAGGCGGTGATTAGGCGTGAAATTGTTATGTTTTGATGCCCGATTTACTCATGTTTTGAGTGTTTTCGATGAATATTTAGAGTCAAATGAGCATTATTTCTATACATTGATAAATTTGTCTCTTTGATGTTCATAGATGGATAGAGGGCGAAAAGAGGAGTTCGTAGGACTTTGAATCGACTCAAACGGATGCCCGGATGAGAAGATATTGAAGAAATACGATTGGTATTAGTGCGGACGAGGAAAAGTATCATTTGGAAGGATTAGAGGTCACTCGAGCGCATCACTCGAGCGCCACCGCTCGAGTGCCTTACTCGAGCGCGCAAACATACAGAACCATTCTTGCGCTCGAGCAGCTCGAGCGCCACCGCTCGAGCGAATCGCTCGAGCGCCCAAAAGTAACAGTGTAATTCCAGCGCTCGAGCAGCTCGAGCGCGACCGCTCGAGCGAATGCACCATTCGAGCTACACTGCTCGAGCGGGACCGCTCGAGCGTTTTGCTCGAGCGCCCATATACTTTTGCCTCCGGATGCGTATTTTCGGCCCATTAACTCCCGTTTCGACCCGGTGCCTATATATACCTCTTCCAAACACGAAACAAAAGATCCCCAACCTTTAGAAATAATTTTAGACTTAGTTTTGGAGAGGAACGAGACGAGCAAGCTTTACTTTTACGTTGTTAAGGTTTTTCATACGAATTTTAGTTTCTTTTCAATTCTTAATTTCTTTTCATTAGTTCGTACTTTAAACGCTTTTAATTTCGTTTTAGTTAATTCAAGTTGAGTTCTTCGTATTTATTTTCTTTTTAAACCCTAGTTTATGTTTCTTATTTTCTTTGTTAAATTCATTATGTTTATGTTTGTCGTTTCTTCTATTGCTTTTATTGTTGTTATAACCATGTCCGGCTAAACCCTTGCATGCTTGGGTTAGGATGAACTCGTAGAAGTAGGATGTGGGTACGTAATTAGAGTAATTCGTGACGTTAGTTTTAATTCTCTTAATTAATGAATTCATATAATTAATCTTAACTCTACCTTTGAATTTCGTACGAAAGTGTTAGAGAGAGGACGACCGCATCACTCAATAACAATTAGTAGTCTTAACTAGAAGGTTTAGGAAAGGTTAATTCATTTACCGGTTTAGCGAAGGAGGACGACCGCATCACCTTAGTTAAATTAGGGTCTCATTAATTGAGCACAGTCCATTAACTTGTTAGTGGATTAGTGAAGTCGAGTGTTAGGGTAAAGTATTAGGGTTTAGAATCTTGAGCTTTCACCTTGCATTCTTAGACTTAGGTTAATTCTTGTTTGTCACAGTTATTTTGATTATGTACCTACTCCGTTAGTACACGTAGGGATTCCTAACCTGAGCATCATCATCTCATATCTGAAAAACACCTTAGATACTTAATTTAATTTTCCTTACGCATTCGTAGAGTAATTTAGTTTAGATTATTTTCTCTTTTCAAAAACTCAAAAACATCACACTCATATTAACTACGACGCGTAGATCTTCAGGGATCTATTCGCATATACACCATCCCTTGGGTTCGATAATACTTGGTCCCTATACTTGCCCATACTACAGTGAACCCGTTCTCTTGCGGGGTAGCTACTAGTAGAAGCTAGTGTAGTCGCTTCAAGTCAATGGCGCCGTTGCCGGGGATGGCGTTGTATGTTTGAATAGGACTTGTAGATAGCTTAGTAGTTAGTAGTGGGTGATTTAATTTCTGTTTTTATTTTTATTTTTTGTATTCATTCGGCAGTTGCGTTTTGATCCTTCTGCTAGTGTGTCAGGTTTATGAGAACACGCTCACAAGGGAATACGAGTGAAGAGAGATTACCTGCAGACCCTGAGACAATAGCCAGAAGGAACCGAGCCTTCTTGAGAAGGATGAACGCTGCCGACTTAGGGAAGGAACCAATGGACATCAATAATGAGTTGGACGATGCTGCCAACGATTTCAATCAGGCAGTAGACCGAGTTGAAGGCACTGGAGTTAGTGGTAGCCAGAATCAAATTCCATTAGGGGATAGCCAGAGCCTAAACCCGGATACACGAAACGTAGGGAATCCAGCTCAGAACCTTGTCCATAATCCTCTTAACAACCCTGCTTACCCACAAAACCCAAATAACCCTTTCAACAACCCAGTATACCAACATTACCCATATCCACCTTATCCTTACCCACCATACCCATACCATCCACCACCAGTCTACAACCAACCACCTGTTTACCAACCACCACCCCAACAAGTACCAGTACCTGCAGCTAATCCTCAATACGTTCCTCAGAACGTAGATCATAATATTGCTATTCGAGAGAGGTTTGCAGCGCAGCCACAGAGGTACTATGATGGAGTGGCTTTACCTCCAGTTGAGGCGAACAACTTCTCGATATCACCGGGAATTTTAAAGCTGCTGACCGAGAATCAGTTCAAAGGGGTGATCGGGAAGGAGAATCCTCACACACATCTGAGGAGCTTTCTAATGATAGCCTCAACATTCAATTACAATGGCATGTCTGAAGATGCCAAGAGGCTAAGGCTGTTCCCATTCTCACTGACGGGAATAGCCAAGGAGTGGTATGATAATACGCTCCCGCGGGGAGGTATTACCACTTGGGCCGAGCTCGAGCGTCTGTTCCTCGAGCGATTCTACCCTCCATCTAGGACGATCAAGGCTAGAATTGAGATCTCGTCCTTTCGCCAGAAGTCTGGAGAGGATCTACGCCAAGCGTGGGAGAGATACTCAAACATGCTTATAGAGTGCCCGCAGCACGGGTACAATGAGGGGGATATTATGGCGTTCTTCTACAGTGGTGCCAACAAGACGGGGCAAGACCATTTAGACGCTTGTGCGGGCGGAGCATTCCTCAACCAAGGCATAGAGAGGTGTAGGGAGATCGTGGACAACATTGTCACGAATGCCGGTGCTTGGAGTACGGACGCAGATGTGCAAAGAGTGCATCAGGTGGAAGAGGGAGAAGGAACTAGAAGGCTGCTGATGGCCATGATGGAGAAGATCAACAACCTCGAGTTGGGGAAGAGTTTGGGTGGAGAGCATGCAGTGGAGAATGAGAGAGTAGACCAACCCAGTGGACAGCAAGAGGTAGCCAATTACATGGGAGGTCCTTATTACAATCAGAATGGCTACCAAGGTGGTAATCAGTATGGAAGGCCTTCTTATGGCCAACCATTTATGCCTCCAGGCCCTCAGCCACTTCAAAATCAATGGAGGAACACACAAGGAGTTCAAGGAAGCCAGCAGCCTCCTCAAAACACATGGAGGAGGAATGATAATTTTTCTTATGCTAACCCAAAAGCTGGTGTTACTGTTCCTGCAGGTGTTGATCCGGGGTCTAAACCTCCTGGTGGAGAAGGCGGTGCATCAACCGAGGAGATGTTGAGAGCGATCCTTCAGAAGGTGGAGGAAGGGAGCAAGCGGTTGTCATCCTTGGAATACGATGTGAAGGAGTTGCATAAGAAGGGTGATCAACGAGATCAAGAGCTCCAGAAGATGAACGTTGAGTGGACTAGAACTCAACAAGAGAACAATCGAAGGTTCACTTCGTTAGAGCTCCAGATGAGCCAGATTGCAAAGTCCGTGAATAGAATGCCGGAGGGGAACCCGAAAGAGCAGTGCAAGGCGATCCAGCTAAGAAGTGGAACCAACTACGAAGGTCCTCAGATGCCTGCTGATTCTGAGACGCCCCAAGAAGAGATTGAGCCTAAAGGAGATGAAGTTGAGAAGATGGAGAGAGTTCCTAAGTGGAAAAAGGCAAAGGAAGCAAGGGAGAAAGTGAAAGAAACTGAGAAAGATGAATGGGGGGTACCCAAATCTGTGATACCCGTCCCATATCCACAGCGCTTCATGAAAAAGAAGCTTGATGAAAAATTTGCTAAATTTCTTGATGTTTTTAAACAACTGCATATTAATATTCCCTTTTATGATGCTTTGGAACAGATGCCGCATTATGCGAAGTTTCTGAAGGACTTGATCGCGAAAAGACGGCGAGTGGATGAGCCGAAGTTGGTGCAGTTGAACCACGAGGTGAGTGCATTAGTGCACAAGGCGCTGCCACCGAAGCTGAAGGATCCCGGGAGCTTCACGATCCTATGTGATATTGGGAACGGGATCAAGAAGGGAGCGTTGTGCGACCTTGGAGCAAGCATCAATCTCATGCCCTTGTCGCTTTTCAAGAAGTTGGAAGGTGGTGAACTTCAACCCACAATGATGACGCTTCAACTTGCCGATCGGTCTATTACTCGACCTCAAGGTGTGGTTGAAGACGTCCTAGTGAGAGTTGGAGATCACATTTTTCCAGCCGACTTTGTAGTGCTAGAGATGGAGGAAGATGAGCACGTACCCTTGATTTTGGGAAGACCGTTCTTAGCTACGGCGGGTATGGTGCTAGACGTGGCGAATGGGAAGATCACGTTGAAGGTTGATGATCAAGAAGTGAAGATCTCCCTATATGAAGCCATGAAGCACCCGAAGGAGGATGAGAGCTTGCATTGCATGGATGCAATTGATCCTCGTGTTGAAGACACACATTCTCTCCCTAATCCATCTCATATTCATGAATTTTATAATCCTTCACTCAATTACTTAACCCATGAGCATTATGATCTTGATTATTTTGATAGGGATGAAGTGAAGAAATTGAAGGATGAAGAGGTGAAGAAAGTGGACGTGGTCCAGTTAGAAGGGAAAGGAGGAGATAAGAAGAAAAAGTTCAAACTCAAGAACTTGTTTGGTAAGACTCCTCCAGATAGAGGCAAGAAGGAGTTGAGACCAATAACACTTGGGGATGAGAAGAGAGCAAAAGGGCTCATGATGGTGGGGCATCAAGGAAAGGAGTTCAAACACCACTCTTATGAGAGTAAGGGAGGTAAATTTGAGTATGATGTCCCATAAGCTCCTTTGAGCACGGTCCGGCATGAGGACCTTAAAAATAGCGCTGAATGGGAGGCAACCCATTTTTATTTGCTTTCAGTTATTTTTAGTGTCTTTTTTATATTATTAGGGTGTTTAGAGTCGTATGTCTAACCTCGTACTCGAGAGCTTTATTTTGTAGGCTTGTCTCGAAAGGAGTAAAGGAACCAAAGAAGTGGAGATTGAAGGAACCAACTTGAGACAAGGGAATGTGCAAAGCTTTTGAGAGAAACTGAATTGTTCGGTTGAGGTAACCCACAACCCCAAACTTAGACCTCTAGCAAGGTCGAAGTTTGGGGGGTGGAGTTTCTTTTTATGATTACATTGCACATGCATGCACGCTCTTATCTTTGAGTTGAGTTAGTTATTTGTGCCTTGAGATGCTCCTTGGGCTATTATTAATTTGTTTTGTTACTCAACATTTTATGCCTATCAATCACCTTATGCTTGTTGATTGCTATCTTTGAGTATGATTTGATGAGTAGGGTGAATTGTGAGGCTGAGTTAGGAGTTTTCTTGTGTGAGTGTTTGAGTTAGAGTTGATTTGAGAAAGAACTTGTATGCTTGTAAATTTTTCTTTTGAGTGCTTGTGTGATGAGAGTGAGAATTCACTAGGACTAGCATGGATGTGAAAGCCGTGAGAGTTGTGCCTTACGAGATTTAAATGCATGAATTAATCTCTTCGTTTGTGAGTGGATCGTCACCTTAGAGGATGCTAGAACTTGCATGTGCTCTTGCTTCTTGATTGTGTCTAGTTTGATATGCCGAATGTGATCTTAGGCCATCTTTGATTTAATTGAGTCACTTAGCCAAAATTTTCCTTACCAATGACATTGATCCCTTGTTAGCCCCTTTGAGCCTAAAGCCTATTTTATTTGCTAGCACATATGAACACTATTCCAATTCCTAAGCTTTTTTTGTCCAAATTTGAGTGGAGAATAGGAAAGTGTGAATATGAAGGGAGTGAATTGAGTTGAAAAAGGAGAAGGTTGTATGTTGAGTGAATATGAGAAAAGGTGTGATGAAGTTTTGAGATGTGGGAAAAAGAACAAAAAAAAAATTGAGAATGAGCAAAAGAAAAAAAAAAAAAAAATGATGAGCTCATGTGTTTGTGCGAAAAAAAAAAGAAAAAAAAAAGTGATTGAAAAAAAAAGTGAAAGAGTGAGAAAGAAAAAATTGAAGTGTTGAGAGTAGTGGAATTAAAGTGTATTGATTGCAAATGTTGAAGTGATTCTGCTCCTAATCTCAAAGTGCCAAAGTTGATTTTTCTATTCTCCATTCACGTGAGTCACTTTACCATATTGTTATCCCACCTGTCCAAAGAGCCTACATTACAACCTTTTGAAAGTCCTTTTTGATTCGGCATGAATTTCTAGAGTATGGTCGAGGTTGAGAGCATTTGCAAGCCTATGGCTGCCAATATGTGTGATTGATTGATTGAGTGAGTCCCTTAAACACTGTTATACACTTGTGAGGGAGTGAAACACACCGTTGAGTGCATACCAACATTACCCATATCCACCTTATCCTTACCCACCATACCCATACCATCCACCACCAGTCTACAACCAACCACCTGTTTACCAACCACCACCCCAACAAGTACCAGTACCTGCAGCTAATCCTCAATACGTTCCTCAGAACGTAGATCATAATATTGCTATTCGAGAGAGGTTTGCAGCGCAGCCACAGAGGTACTATGATGGAGTGGCTTTACCTCCAGTTGAGTTGAACAACTTCTCGATATCACCGGGAATTTTAAAGCTGCTGACCGAGAATCAGTTCAAAGGGGTGATCGGGAAGGAGAATCCTCACACACATCTGAGGAGCTTTCTAATGATAGCCTCAACATTCAATTACAATGGCATGTCTGAAGATGCCAAGAGGCTAAGGCTGTTCCCATTCTCACTGACGGGAATAGCCAAGGAGTGGTATGATAATACGCTCCCGCGGGGAGGTATTACCACTTGGGCCGAGCTCGAGCGTCTGTTCCTCGAGCGATTCTACCCTCCATCTAGGACGATCAAGGCTAGAATTGAGATCTCGTCCTTTCGCCAGAAGTCTGGAGAGGATCTACGCCAAGCGTGGGAGAGATACTCAAACATGCTTATAGAGTGCCCGCAGCACGGGTACAATGAGGGGGATATTATGGCGTTCTTCTACAGTGGTGCCAACAAGACGGGGCAAGACCATTTAGACGCTTGTGCGGGCGGAGCATTCCTCAACCAAGGCATAGAGAGGTGTAGGGAGATCGTGGACAACATTGTCACGAATGCCGGTGCTTGGAGTACGGACGCAGATGTGCAAAGAGTGCATCAGGTGGAAGAGGGAGAAGGAACTAGAAGGCTGCTGATGGCCATGATGGAGAAGATCAACAACCTCGAGTTGGGGAAGAGTTTGGGTGGAGAGCATGCAGTGGAGAATGAGAGAGTAGACCAACCCAGTGGACAGCAAGAGGTAGCCAATTACATGGGAGGTCCTTATTACAATCAGAATGGCTACCAAGGTGGTAATCAGTATGGAAGGCCTTCTTATGGCCAACCATTTATGCCTCCAGGCCCTCAGCCACTTCAAAATCAATGGAGGAACACACAAGGAGTTCAAGGAAGCCAGCAGCCTCCTCAAAACACATGGAGGAGGAATGATAATTTTTCTTATGCTAACCCAAAAGCTGGTGTTACTGTTCCTGCAGGTGTTGATCCGGGGTCTAAACCTCCTGGTGGAGAAGGCGGTGCATCAACCGAGGAGATGTTGAGAGCGATCCTTCAGAAGGTGGAGGAAGGGAGCAAGCGGTTGTCATCCTTGGAATACGATGTGAAGGAGTTGCATAAGAAGGGTGATCAACGAGATCAAGAGCTCCAGAAGATGAACGTTGAGTGGACTAGAACTCAACAAGAGAACAATCGAAGGTTCACTTCGTTAGAGCTCCAGATGAGCCAGATTGCAAAGTCCGTGAATAGAATGCCGGAGGGGAACCCGAAAGAGCAGTGCAAGGCGATCCAGCTAAGAAGTGGAACCAACTACGAAGGTCCTCAGATGCCTGCTGATTCTGAGACGCCCCAAGAAGAGATTGAGCCTAAAGGAGATGAAGTTGAGAAGATGGAGAGAGTTCCTAAGTGGAAAAAGGCAAAGGAAGCAAGGGAGAAAGTGAAAGAAACTGAGAAAGATGAATGGGGGGTACCCAAATCTGTGATACCCGTCCCATATCCACAGCGCTTCATGAAAAAGAAGCTTGATGAAAAATTTGCTAAATTTCTTGATGTTTTTAAACAACTGCATATTAATATTCCCTTTTATGATGCTTTGGAACAGATGCCGCATTATGCGAAGTTTCTGAAGGACTTGATCGCGAAAAGACGGCGAGTGGATGAGCCGAAGTTGGTGCAGTTGAACCACGAGGTGAGTGCATTAGTGCACAAGGCGCTGCCACCGAAGCTGAAGGATCCCGGGAGCTTCACGATCCTATGTGATATTGGGAACGGGATCAAGAAGGGAGCGTTGTGCGACCTTGGAGCAAGCATCAATCTCATGCCCTTGTCGCTTTTCAAGAAGTTGGAAGGTGGTGAACTTCAACCCACAATGATGACGCTTCAACTTGCCGATCGGTCTATTACTCGACCTCAAGGTGTGGTTGAAGACGTCCTAGTGAGAGTTGGAGATCACATTTTTCCAGCCGACTTTGTAGTGCTAGAGATGGAGGAAGATGAGCACGTACCCCTGATTTTGGGAAGACCGTTCTTAGCTACGGCGGGTATGGTGCTAGACGTGGCGAATGGGAAGATCACGTTGAAGGTTGATGATCAAGAAGTGAAGATCTCCCTATATGAAGCCATGAAGCACCCGAAGGAGGATGAGAGCTTGCATTGCATGGATGCAATTGATCCTCGTGTTGAAGACACACATTCTCTCCCTAAGCCTATTTTATTTGCTAGCACATATGAACACTATTCCAATTCCTAAGCCTTTTTGTCCAATTTGAGTGGAGAATAGGAAAGTGTGAATATGAAGGGAGTGAATTGAGTTGAAAAAGGAGAAGGTTGTATGTTGAGTGAATATGAGAAAAGGTGTGATGAAGTTTTGAGATGTGGGAAAAAGAACAAAAAAAAATTGAGAATGAGCAAAAGAAAAATTGAGCTCATGTGTTTGTGCGAAAAAAAAAAAGAAAAAAAAAGTGAAAGAGTGAGAAATAAAAAATTGAAGTGTTGAGAGTAGTGGAATTAAAGTGTATTGATTGCAAATGTTGAAGTGATTCTGCTCCTAATCTCAAAGTGCCAAAGTTGATTTTTCTATTCTCCATTCACGTGAGTCACTTTACCCCATATTGTTATCCCACCTGTCCAAAGAGCCTACATTACAACCTTGAGAAAAGTCCTTTTTGATTCGGCATGGATTTCTAGAGTATGGTCGAAGTTGAGAGCATTTACAAGCCTATGGCTGCCAATATGTGTGATTGATTGATTGAGTGAGTCCCTTAAACACTTTTATACACTTGTGAGGGAGTGAAACACATCGTTGAGTGCGCGTCCATGCTTGATCTTGGTGTTTCTTGTTATTATTGCATGAGTACGATAAAAGAAAGTGAGTGAGTATACGGGTGATTGATCTTTGAAGCTCGAGTTCAATTAGCTTGCATGATTTGATTCTTGACTCATTCCTAACAATTTCACTTGACTTATTATTTCGTTGCTTGAGGACAAGCAACATGGTAAGTTTGGGGGGGTTGATTAGGCGTGAAATTGTTATGTTTTGATGCCCGATTTACTCATGTTTTGAGTGTTTTCGATGAATATTTAGAGTCAAATGAGCATTATTTCTATACATTGATAAATTTGTCTCTTTGATGTTCATAGATGGATAGAGGGCGAAAAGAGGAGTTCGTAGGACTTTGAATCGACTCAAACGGATGCCCGGATGAGAAGATATTGAAGAAATACGATCGGTATTAGTGCGGACGAGGAAAAGTATCACTTGGGAGAAGTTTTGAGATCACTCGAGCGCCTTACTCGAGCGCCACCGCTCGAGCGAATCACTCGAGCGCGCAAACATACAGAACCATTCTTGCGCTCGAGCAGCTCGAGCGCCACCGCTCGAGCGAATCGCTCGAGCGCCCAAAAGTAACAGTGAAGATTCAGCGCTCGAGCAGCTCGAGCGCGACCGCTCGAGCGAATGCGTCATTCGAGCTACACTGCTCGAGCGGGACCGCTCGAGCGTTTTGCTCGAGCGCCCATATACTTTTGCCTCCGGATGCGTATTTTCGGCCCATTAACTCCCGTTTCGACCCGGTGCCTATATATACCTCTTCCAAACACGAAACATGAGATCCCCAACCTTTAGAAATAATTTTAGACTTAGTTTTGGAGAGGAACGAGACGAGCAAGCTTTACTTTTACGTTGTTAAGGTTTTTCATACGAATTTTAGTTTCTTTTCAATTCTTAATTTCTTTTCATTAGTTCGTACTTTAAACGCTTTTAATTTCGTTTTAGTTAATTCAAGTTGAGTTCTTCGTATTTATTTTCTTTTTAAACCCTAGTTTATGTTTCTTATTTTCTTTGTTAAATTCATTATGTTTATGTTTGTCGTTTCTTCTATTGCTTTTATTGTTGTTATAACCATGTCCGGCTAAACCCTTGCATGCTTGGGTTAGGATGAACTCGTAGAAGTAGGATGTGGGTACGTAATTAGAGTAATTCGTGACGTTAGTTTTAATTCTCTTAATTAATGAATTCATATAATTAATCTTAACTCTACCTTTGAATTTCGTACGAAAGTGTTAGAGAGAGGACGACCGCATCACTCAATAACAATTAGTAGTCTTAACTAGAAGGTTTAGGAAAGGTTAATTCATTTACCGGTTTAGCGAAGGAGGACGACCGCATCACCTTAGTTAAATTAGGGTCTCATTAATTGAGCACAGTCCATTAACTTGTTAGTGGATTAGTGAAGTCGAGTGTTAGGGTAAAGTATTAGGGTTTAGAATCTTGAGCTTTCACCTTGCATTCTTAGACTTAGGTTAATTCTTGTTTGTCACAGTTATTTTGATTATGTACCTACTCCGTTAGTACACGTAGGGATTCCTAACCTGAGCATCATCATCTCATATCTGAAAAACACCTTAGATACTTAATTTAATTTTCCTTACGCATTCGTAGAGTAATTTAGTTTAGATTATTTTCTCTTTTCAAAAACTCAAAAACATCACACTCATATTAACTACGACGCGTAGATCTTCAGGGATCTATTCGCATATACACCATCCCTTGGGTTCGATAATACTTGGTCCCTATACTTGCCCATACTACAGTGAACCCGTTCTCTTGCGGGGTAGCTACTAGTAGAAGCTAGTGTAGTCGCTTCAAGTCAATGGCGCCGTTACAGACGGACTAATCAACGCCTGAAAGGCGGATTACTTCGCCACTCCAAGGCGGACCGTCAACGCCTAACAGGCGGACTAATCAACGCCAGGAAGGCGGATTAACTCGAGTAGATCAGTTGACGCCGGTGAAGGCGAACTAATCAATATGTCAACGCCTAACAGGCGGACTAATCAACGCCGAGAAGGCGGATTAACTCGAGAAGTAGATCAGTTGACGCCGGTGAAGGCGATCTAATCAACACGTCAACGCCTGAAAGGTGGACTAATCAACGTCGAAGAGACCGATTACTTCGCCACTCCAGACGGATTATCGACACCTAAAAGGCGGATTAACTCGAGTAGATTAGTTGACACTTGTGAAGGCGAACTAATCAATACGCCAACGCCTGAAAGGCGGACTAATCAACGCCGAGGAGACGGATTACTTCGCCACTCCAGGCGGATTGTCGTCACCTAAAAGGCGGATTAACTCGAGTAGATTAGTTGACGCCTGTGAAAGCGAGCTAATCAATACGTCAACGCCTGAAAGACGGACTAATCAACGTCGAGGAGACGGATTACTTCGCCACTTCAGGCGGATCGGTCAACGCCTACGAAGGCGGACAAATGTTTATAGTCGAAAGGTGTGACCGTTTTTAAATATTGAGTTAATTACCCGGTGAGCATCCTCAATGATTTTTTCGAAATTATATTCGAAGTTTCAAACAACTGACTGTATTTAATAAAACTTAGTGTCAAATAATTTATTTTTGACATCACAAAATGAGCATAGGATGTGTATATCCATGCCCCCGCTTTTAATATATATGAAAACTTACGAGTTACAGTATATATTAAAAGGAAGTTACCAGATGAAAATTGAATTTCAAAATTTGACCCCGCAAAATATGAATTTCAAAATTGATTTTTCGAAATATGAATATATGCCCCCGCTTTTAATATATATGAAAACTTACGAGTTGCGATATATATTAAAAGGAAGTGTCAAATGAAAACTGCATTAAAAAAATTGCCCCCGCTTTTAATTTATGTGAAAATTGCGAGTTGTAGTATATGTTAAAAGCAAATTATTGGAATAAACCTGATTCGAGTGGGCAAAGGACTGCCCGTAGATTCTCCGTTGATGAAGAGGCTCCGGATGCTCATCCTGTAGCTACTGCATTTTTTTTTATAATTGGTGTACAAATTAAATCGGGCCCAATATACTAAATAAAAATGGCCCACTACTCAGCAGATTAAATCAAAAAAGGGTCTAATATACTAAATAAAATGGCCCACGACCTAAATAATAATAAAGGCCCAGTAGCTTATGATATAATAACCCACGCTTAGATTAAAGCTCCAGGGGCCAAATTGGGGATCTTGCGGGCGGCGAGCAGCGGGAAGTCCAGCGCGGGCTGGCGGTGCGGGGAGGCGGTCGCGGCGGAAACCGGTGGTTTGGTGGTCGTGCCCGAGTGTCCGAGGCCGGTGAGCGGCGGCTAGCGGGAAGGCTGCGCGGGTAGGAGGGGCACACTGGCCGAGAGCTGAGACGGCGGGGGGCCGCAGCCGCAGAGAGGGCTTGTTGTGCTCGACGACGGTACGGAGAGGCCGCGCTTGCGGCGGAGCGGGGATGCGCTCTGGGCAGCGCGGGGAGGACGGGGGCTTGGCGAGCTGAGCGAGGGCTGAGCCCGGAGGCCGGTGGCGCGGGCTGAGCAAGGGCCGCGCGCGCCGCGGGGAGGCTGCCCTGTGCGGCGCGGGCAGGAGCACTGAGCGGTCGCGGGTAGGAGCCCGAGATGGTCGGTGAAGCGGGGAGAAACCCTCTGCCCTGTGACGGCGACTGTGCGGGGGCGCGGGAATGACATGCGGGGAACCGTAACGAGCGGCGATCCAGGCAGGAGCCGTGCGATGGGCGACCAAGCGCGCTGGGGCCGCGCGATGGTTGGTGGCGCGGGCAGGACCCCGCGAGGGGCGGCGGCTACGCGGGTAGACGGGTACCGACCTCGGCGGCGCGCGAACCAAGACCGGAACTTTTTGACTTTTCAACGTACGTTGGAAAATGTGCCAAAAGATGACTGGCCACACTGCACTACTGCAGAAAAGTAAGCACAACGATCAATACAGAGGATTAAAACAGTAGCTCCTTTATTTTGGCCTTTGCTTGGATATTCAACAGCAACAGGCTGTACTCCGGCGGGCGATGGAGGTGGCCGGAAAAGATGGTGTTTTGATGGAGTGGCGGCATTGGTGGAGTCCGGTGGGTGACGGGAGAACGTCGGCGCATCTGGCGACTCCAGCGGCTGAGCCCCGTCGCCGGAAACGACGGGAAAACTCCGCCGCAAAAGACGGCAACTACCTTTTCTCTCTCTTTGGCTAGCTGTTGATGTAGCTTATGAAATGTTGATGTAGCTTATGAAGTGGGCTTCTTGAATTTCTTGTCTTCCTCTCCTTAGCTAGTTGCGTGCGTGAGTTTTGCCGTAGTCAGGAAATGGGTTTTGGTTTTGTTTTCTTTGAATGTTTGTTTGGATGCACATGTGAGCTTGCTGCTGCAGGGATGGGGAAATGGTTTTCTTGACTTTTGATTTTTGAATATTGGTAACGAAATGGGGTTGAAGATGAGATGATTTTTGGATTTGAACAGATTATTTTTTGTGTACACAGAATTTTTGATTTTTGAGGAGAAGGTCTTCGTGTTCATCCAACGACATGAACACGAATCCGACCCTCCTTCTAGCGCCAAATTGTTGACAGACATTTTTGTACGGATAGATGTATGTGGCTATTTAGGGTATGCCCGACGAACAATAAATATAAACGAACACGAACGGTTGGGGAAGAACTTTCGTTCTTCCCACGAATATGAGAGCTTCTTGGATATATGGGAAATGAGAGAAAAGTGAATCCCTTACAATGAGGGGGTGACCCCCTATTTATAGAGGTTCACCCTCAAAGGCCCAAAAGTGGCACTAAATTCGTCTCAACCCTTTATTTAGGAATTTATTACAATATTAATCTAACAATCAACCGTAGACCTATAATACATTAAATACTCTTTTCTGATATAGACTCTCGATCTTGTCGGATCAGTGTAACTTCAGGAATCTGACCTTCTGTCAGGCGAGGATATTCCCTGTTGTAACACATAATAAGACTTGTGGACTAAATTTGTCAATTTTTTTAAATAGATCCCACAAGATTTGTGGATTACCGAATTGAGTATATATTAGTGTGTTTTAGAATGATATCATTTGTTATTGTTGGACAATTATAATCATTCTCATGGAACAATATTAAGTTATTTTAGTTGTTTCTTTGAAAGTAAAATTAAATGTTTTTTTATTACACATTAATAATTGTGCATCAATGTGCCATTGAACACAATTGTTACCGTTTTGGTCTATGCTATTCGAGTTCATAAAATTGGGCATGGCAGCATAATTGATTTAAGGGGGATTTACGACAAACTTGGCTGAACTCGGATCCCAACGCATCAACGAAACTTGAGACTGGTCTCAATCCATTTGGATGAATTTTGACTGCTTGCTCTATAAATAACTCATTATATATTCAATTCTACATGAATAAGAGGGTTTATTAATATATTAATTTACACAAGAATATATATGATAGAAAACATTACAAATTACAAACATGAGTCCGAATTGACTTTCATGACTTGGCACAATCATAAATTAGTTAGCACCAAAAAATTAGTTAAACTTGGCACATCCAAATTATTTTGTGTAAGAACATGTGTCACCTCCTGCCCCACCCCATGTCACCAAAGTTTCTTTCAGTTTTCGTTTCTCTCGCAAACTCCAATCATAATACCTCTTTTTCTTTTTTCTTTTTTGTGGAGATTAATTTGAAATTGAGTCGAACTGATAGTCCTCCTCTTTTGTTCAAATTCCAAACACAAATAACCTCAATCATTGTTACTTGAAGCTTTTCTCAAATAAAATTTCACGCCTTCCAATCGATTAATTTCCTTTTTAGGGAAATCAATAAATATGCAAGAACAAAAGTGTGTTGTCAGGTGCCTATGAGTGAGCACCACAAATTGTTTGAATTTGTGCTAAATTCATAATTAAGCATCCTTTTATGCTGACAACCATTCAAGGGTTTTATGATTAAAGCCTACCAAACATTATGTTTAAACTTTAATCAATTAAAAAAAATCGTTTTAATGAATCTACCCAATTTGCAAAGGCTCCCTTTTGTTAATTGTTCATCTTAAAGATATATGTTTAGCTAAATTCATAACCTCACATATTCTTTAAATTGTTTTTAGTGCTTATATATATATAATTGGATCTTATGCCATTTCAGAAGATTTATGGTATTTAAAATAGACTATGAATTCGACCAAACGCCAGTTTAGAGGATTAATGAATCCCAACCATCATTTTTAATGATTAGTGGAATAAATTTAAATATCTAACTAATACTTAAAAAAAAAAGACTTTAAATCTTATCGCATGGTGTAGAATGCTTCTTTGCGGTACGTATCCATATATAAAAAAAATTACAGTACAATAAAGCGTTAGAGTTTCAACAAAATTATTTTTAAAATATATGAGGTGCATGTTCATTTATTTTTGTATGCATTATTAATTTTTTTTCTTTAGAAGGTTCATGGCAAGTCATACTCATGAGTGTATACATAAATTCGATTGCTTTTAGATTTATTAAAATATATATAAAATAAAGAAATGTTTATTCTATAATTAATTAAGCAAAGCCTGAGAGCATGAATTAACTAAAGTATTTTAAAAGAGGAGGCAAGATCTCATAGCCACGTGCAATTGAGCATATTTTACAGGATAATTCAGAGTAATTAATATTTAACACTACTCGGCCTGCCCTTTTATTTATTTATTTTTATATATTTAACAGTAAAAGAAAATATTTTTTTATGCTAATATTTAATTTATAAAACAAATTTGTATACTTTTTGTAGCAAAAGGCAAAACCCTCGCCCCTACCCCCTGACCCGGCAGGATTGGGTGGAGGTGATAAATCATGGTGACTCAGCGGCCCATTAGGTGGGAGGAATGTCTGGTGCCCACAAGGAGTTATCCCCCACATTGGAGGGATAAAACTCCCACACTGCGGCTGTCAGGACTCGATCCTGCGTCCTTGTAGCAATATGCCACCCAGGAACCAACTGAGCTAAGCCCATGCGGGCAAATTTGTATACTTTAACTAGGGGTGTGCAAAATACGGTCTAAACCGAATAAACCGACCAAACCAAATCGAAATATAAATTTTGGTTCGGTTTTCGGTTTATGGTTCGGTTTACGGTTTTGTAATTTGAATTTTTTTTATTTCGGTTCGGTTTACGGTTTTGTAATTTGAATTTTTTTTATTTCGGTTCGGTTTACGGTTTTAATTACGATTTAAAAACCATATAAACCGAACCGAACCGAAATATTTTTAATAATAATAATATATTATATGTATATTAATATTCACTAAAAAAATATTTAATAGCTTATATTCTAATATAATATAATAATATAAATATTAGATAATTTAGATTCACGCATAAAAGACTTAAGTTGATTTGTGTTTTGCATAAAATACTTGAGGAGTGGTGTTTTGTGTTGATTATATTTTTCAAAGTGTTGCTTAGCTTTTGAAAACTATCATGTTGATATTTTTATTGGATTATGTAGTAGGGTTATTGATTAATTTTTGCTTAAATTAGTACTTAAATGTTGACATGTTGCAAATAATTAAATGAAATATGTGTGTTGATGCTAAAAAAAATTAAACTGATTTAAAAAAAGAAAAGTGTAAAAAATTTCGGTTTGTACGTACGGTTTGAGACCGAACCGAACCGAAATATTTCGGTTTGGGACCGAACGGTTTTTTTAAATATGATTCGGTTTTTTGTTTATAAAAAATTTTTGGTTTGGTGTTCGGTTTGACTAATACGGTCACCGAACCGACCGTTGCACACCCCTAACTTTAACTTAAATTATCGGAGGTATTGATCATGTTTTTAAACTTTAACATCTTTCTTCGAAAATTAATCTCTCATCTGTTTAAATACATCAAACATAAACAGAATATGATCAACTAAAGTAGAAAATTAGTAAATTAGAAAAACATAGTAAAATCATAAATTTATATAAGTATGTATATAGTGAAATTGGTTCATACATGAACTGTTGAAGGGTATTAGTTGTTTTCATTAAAGAATATTTGTTGTTTTCACTGAAAAGCCTTAGTTTGTTTTCAGTAAACAACTAAGGGTGTGTTTGTTAAAATTAGTGATTATGAAAAAATTGCTTAATAATAAAAGTTGATAATGCTTGCAAAAAATTTAAAGAAAAGTTGATAGTGTTTGTAAAAAAAAGTTGATAGAATTCAAATAAAGTTTATAATCTCCCAAAAGCACCCCATTATCAACTTATAAATTATAACTTTTGTTAAATATTACTCCCTCCGTCCCCTATTAAACTTCACACTTTCCTATTTTGGACGTTCCACAATAAATTTCACACCCCAAATAAGGAAATAAAACACACTCACAATACCTACTTTAATTCAAAATACTCATCTCCCATTGGTTGAAAAAGTCAATAAAACAGTTTTTCTTAAAATCTGTGCCACTCAACCTGTGAAGTTTAATAGGGGACGGAGGGAGTATCACTTAAAAGAGAAATAAAACACTAAAAAATACTTTTTAAAAGTTAAAAAAGTAATTATAAGCTGTGAAAAGCTCTTGCAAACACATCCTATTACTCTTCAGTGAAAATAATTAATACTCTTCAGTGAAAATAACTATTGCCTCTGTCCAATATTAGTAGTATTACTTTTTAAACTGTTATTTTTTGTCATAAGTTGATTGGTATTATGAGGTATTGTTAGGTCAATTTATGAATAAAGTGATTGTTTATGAAAAATATGATACTTATATTTTCCATAATCAATAACTTTATTGATAAATGGACCTTACAATACCTCATAATACCCTCCAACTTTTGACAAAAAATAACAGCCCAAAAAATAAGGCTACTAATATTGGACGGAGGGAGTAATATTTTTCAGTAAAAAAACAACTAATACCCTTTAGTAAAAATAATAATAAAAATAACTAATACTCTTTATTAATTAATGTATGAATATTTTCACTCTATATCTTGTTATTTATATATTATATTCATCATAAAATAACACGTCCTAGAATGTTACATTATCATGAGATAAAGCACAAGTTAAGTTATTCAAAGCAATATTGACTCAAAAAAAAAAAAAAAAAGTTATTCAAAGCAATATTTAAAATTATCATGGCAAAAGGCACAAATCTTTTTTACTCCCTCTGTCCTTTAAAAGTATGCACTATTTTCTGCACGTGGATTAATGCAATATGTCGGAGGGTATTTAGGGGTCTTATGAGGTTTTTTTATGAATAAAATGATTGTTTATGATAAGTATGCATAGAAACGTTACTATAAACAATCATTTTATTCATAAACGAACCTCACAAGACCCCTAAATATCCTCCGACATATTGCATTAAATGACGTGCAGAGAATGATGCATACTTTTACAGGACGGAGGGAGTATTTTATTTTCCCAAACTTATCATTCTCTGTATGTTAATGATGCGACATAACGGACTCTCCTCAATTATTCTTCAAAATAATAACAAAAACGTACATGAATTATTTCTTAAATTATTGTCAAAAACTCGAATTCAATTTAAATCCAACAAGAATGATGATATCGAAAGAAAAAGGAATAAATTATTCACAATACAAAATTACAAATGGCCCCCTATCTCTCTATTATTTGTCGCATTTATCCTACGGCCATACATCCATCCATACGAATTCCCAATTGCATACATATAAATACAAACACATTAAAGAAACACAGAATACTTCGCCGGCTTAGCTACCCCTCAGAAAATGCCCAGATCTCACTTTACAATTTTCCCCATCTCCACCCCCTAAACTAAATATTCCCTAATTCCCATTTTAACTTCAATTTCAATTTCACGCCATCAAATCGATCGCTGAAATAATCGAACCAATGAATTACACAAAAATGGCGACGCTGCAGAAATTCAAGCTCCTGGCAACCCAGTGCGCAGTCGCCGGAAGCCCAACGAGGAGCCCCACAACAAGCCCAGTAATCCATCTCCGCCGCCGAAAAACCCTCCGAATGCTCCTCGGCCGCGGCGGAGGCGGCGCCGCCGGTAGCAGAAGGCTATCTCCGCGGTCCGACGGCGGGTCGCCCGATCGGAGGGAGAGCAGCGACGAAGAGTGCTCGCCGAAGAAGGGAAAGAAACTGTCCGTCAGCCACAAGCTGAAGGATTTGTTTGTGTCATCGCCGCCGTCGTTCGGCGAGAGGGCGTCGGAAAATGTGAGGGAAGGGTTATTCCAATCGGGCGGCGGCGGCGGCTTGAGGAGAGGTGGGTCCCGCTCGCTGCGGCCGCTGTCGGCGACGATTAGGCAACGGTTGCTGAGGAGAGCTTGGCGACCTGTACTGGTCGCCATTCCTGAGTGACAATTTCTCTAAAATTGTACGGATTTTTTTTGGTATAAATAAATTTGAGGTTTGTACTGTTTTTTATTTATTTATTTATTTACATAGAAAATGGGTTTATTCTCGAAAATTTATTAATTTGGGTGAGTATCAAATTCGAGTTGTTCGCGCTAATTATAGCTTAAAAAACGCGAATAATCGAAAAATGCAATTAAAAACAGTTGATTTTATAAGTTGAAGTGCTCCAATTGTCTCTTTATCCTGTTTGGTTCATCCTTTCCAATTGGCATTTTCATTTGAAAAAAGCAAGAGAAAGAATAAATGTATAATCAAAATAGTTGATTTGATTTAATAAATATAAATGCCTACAATTCTTCTCCATTTCATTACCATCTTAATATAAAACATACAATTTCCTCCCTCACAAAAAATAACCCTGGTATAGTAAAAGAATTTTGCTTCATCTAACCATTTGAATGCGTAGAAAATTGTAAAATTAATTTAATGTATATAGAAAATTAATGTTGAGATTGATGCCAAAGATTCTACGATGCTATCAACCACCGTGGATGATTCATGCTTTGGAAACTACATTATGAAGTGCAAGGACTTGCTAAGTGAAAACTCATCTTGTCGGTTAGTATGATTCCTCAAAATATCAATTTTGTGACACATAAATCGTGCCTCATCTTGTTTGTTCTTGCAGCTAATTTATTATTTTTATTTAAATAAAAACACTTAGGACCATTTTATACAGTTTTAAGACTGTCTACTATTATTCCTTATAAAAAATAAAGTTGTCTACTATTGTTTCTCAAATCAACTTAACTTGTTTAATAATCATTTGCAATATTTTTAATGTATAGTTCATATTTTGCTATTTGAAATTAGCTTGGGAACAAAAGAGTTGGCATTTGCACGAGAAGAGACAAAACAAGAGAGAGTGTGCACTCTACCTAGATTACTTAAACTATGCAAAAAAAAAAAAAAAAAAAAAAATATGGCGTTTTTGCATTTAATAATTGGTTACTACTTACTAGCCAAAAAGAAAAGATTAAAAAAATATATATACTTTATACTATTTCTATTACTCCATTTCTAACACAAAATTATGAATCTTTGGAATACAAGTTTTATACGTGGTCAAATGAAAGTGTTTTAAATCTTCATAAGTCAATATTTCTATTTATTTTTTTAGTATAATTTTCTAATAATAATTAACATGTTAAGCTGATTAACTGTAACAGGCGCAAAGAAAGTTTATAAAAAATAAAATTTATATTTTGAGACATGACTCGGTTTTTTGTTTATAAGAAAAAAATTGGAATCATAACTTTTAAAGGATAAATAGTTTTTTTTTTTTTTTTTTTTGAAAAAAATATTAGTATATCATATACAATACATTATGTATGTACATATTTAATCGACCAAAAGCATTAGCATTAGCATTAGCTATAGAATATAGCCTGCATGACACATAATTTAATTGGTAGATCTTGCATTCGAATATTTCCTTTTACTTAAAAGGGAAATAAAATTCGTTGATACAAATTGAAAAATATGTGTGGGTACATTAAAACTTGTTCGTGCTTTTCAATTTCAATGACTATAGTTGTTTTCAATTTTTTTTTTTCCAAAAAGAAAGAAAAAGAAGTTGCCATTATTAAATTGCAGTTAATTTTATATGATGCTGCAAACAGAAGCAAGAATAGTCGATTGCTTTCTTCTTCCCCAATTTATCACTCTGAATTGAATATATAGAAGATTACAAGGGGCGTGCATTAGAAAGTGGTTGGCATTTTGCACCTCTTGAGTTAATGGGCTTTATGTATGAATGCTAATATATATAGATGGTGTAAACAAATTTTTTTTTATTAACAAACATGCATGTGTATATATAGTTGAATGGTGCATATTGCATTGAGTTTTTTTTTTTTTTCTTTTTTTCTTTCTTTTTTTCAATTTTTAAAGCATTTGAAATTTCACATTTTAAGTTTTTTGTTTTAATTTTTTGCTTAATATTGGACCATTTTCCAAGCATATTACATGATAATTGTTGGATGGTTTTGACTTGATTTTGACCGATATTTGGGGTAATCAAATATCTAATTTTTTATGATAATCTACATATCAAGTGTATATTCGTTGTTATTTTTTTTTTCAGGAAGTGGATAACCGTATTATTCTAATTTCTTGAATCAATAAAATACGAGTGAGGAATCAATACACATAAGTATCCATTTGTATTAATTGACCCGGCATAAATAATAATATGAGAGCTGATAAAAAAAAAAAAAAAAAGTTTTGGATTTTTTCCCCGATGATGAATAATGGTGTTTAAAAAAAAAACGGGGTGTAGCATTTATAACGTAGTGATGGGGTTAAATATATAAAAGCAACGAGTGTTATCAATTAAGACAAGGCCACGTCAAGAGGCGAAACAAACAAACATGGGCTTATGGTATCTTTGACCTTCAAGCTAAGAAACAGATTTCGTTTTGTAATAAGTAATAATTATTAAGTCGCTTAATCAAACAACCATTTAAAAATAAAAAGTCGAAACAAACAGGTTTTCTTTAGGTCGCATAATTAAATATGTTTAGGAAAATGAAGTTGAGCTTTTTGGCTAAAGTGGTGGGTCTGGATTATTGAAAGTGCCATTAATTTGATGATGACGACAAGACAATTGAAAGATGTGGGGTAGTGTACCTGTTTTATTTTCGCGTTTCAATTTACTGGACAAGAGAGTTGAATTGTAATGAAATAATTTTTTAAAGATAAAAGTTTAATAAAGTGAATGTACTTTATTTTTATTTTAAAAAATGAAAAAATAAAATTGAGACAGACATTTTTTATCAATGAAAAAATAAAACTGAAACAGAAAGATATAATTTATATGAAAATATAATTTGTTTTCGAGTTTTTCCTCATCATCTGTGTGTAATTTTTTTGGTAATTTGGTAATTTTGTCTTGCAATTAACTTGATTATGAAGTACCTTCAATATGACCTGATTTAAATTTATGATTATTTGATTCACATTGTCTTTTAAAGAAACACAAATTTTAATATGCAATATTGTACGGTGTTGTGAGCAAATAAATTTTGCACCCAATTAAATGGTTACGCATGTACAAAATAAATATTAATATCAAATTAAATTAAATTTACTATTACATTTTGAGAATTTAATTAAATTAATTCTCGAATTAAATAGTTAAACTTGATATTAAATGTACACGGTACAAGTCGATTGAATTAAATGAGTGTTCAATACTCATACTGGGTAATAAATACAATTTATTTACCATAAGATCGAAAATTAAATGACATCTCGTAAAAAAGGAAAACGAATTAAATTAATTCGCAAATCACGCCAATCAAATGTCATTGGTCAATCAGGACGTGCCACGTGGCACGACAGGAAAGGAAGATTTCTCAACCTCCACCCTATAAATAGGGCACCTTCATCATTCATTTCCACACACAACCAATCGAACGAGCATTCAGACGATCAACAAGCAAATCCTCTACAACCGTTCTTGAAGACTCAAAGCGTTCTTCATCGTTCTTCGTGCAAACCCGCCAGAAACAGCTCCAGATCGGAGATTAAGACTCAAGGCCCCTCCGATCCGACGTTTCTCTTCGAAGATTCGAAGAAACTCCAAGAACGTTCTTCAAGGCCTATGAAGATTCAAAGGTGTTCTTCACCATTCTTCGTCGTTCTTCGTGCAAGTCCGTCAGAAACAGCGTTCGATCCGAAATCAAGGTCCTAAAACCCTCCGATTCGGCGTTTATACATGAAGACATTCGAAGATTTAAGTCGTTCTTCACAGACTCAAGGACGTTCTCTGAAGAACACACCCAGAAACAGTTACAAGTCAGAGATTAAGGCTCGAAGCCCCTTCGATTTGGTGTTTCTCTCCCGAGGCCTTCCTCGTTCAACCGTTGAAGATTCAAGGATCTTCATCAAACATTCAAGGCGTTCTTCATCCCTGTCGAAGAAGTTCTTCCGAAAGCCACGTTTGATTCAACACAAGACGTTAAATCCTTGAATCAGCATTTTCAAGTCTCTAACCTCAACTCCAAACAAGATTAAGGCAATGACCGTTGTAAGAGCCGTCCGAGTCAAAGTCAACAAAAGAGAAGAATCAGAGGATCAAATCCAGAGTTGGTCAGACCCGCACAAATTCCTAAATCTAGTTCATAGAAATTCAAGTTGTAATTTTTATTTCGTGTTTTCACTAAATTTGTTATTACAGGTGCAATATTGCTTTAAATAGAAAATTTCAAAATTCGCGGGTCAAAGACGGGTCAAACGGGTCGTCCATTTTTTATATTGTTGGAAATTGTGTTAGTATATGAACAAATGAATGTTATTGCATGAGCAAAAATATGTTACTGCTCTAAATAGAAACTTCCAAAATTCGCGGGTCAAAGGTGGGTCAAACGGTCGCCCATTTTTCATACTACTGAATTGTGTTACTGTATGAACAAACGAGCGTTACTGCATGAGCAAAAGTGTGTTACTAATAATTTTGATGTTATGATTATCTAATAATTTTAGGATTATTTTGGTGTTTATCAAACTTTTCATTTTCATGATTTAAGTCCTTTGTAGTTTCGTGATTCCACGTTGTTTCTGATATAATAACACATATGTACTCTTACAATAACACTCACTTGCCCTTAAAGTAACACAGACCTGAGAGTAGAATTTTTTGTTTGCTTTTGCACGATTTTTTTTTTTTTGGGAAGATCTATTTGACTTGTAAATTTTATTATGCTGACCCGGATCTCAATGTTGACTCGCGAATTTTTCAACTTTCCTTTATTAGCACAATATTGCACAGTGCAATATTGCACTCAAGACTCACTCTTAAAAAAAAATTATTTTGTTTCCTTTTTAGAATGTAGAAGGGCTATCCTCTATTATACTAATAGGGAGTTGGTCTTGCTTATGTGTCGTTATATGGTTGAGTTTGCTTATGTGTCGTCTTGTGGTTGATTCTGCTTACGTGGCATATGCTTATGTGTCATTATATAATAAAGAGTCTAATTAAAAAATATATGCATATACATGGATTCGAACCTAGGATCATATGAGTACAATTTATAATTTTAACCAGTTAAGCTAAACCATGAACGTACATAAAGTTGGAATATCTATTTATATATAACTTGAGTCTATAAAAATATATTAAATTGAATTGTCAATTAAATTTAAAACTCTAATTATATGAAATATTAATATTTAATTAACTTATTGTTATGGTCTCATTATATCTAAGGGTTTTCAATTTAGAAAATTCTAATTTGTTAAAATAAATTAAAAATGGAATTAAACATATTAAATAATTTTGAATTTTTTATTTATTAAATGATTGATTGAATTTTTTTATTTAAAAATAGAATAATTAAAAAATTTAATATTTAATTGACAAACTTTTATTGAAAACACAGTGCACCAATTTTTTTTAATTATTTGAATATTTTTAATCTCAAATCGAATTTAATAGGTCGTTATATTAACTTAACAGTGTTTAACATTTGATAATATTTTGAATATATTTATTATATAATATAATTATATTATTTTACTGTGAATAAATTTATAATGTTATTGTATATGTAACGCGTTATAATATATAATAAAAAATTTACAAAAATCCCGCATAATACGCGGGACACTCATCTAGTAGTCTACTAATCACGCGAAAAAGGTAAATACATTTTGCAAAGAGAAAAGGTACAATTAGAACCATAAATTATTACTCTAAGTACAAAAAAGATCCTAAACTATTTTTTGGTACAAATAGGCCCTTAAACTAGATTTTGCCTCAGATAGGCCCTTAAATTATGTTTTTTTGGGACAAGTACACCCTTCTATTAAAAAAAAGTATAATTTTAGGAGAATTTCGATTTTAATTAATTTATATATATTAACTTATATTCCCTAAATAAGTTGATTAATACTAATAAAAAAATAATCACAATTTTAATTATAGTTAACTAGTGGAAACCCCGTGTATAATGGGGGATTAAAGATAAATTGTATATTTATCCTATAAAAAAATATAAGTTGTATATTAATTCAAAATTAGAATTTAAAAAATAAATTAGAATTTTATTATTGATACATATTTTTTAATATAATGTACCTTCCAATCATTTAACGTGTTAATTCAATATTAATTGTATTTTTTTATTAAAATATATTACAATGCACTTGTTATAATACATAATGGACTACAACGGTATATTTAAAAATTCTTACGCATTCTTCAGTAATAACTCTCATCAAAATATAAAGAATAAAAAATATGAATAGAGTAATATTATGACATTAAAATCAAGAATGTTGAAATTTTTTCACATATTTTTCAATTTATTTAAAAATTATTATAATTTTATTAGTAAGTAGGACCTAAATTTTACTTAAATGAAGCAAACAAATGTAATATAAGTATACATATATAATATGTTATACATTTAATCATATAAACTATTTTAAAGCTTATAAAGTAATTGACTTAAAATTTAAAATAAGTTTTTTTTTTAAGATAAACGTTGTGTTTGTCCAAAAAAATAAAAATAAAACTAGTTTAAGGATCTATTTGAGCTAAAAAAAAATATAGTTTAAGGTCCTAGTTGTATCTAGAACAATAATTTATAAATCTGATTAGTTTAAAGTTTTAATCATACCTAGAGCAATAGTTTAACATTTTGGTTGTACCTTTTCCTTTTTAGAAATAGAGTACATTTGAATTTGTGACATTTGATTGTAAAATTTTATTTTATTTTCTTAATTTAAATTAATTTTTTATTTTATTTTTAATTTAACCATTCTCATCCTTGAAAGATAATACGAATCTATGATCACACTGATCTAGATATTCATGCTCTTATCATTTGAGGGGACGCTTGGTTAACAATTCTTCAATGGTAATTGGAATGAAAATTTATTTCCATCTATGCCCTCATAATAAAAATGATATGTTAGGGGAAGAAGTATTCTAATGGCGACTCATTGTTAGTGTCAATTCCCTAATTTTGGAATAAGAGTGGATAACAAATGGTTGTTGATGGAGGAACGAGGGAGTGATTGAGGAGGATGATTGTAAGAAGATAATAGGATAATCAAAATTGAGTAGTGATTACCTTATTTAAGAAGAAATATAGTAATTTTGTTCTCATGAACATGCTAATTAAACTAATTTTCAATCTCATTCTCATTATCATTGAAGATTTGTTAAACTAATTCCGTTGCCTATACAAGCTTAATTGAACTAATTTAAATAAATTTGACGAGTTAGAGAAAAAAAAATGCTACAATGAAATGGGCCTTAGTTTTATCTGCAATGGGCCTTAACTTTATGGCAAGTGGGCATGACAAATTTGGACTAAAAGTATTCCAAACTCCAGAGGAGTTAATTTAAGAGGCAAATTCTTTTTAGCCATGGTGTATATGTAATATATCAAAAATGTCCTAACCATTTGAAAAAATTCTTTTTTAACCATTTTGACATTTCCAATTTATTTTCTAACAAGTTGAAGGGTATAATTACATTTTGACCCCTAAAAGAAACATTTTATTCCCATTGAATCCCCTGCCCTAAGGTGACCGATTGGGTAGAAAAGAATTTTTGCATCAATCAATTTACTTCAATTTCCCTCCTCAATTGTTGCAAAATTCGATCTTTTCATCCAAGTTCCCCCTGAAATGCAATTTCCCCCATTCTTAATGGAAAACGTAGGTGGGTTTTGAAAGCAATCAATCGAATTGGAGCTGGGTGCAATTTCCACCATTGTTAACGGTAAAACGTGGGTGGGTTGTAGTTGGCTTTTGAAAGCAATCAATCGAATTGGAGATGAGTTTGTTTTCGAATGTGAAAATAAAAAACGTGTTTTGTTGAAAGCTTATGCAAATTGTTACGGTTAACTTCAAGTTGAAAGCTTTCGTGAATTTGAAGGTATGTATTCTATTTTTTTCGACTCTCCGTTTTTAGGCTCTTGTTTTTTCTCAAATTTCTTTCGTTAACCATGTACATTGATTGGTTTTCTTCTTGTTATTCCTTGTTATTTGCGCGTTGAATTTAAGTCTGGTCACTTATTTTACACGGTATTTAACTACCCCTGTTTTGCTTCTGTAGTTCTTGTAATTGTTATTTTACACGGTATTTAACTACCCCTGTGTTGCTTCCCTGTTTTACTGTAACTTAAGTTTGTAGCATTAATTTATATCTTCATTGTTTTACATGAATAGATATGAAGAAGACAAGGAAATTTTTGTTGGGAAAAATAGGGGTGCCCGGAATCTATTCGGGATAAAATTTAAATACGAATTTAAATACAATTATTACTAGCATGAATTAATCCTAATTAATTCAAATAATAATTCCAACAACTAATTATCATCATGCATGTTAAATTAATTTCACATATTAACTAGGCGGAATAAACAAGTAAATATGCGATTAACGTACCTCTTGTAGTATTGGCCTTTGGATATACAAGACAATTGTAATCTCGCTCTATCAACCCAAAGCCTTCTCAAGTATTTCCCTTTTCACCTCACTTGATCGTCGGTGGGAGACGCTTTCAAGTAATTTAATAAACTAAGGAAAAAGAAAAATATCTATGCTTCTTGATTTTTCCAACACATAGAATTATGTACTTGGGGATGAAATAATCATCCCCTATTTATAATAGTGAAGTGGCCGAATTTTTGGGCTTATTTTAGGCTTGGAAAAAATCTTTTCTTAGACTATAAGAAATTTTGAATATATCTCATATATTTTTTTCTCCACAATAAAATATTCCACAAAAATCTCACTCTCCTATTAATATTGAAACTTTCAAAAATTACAAGAAGAAATCCAAAGATTTGGATCTTCTTGAATATATGAGATATTCTTGTATTCCAAGAATACATATCTTCCATAATATCTTTCCAAGAAAATCAACAAAATCTTCTTTCTTCTTAAACACAAATTTTCGAAAATTAAAGGGAAAAAATCAGCATTTATATTTCTTTTTATTTTAATCACCTTATCATTATTGGGCTACTTAATGGGCTACTTGAGGGGCCTTAAGGAGAATTAAGATTGGACCTCCTAATGGACTTCTGAATTTCAATATTGAGCCCCAATATAATTCAGCCCATTAATATTAATTATTACCACTAATAAATTAATATTGCACTATCCATCTTAATCCATATTACGATAATATGGGCTCCCGGTTATTATTTCCCGCGTTTAAGATTATCAAGTCCATTAATTAATTAAGCTTCTGAATAGCTCTAAATTAATTAACATCTTTCACCTTGGAGTAAAGACAGCTCAACATTATTATTCGTACCGAAGAAACTAATTCTTCACTTGCAAGATTTGGTACAATAAAACTTCTGAGCCCACCAAGGGGACTAATCACACGAGCCATACTCGCACGCGTTTCTCCGTATTAAATCTTAACAACCGTCGTATGATTAATATTACTGCCCAAGACACAAAGTTTGAAGTCGCAATGATTCTCACCCAACATGAATCAAAGCAGTAACTATTAAACACTCACAGTCCTATTTAAGTGACGGAGATTAAGAAATCAACAACCACTGAGGTCTAATTCTTCACCTTTCAGAACAGAAGAATTTATCCTTGGTGTAGGACCTCTTCAACACATACTAAATATGCTAGTGCAATCTCTTAGTCAAGACAGACCAATCTGAGCCTTACACATCGACCTTTCACGGCGGATTGTTCAATTCCACCTAGGTCGTGAAAATGTACGTTTAGTTACAAGTAAACTGTTAATGTTGTCTTCCGTGATCGGGTATCACCACATTAACTACAATGTAACATGTACTATATATTGAACGGTTTGCAATAGAAATTCAACATTCAATCATAACTAAAGCAAACGCGATAAAAGAATTAATCTCATAAAACGAGTGTTTGATACACGAGTTATACAAAGTAAAAGCATACTTTCACGTATAACTCCAACAATCTCCCACTTATACTTAAAGTCTGCTTTTAGTATACATCACGCATGTCTTAGTGTAGTAGCTCTACGTGACATCTTATGTCAACCTACACTAACCTAATAATTCCTCCCACTTATACTTAAAGCAGATTGGCAATAGTCTTGAATCCCATTCCATCCACATGTCTCTCGAATGTACTCAGAGGCAGACCCTTTGTGAATGGATATACTAGGTTGTCCTCCGACATTTACCTTTGCCACCTCTTTATCTCCTCTCTTAATGATTTCTCGTATAAGATGGTGTTTTCTTTCAATGTGTTTGCTGGCCTTGTGGGCTCTCGGTTCCCTTGAATTTGCAACTGCTCCGGCATTATCACAAAAGACAGTTATCTTGTCGGGCAAATTCGGAACAACGTCCAAGTCCACTAAGAAGTACTTGAGCCAAATCGCTTCTTTCGCTGCTTCACAAACAGTTACTTATTCGGCTTTTATGGTCGAATCGGCGATGCATTTCTGCAAATCGCTTCTCCATGTCATGGCTCCTTCTCCCATGCAAAACACACTACCCGAGGTAGGTATTTTGGAGTCTATGTCTGATTGGAAATTTGAGTCCGTGTATCCCATGGGAATTAGATTGTCTGATTGTTAAATCAGCATTCCATACCAAGTTCTTTTCAGAAACTAAAGAACGCATTTAATTGCAATCTAATGTGCTTTCCCGGGGTTACTTCGATATCTTGCCATCATGCCCAAGGCAAAGCAGATATCCGGTCTCGTACACAACATTGCATACATGAGACTTCCTACGTCCGAAACGTACGGAACGTCTTTCATGTCATCTATCTCCACTTGCGTCTTAGGGAAAATTTCTTTAGATAGATGGATTCCGTGCCTAAAAGGTACAAAACCTTTCTTGGAATCTTGCATGCTGAAATGCTTCAAAACAGTGGCTTTGTATGAAACTTGCGATAAACCCAACATCCTCCTCTTGCGATCTTGAGTGAACTTGATCCCAAGGATGTGACCGGCTTTCCCTAAGTCCTTCATATCAAACTGATTTGACAGCCATACCCTTACGTCTGACAATACCTTTACATTGTTTCCAATGAACATAATATCGTCTACGTATAATACTAAGAATACCACCGCAGTACCGTCACACCTTTTATACACACAACTTTCGAACTTGTTTTGATCACAAACCCATAAGACTTAATAACTTGATCAAAACACTGGTTCCAAGTACGCGATGCTCGCTTAAGTCCATAAATGGGTCTCTTAAGCTTGCATACGAGGTGCTCTTGGCCTTTTTCAACAAAACCTTTGGGCTGTTGCATATAGATCCCATCAAGACTTCCGTTAAGGAAAGCTGTCTTGACATCCATTTGCCAGATCTCGCAATCTAAGTGCGCAGCGATCGACAAGAGAATACGGATGGACTTAAGCATAGCTACAGGCCACAGGCCACAAGCCTTGCTTTGAAGGTCTCTACCCTTCCGTCTGGTCCTCTTTTCCTCTTGTACACCCACTTGCATCCAATGGGCTCTACCCCACTAGGTGGATCAACCAACTCCCACACTTGATTATAATCCATTGAACCCACCTTGATTTCCATTGCGGTTTGCCACGCCTCCGCGTCTTTGTCTTGGATTACCTCGTCGTACGTTCATGGGTCTGATTCATCACCGGGAATCAAATCCGAAGATTCTCCAATTCCCATGAATCTCTCGGGTTGCCTTGCAATCCTCCCACTACGACGGGGTTCCGGTTGTGAAGGTATGACGTGTGGTATATCATCTTGTATACTTGGTATTGGAGTTCGCCCTCTTAACTCGTCTAAGGTAATCTCACTTCTTGGCTTTCTTTTGTTCATATAGTCTTCCTCCAAGAATTTAAAGTGCGAACTAATCACGGTCTTTTAATCCTTGAGACTATAGAACATACACCCTTTCGTTCCCATGGGATATCCTATAAACAACCTTAATTCCGAACGTGGATCCAATTTACCGGCTTCCTCGTCTAGCACGTATGCCGGACAACCCCAAATCCGCAAGTGTCTTAGACTGGGCTTGCGCCCGGTCCACAATTCCATTGGGGTTTTAGGAACCGATTTGGATGGCACCAAGTTTAGAATGTAAGTCGTTGTTTCCAAGGCGTTACCCCAAAACGACTTGGGTAAATCCGAATAACTCATCATGGATCTGACTATTTCTAAAAGAGTCTGGCTCCTTCGTTCCGCCACACCGTTCAATTGAGGGGTTCCCGGTGCGGTCAACAGGGATACAATCCCTTCGTCTGATAGCTAGTTCAAGAATTCATCGCTAAGGTATTCGCCTCTACAATCAAATCGTAGAAACTTGATACTTCTTTCCCTATGCATCATAAGGTAGATGTATCCATATCTCGAGTAATCATTGAAAAAGACAATTTACTCATACCCCTTCTTGCTATGATCGTCATTGAACTACACATATCGGTATGAACGAGTTCTAACACTTCCGTGGTTCTATTCCCCTTGGCTCCAAATGTCTTCTTGGTCATTTTACCCTCTAAACAGGATTCACAAGTTGGAAACGGTTCGACTTGGAATGATTCCAAGGATCCGTCTTTCACCAATCTCTCTATCCGCTTTAGATTAATATGACCTAGTCTAAGATGCCATAGAAGTGTTTCGTTCATCTCCGAAGAACGCTTTCTTTTATTACTCGAAATAATCGATGTGTTATTAGATTCAATTTTGTGAGTGGTGTGCCCAAATAATGGTATAAAGATCATCCATTGAAGTTCCGGAACAGATAAACTCATCGTTTCAAGCAATAATAACACCCTTATTAAAAGAAACCGAGTATCTATTCAAACAATTTAGAAACTGAAGGTTGAGTTCTTTCTAAACTAGGAACATGAGGAACGTCTCTCAAGACCATAACTCTATCTTCACAAGATAGGCGCATTTATCCCACTGCTTTAGCTGCCACTCTCGTAGCATTGCCCGATGTGATGGGGATCTCACTTCCGTTAAGTCGTCGGGTTAGCTTAAACCCATGAAACAAATGTGATCAGTAGCTCTCGTATCCACTATCCACGAATAGACAGCATACGCCACTTCACAAGTTTCGACGACTAAGGTGTGTGAATTACCTAACTTTCCTAGCCTCTTAGGCTTGGAACAGGCAGACCTCCATTGTCCTCTCTCACCGCAACTAAAACACTTCCCCTTCGATGCTAGCCTTTGCATTTGCCTTTCGCAACAATTAGATTTGCTTGGATCCGACCTTTGGTTCTCTTCCTCTTTTTCCCTCCCTTGGGACCAAAAAGAGGTAGACGGACCATTAGCCACCATAGCACTAGACTGGTGCTCCATTTTCACCTCCATCGAAACTAAAGCTTGCAAGAGCTCGGGCAAACGATTTGTCCGTTCATTCATCTGACAGTTCAGATGAAACTGCTCAAAGCTTCTCGGTAGAGAATGGTATATGAATCAATCAAAATCCGCACCAAGTACTTCCAACTTGTTAAGGTATGCCATTATCTTGAGAACGTACTCCCTCACGGGCGTTCTCTCCACCATTTCCAACTTGACCGAGTCATGTTTGGTGAACTGATTAGTCATGGGTTTGATGTGAAGACATCTATTCAGGGTGTTCCATGATTTCAACAGCGGATACAATGTGTTGGTCCCGTTTTTTCATTCACAAACAAAGACAATATGGGAAATTAGGAGAAATTTTTGTTTTAACACTGATGTTATGCAAGTTAGTAAAGCAATAAAGAACACAACAATGTAAAGTGGTTCGGAGGCTCAAGCTCCTACATCCACTGCCTGATTTAACAGGAAATCCACTACCCGGGATTCTTGTTTTTAACGTGCCAAGGTGCACACACAACTGGACTCACACCCCTCCGCGGAGCTGCCTCTCGAACTGGCCTCACATCCCTCTTCACTCAGGGACTGCCTCTCCTCACCTCACTGCAACACCTAACACTATCCTGGAAAGGGTTTAGTTTGGTTTGGTTCTCTCCAACTAGGTGAGATTTTCCCTTACATGGTTTTAGCCTGAAAGCTAGGATTGGGAAAATCTCTCTAAGCTTAGGATGTATATGATAGGCTCGAGTATACAAACTGGAACACTCAAATATGACTATGTAGAACTCAGGGTCAGTGTTCTTGATGGAGATGGTGCCTCCTTATGACTCCCTTATATTGCACCACACTCTCGCACCACCAGCTTCTTATAAATGAAGCTTGAGTTTATATTTATAGTGTGGATTTGAATGTTACCGTTGGAGAGAGTAACATTCAAATCCAGACTATCTCTGGAGTGAAATTCTCCTTTTCAGTAAAGTATGGCCTTGTCAGCTTTTGTCAGATTTGCTGCCTTGACTTGATTGGTCCACGTGGACTGAGTCCAACGGCTCTTTTCTTCAGGGTACTTGATCAGGGTAGTCCTGACTTCAGGCGACTTGTCTTCAGCTGACTTGTAATCCTCTCAGGATACCTTTCTTCAGTAGACTTGAAGTCCTCTTAGGAACCATCATTGGACTTTAAGTCTTCTGAGTGGACTTCATCAGTAGACTTGAAGTCCACTCAGGGGAGTTGACATAAGGCTATTTTTCAAGATTCCCAGCCTCAGTAGCCTGATTCCTTCAGGTCCTACTAGGCTCAGCACTGATCCTCTTGATCAGGCTCTTCACTGAGTAGTCCACTGACCAGCTTAGGAAGCCAGTTTTATATTCAGTGGGACTTCCTTAAGACTTCTCTTCAGGTTCAGGTCTTCTGACATGGCTTCAGATTGTTCTCATTGTGATATCATCTTGACTTCCTCAGGCTCTGTCAGTGAGTTCCCCCTCACTGAGTTCCCCCTCAGTAGAGTTCCCCCTCAGTAGAGTTCCACCTCAGCTGAGTTCTTCCTCCACTGATAACCTGTTCTACTTAGAAACAACTTAGCCTGACCTGAAACTAAAAGATACTATCCTGACTGCATTCAACCCTATTACATGTTGTTTTGGAGAATCATCAAAACTAAAATATCCCAACAATTTCCCCCTTTTTGATGATTCCAAAACTTCTAACAAAAAGATTTTCTATTACAAGAATGAGGTCAGAGCGCATGTAACAGTTTGAAACATGCAAAAATTCCCATAGTTTTAAAACATTTAAGATCTGCTCGGTTGACCAATTTTCTTAACAAAACTAGATCAGTGGTCATGTGAACAACCTGCTCTGATACCAATTGTTGGTCCCGTTTTTTCATTCACAAACAAAGACAATATGGGAAATTAGGAGAAATTTTTGTTTTAACACTGATGTTATGCAAGTTAGTAAAGCAATAAAGAACACAACAATGTAAAGTGGTTCGGAGGCTCAAGCTCCTACATCCACTGCCTGATTTAACAGGAAATCCACTACCCGGGATTCTTATTTTTAACGTGCCAAGGTGCACACACAACTGGACTCACACCCCTCCGCGGAGCTGCCTCTCGAACTGGCCTCACATCCCTCTTCACTCAGGGACTGCCTCTCCTCACCTCACTGCAACACCTAACACTATCCTGGAAAGGGTTTAGTTTGGTTTGGTTCTCTCCAACTAGGTGAGATTTTCCCTTACATGGTTTTAGCCTGAAAGCTGGGATTGGGAAAATCTCTCTAAGCTTAGGATGTATATGATAGGCTCGAGTATACAAACTGGAACACTCAAATATGACTATGTAGAACTCAGGGTCAGTGTTCTTGATGGAGATTGTGCCTCCTTATGACTCCCTTATATTGCACCACACTCTCGCACCACCAGCTTCTTATAAATGAAGCTTGAGTTTGTATTTATAGTGTGGATTTGAATGTTACCGTTGGAGAGAGTAACATTCAAATCCAGACTATCTCTGGAGTGAAATTCTCCTTTTCAGTAAAGTATGGCCTTGTCAGCTTTTGTCAGATTTGCTGCCTTGACTTGATTGGTCCACGTGGACTGAGTCCAACGGCTCTTTTCTTCAGGGTACTTGATCAGGGTAGTCCTGACTTCAGGCGACTTGTCTTCAGCTGACTTGTAATCCTCTCAGGATACCTTTCTTCAGTAGACTTGAAGTCCTCTTAGGAACCATCATTGGACTTTAAGTCTTCTGAGTGGACTTCATCAGTAGACTTGAAGTCCACTCAGGGGAGTTGACATAAGGCTATTTGTCAAGCTTCCCAGCCTCAGTAGCCTGATTCCTTCAGGTCCTACTAGGCTCAGCACTGATCCTCTTGATCAGGCTCTTCACTGAGTAGTCCACTGACCAGCTTAGGAAGCCAGTTTTATATTCAGTGGGACTTCCTTCAGACTTTTCTTCAGGTTCAGGTCTTCTGACATGGCTTCAGATTGTTCTCCTTGTGATGTCATCTTGACTTCCTCAGGCTCTGTCAGTGAGTTCCCCCTCACTGAGTTCCCCCTCAGTAGAGTTCCCCCTCAGTAGAGTTCCACCTCAGCTGAGTTCTTCCTCCACTGATAACCTGTTCTACTTAGAAACAACTTAGCCTGACCTGAAACTAAAAGATACTATCCTGACTGCATTCAACCCTATTACATGTTGTTTTGGAGAATCATCAAAACTAAAATATCCCAACACAATGTCTCCATGAACGCGCCTCAAATCCTCAGAAAGAGATGTCAAGATGATGCACTTCATGTGTTCGTTGTCATGCTTCCAATCATAAACTGCCTCTTCCCATTGCTTGACTTATCATTAGGCTTGCCGGGTATATTAACGTAAATAACCCAATTGTGTTTTCGTGCAGTAAGGACAAATTTAAAAAAAAATATTTCCAATCGATATAAATCACTCCAAAAGGTTTTATTAACTTTAAGTATATTAAACAGTGGATTAAAAGGTTGCGACATGATGAAATGAGAATAAAACATACATTCATATCAATATCTAGAAAATACGAAATTTCCACATAATTCGATCACATCAATTATATTGAAACCTTAAAACAATATAATCATGCATCAGCCAACATCTCGAAACAATTTAAATGCGCCACGAGGGGTGGTCTATACATTTAAACACATTCAAGCGGATTACAAACTTAAAAGTTACAAACCCTTAATTCAAAATTAATAGTTGGCTCCCACTTTGACCACATAGAAACTGACAGGGACTCCGAGGGGAGTAAGTTAATATCAATTTCCTATGCCTAAGTAATAACCATAATTAAATACAGAATTATTATTTCGCTTTGAGCAAGCCACTCGTGGTGAGGGTCAATACCGCCACTAGTAATAATCCACAATCATCCTTTCAGAATTTATTCATGTGAAATCCGTTCTTTTGGCCGATCCGAGGGGGAAATGTATTCCAAAAGAACTTCACAAATAAATAAATTATGGAGGTCAAAATAATCCAATTTTAATATCCGGAATAAAATTGCGATTATAAAAACATACTTAGTAATTTTCGAAAGTAAGGTTTTTCTTGGACAATTAAATTCATGCAAACACATATTAACAAATAATAATAAGTGCACGAAATAAAACATCCATCAAAACAAAAATTAAACACATTGGAGCACTCAAATCCAATTGTCACGGTTTAATTTCTTCACGTCTTGATGCGAGAAATCGTCCTTGTTGCTTTCCGACGTTCGTCTCGACGTGCTCCCACTCGAACAGCAACACTTCTTCAAAATAGCATCGTTTGGGGTTCAGGACGACTTTTAAAATCACACGAAAAAAAACACGAACCGAAAAAATTCCACGGCCTGAGATACAGCGCGCGTCGGCCCACGAAGTGGGCCAGCGCGCTTCCCGGCCCGAGAAGCGCCGAAACGCTGCCCGAAGCGCGCCGAAGCGCAGCCCCGAGGCACAGCCGATAATTATTTGAATTAATTAGGTGCAGCCTCGCGCCCGAGGCACGCGCGCGGTGCGCGCGGCGCCGTGCACCCGTCTCGCACGGCGTGCGCCGTGCACCCCCGTGCACCGTTTTTTCGCCGTTCGTTCTCGTTTTCTTCACCCCTTGCATGATTTTACGTCCATACACGCGCCACGCTTGTATGCGTCGTCCGGGTATGCCGTTTTTAATTCTTCGTTCTTCGTCACGATCCGGTTACAATTTATTTTTACAAAAAAAAATAAATACTAGATCTAGACTAGTCTATTACAATGATCGAATCAAAATAAAAACAACTAATCTACTTGTGGATTTTCTCACGATAAAAATGAATTCGAACGAATCGAATTAAAAAACAATTAATTTACACGCATGAAATTAACAACATTAAAACCATGACAATTGGATACCTGCAAAAAAGATCTAACAATTCTACTATCCAATTTTAATTTAATGTTTAACAATTTAAATTCCAATTTAAAATTCAGAGCCCTAAACCGTGGCTCTGATACCAGTTGTTGGGAAAAATAGGGGTGCCCAGAATCTATTCGGGATGAAATTTAAATACGAATTTAAATACAATTATTACTAGCATGAATTAATCCTAATTAATTCAAATAATAATTCCAACAACTAATTATCATCATGCATGTTAAATTAATTTCACATATTAACTAGGCGGAATAAACAAGTAAATATGCGATTAACGTACCTCTTGTAGTATTGGCCTTTGGATATACGGGACAATTGTAATCTCGCTCTATCAACCCAAAGCCTTCTCAAGTATTTTCCTTTTCACCTCACTTGATCGCCGGTGGGAGACGCTTTCAAGTAATTTAATAAACTAAGAAAAAAGAAAAATATATATGCTTCTTGATTTTTCCAACACATGGAATTATGTACTTGGGGATGAAATAATCATCCCCTATTTATAATAGTGAAGTGGCCGAATTTTTGGGCTTATTTTAGGCTTGGAAAAAATCTTTTCTTAGACTCTAAGAAATCTTGAATATATCTCATATATTCTTTTCTCCACAATAAAATATTCCACAAAAATCTCACTCTCCTATTAATATTGAAACTTTCGAAAATTACAAGAAGAAATCCAAAGATTTGGATCTTCTTGAATATATGAGATATTCTTGTATTCCAAGAATACATATCTTCCATAATATCTTTCCAAGAAAATCAACAAAATCTTCTTTCTTCTTAAACACAAATTTTCGAAAATTAAAGGGAAAAAATCAGCATTTATATTTCTTTTTATTTTAATCACCTTATCATTATTGGGCTACTTAATGGGCTACTTGAGGGGCCTTAAGGAGAATTAAGATTGGACCTCCTAATGGACTTCTGAATTTCAATATTGAGCCCCAATATAATTCAGCCCATTAATATTAATTATTACCACTAATAAATTAATATTGCACTATCCATCTTAATCCATATTACGATAATATGGGCTCCCGGTTATTATTTCCCGCGTTTAAGATTATCAAGTCCATTAATTAATTAAGCTTCTGAATAGCTCTAAATTAATTAACATCTTTCACCTTGGAGTAAAGACAGCTCAACATTATTATTCATACCGAAGAAACTAATTCTTCACTTGCAAGATTTGGTACAATAAAACTTCTGAGCCCACCAAGGGGACTAATCACACGAGCCGTACTCGCACACGTTTCTCCGTATTAAATCTTAGCAACCGTCGTATGATTAATATTACTGCCCAAGACACAAAGTTCGAAGTCGCAATGATTCTCACCCAACATGAATCAAAGCAGTAACTATTAAACACACACGGTCCTATTTAAGTGACGGAGATTAAGAAATCAACAACCACTGAGGTCTAATTCTTCACCTTTCAGAACAGAAGAATTTATCCTCGCTGTAGGACCTCTTCAACACATACTAAATGTGCTAGTGCAATCTCTTAGTCAAGACAGACCAATCTGAGCCTTACACATCGACCTTTCACGGCGGATTGTTCAATTCCACCTAGGTCGTGAAAATGTACGTTTAGTTACAAGTAAACTGTTAATGTTGTCTTCCGTGATCGGGTATCACCACATTAACTACAATGTAACATGTACTATATATTGAACGGTTTGCAATAGAAATTCAACATTCAATCATAACTAAAGCAAATGCGATAAAAGAATTATTCTCATAAAACGAGTGTTTGATACACGAGTTATACAAAGTAAAAGCATACTTTCACGTATAACTCCAACAATTTTTGGATGTACATTATAATGGATTTTTTGAAGATTCGAAATATGTTGGTAGTAGTTTTGGTGCTGTTCGGATATTTGAGCAGAAGATGAAGCTCAGTAACTTTAGTAGACTTGTTCTTGAATTTTGTGGTCCAACTAGCTGCGGGAAATATTATACATTTTTCGAACTTGCAAAATTCGGATCTCCATCAAAGGTTAAAAATATTTTTGTTGAGATTAAGAACGATGATGATGTCGAGTCGTTTCTTACTTGTTCAGATGCCCCCGAGGTTTATGTGTGCAGTGAGTTACTTGAAATCCCCATTTGTGAAGATTTAGGTGAGCAGGGCACGACAAGTTCATCTGTTAAAAAAAAGATATGAATGGTTTGGAGGATTTAGCTTCTAATAATTTTAGTTTTCCCCCAAATATTCCCGATCATCATGTGGCTATAGATAGTGACAAAGAGTTAGGTAGTCCCCACTGTTCTGAATCTTCATACTCCTCCTATGAATCAGAGGATGAAGATGACTGCCCACCCCCAGTACCCACCCATCCAGTACCTAATCTGCCTATTCCTGATCCTTGGTTCCTCCCAATCATCCCCAAAAATTTACATCCCCAGGAAGTACATTCCCCACCAACCTTCCAAAAGCACGTTCCTGGACAGTTATCCACAAATGACGTATTTTTGTCCAAAGCAGAAATGGTTCACTCTGTTGGTCTCCACCATCTTAACAATCACTTAGAGTTTCGTATTGCACGGTCGTGTACTGAGAGATGGGGTGCGGTCTGTCCTAATTCGGACTGTTCCTTTGCAATCAATGCAAGGTCCATGAAAGGGGTATGGGGGTTCAGCCTTTGTAAAAGTCACACATGTCGTTTTGATCCCGATCGCAATCGACCAAGAAGGCTCCCTTCAAAAGTGCGTGGGTCCATATTTGCTAACAAACAGAAGGACAGGGAGGATGCCTACACACCCAAGAGTATCCAAACAGAGTTGAGTAAAATGTATGGGATGGATGTGTTGTATGGCCAATCCTTTAGGTCGAAGCATCGCATGGCCGACATAATATATGGAAATCATCTCGAGTCATTTAAGATGCTTCCTTCTTACCTGGAAATGCTAGGTACTGCAAATCCCGGATCTCAAATGAAGCTTTTAAGGGAACATGGCAGTAGGTTCAAATATGTTTTTTTTTGCGCTTCGTGCTTCAATCGATGGTTTTAAACACGCAAGGCCTGTTATAGTTGTCGATGGAACTCACTTGAAGGGAAAATACAAGGGTATTGTATTTGTTGCTGTTACCCAAGATGTGAACCATCGAGTGTTTCCCCTGGCAATGGGCATTGGTGCTGTAGAAAACAATGAGTCATGGACGTGGTTCCTTCATCGATTAAGAGAAGCCTTTGGTTCACCTCCAGGTCTTTTGATTGTGTCTGACCAACACTTGAGCATAATACATGCTGTTGAGACTGTTTTTCCGGGTGTAGCTCATGGTTTGTGTTTTTTCCATCTAAACAAGAAATATGCTAAATACGGGAAGACTGTGGCAGATTGTTTCTCATCAGCAACACATACCTATATTCCTGATGAATTCAACAGGTACATCTAAATTGTAAATTCTTTATCCTTTAATTATTTTTGCATAACATGTTTTTGAGTTCTTACTCTTGTGTTTTAATTTATGTAATTTGGAATCATATGTAGATGCATGAGTGTTCTTGATAGTGTTTCTGGAGGTAAACTAGGTGAATCTCTATAAAGTAAAGGGTTTGATTGCTGGTCACGAGTTCACTGCAAAACTCGTCGGTATGAGTTCATGACGTCAAACTGTGCAGAGTCGTGGAACAGTCGAATTCTTTGGGCACGTGATAAGCCAGTTGTCTATGTTTTAGAAGCAATTAGACATGTTATGCAAGATTGGTTCAACGAAAGGAGTACTGAACTAGGTTCAGAGTCTGGTTACCTTTGCTCGCGTGTATCCGATATCCTTTCTAGGCAATAAATAATGGTCGATTCACACAGCGTCAAGCAGGTGACTGCATATCAGTTTACAGTATCCAGGGAAAACATCAGTTACATGGTCGACTTGGATAAACGTACCTGCTCACGCTTTCAGTTTGAAAAAGAAGGTATTCCATGCGTTCATGCTCACTCTGCCATCAGGTACGATGTATATTTGTCGTACAGTTTTATTTTGCTGATATTTGCGATTAGTATGTTTATTGGTTCGTTAATAATGTTGACATGTGATTAGTATGATCATTGCTTACTTTATTGGTGTTTTTACAGGAAGCGTAATTTGAAAGTGAGTAGGTATGTCGATATTTGCTACACATCTGATAGTGTGCGACGAATGTGGGCTGGTTCAGTAATGCCCGTACCCGATCCGAAAAACTGGTGTGTTTCTGAAAATACGAAAGATGTTGTATGCAATCCACCACCTATACACAGGCAAGCTGGTCGGCCAAGGATGAGCAGGAAGAAAGCCAAATTAGAGTTGAAGCCTAAGAAGAAGCGCAAGAGACAGCAATGCGCACACTGCCATGGGTTTGACCACAATCAAGCAACCTGCCATGTGTTCATGCCTTTAAATTCTGGAAAAAGTCAACATTCATTGGATGAACCAGAGTCATCCTGTCGTCCTCCTCAAAGGAGTCATTCCTAATGTACTAACATTCAACTTTGGAATATTAATTAATGATATGTATTCTGCTATTTGGTATATTTTGTAATAGTTTGACAAGTTTTGTAATGTGAATGGGATGTGGCATATTCTAGCTTGTATATATACGTTAATTTCATTATTATTTGTCTTAGTTTTTTTAAGTGGTGGTAACTACTTAGTTGATGTGGAATGGGACGGAGTGTAGTGGAGTGTATTGTTAAGTTTGTGGACTGTAATGGAATGTGGCGTATTCTAACTTGTAGATGCATGTTCCTTTATTATTAACTGTGTTTAATTTTTTGGCTGGTGGAAACAATGTAGTTCATGTGGAATGTGTCGAAGTGTAGTGGAGTGGGTTGTTAAGTGTGTGGAATACAGTTATTAATTATTTTCTCCTCCTGGAATATTTAGACCACACTATGTTTAGACCACACATTATTCCACATTTAGACCACACTATTTTTATAAGAACTTCATGTCCACGTTACAAGTACTGTATTTCAATTTAATACACATTCTTGGGAGTTTAGACCACACTATTCTATTCCACACCAGTCCATACTATTCCACATAGCGGTAGTTTTATTGCAACCCAATACACATTATTCCACATTTAGACCACACTATTCCACACTTGTAAACCCCTATATACATTATTTCACATTTATACCACATTATTCCACATTTACACCACAATATTCTATTCCACACCAGTCCACAATATTCCACATAGTGGTAGTTTTATTGCAACCCAATACACATTATTCCACATTTAGACCACACTATTCCACACTTGTAAACCCCTATATACATTATTTCACATTTATACCACATTATTCCACATTTAGACCACAATATTCTATTCTACACCAGTCCACACTATTACACATAGCGTTAGTTTTATTGTAACCCAATACACATTATTCCACATTTAGACCACACTATTCCACACTTGTAAACCCCTATATACATTAATTCACATTTATACCACATTATTCCACATTTACACCACAATATTCTATTCCACACCAGTCCACAATATTCCACATAGCGGTAGTTTTATTGCAACCCAATACACATTATTCCACATTTAGACCACACTATTCCACACTTGTAAACCCCTATATACATTATTTCACATTTATACCACAATATTCCACATTTACAACACACTATTCTATTCCACACCAGTCCACAATATTCCACATAGCGGTAGTTTTATTGCAACCCAATATACATTATTTCACATTTAGACCACACTATTCCACACAGTCCACACTATTCTACATAGCGGTAGTTAATTTTGTAAACCCAATATACATTATTTCACATTTATACCACACTATTACACACAGTCCACACTATTCTACATATCGGTTGTTAATTTGTAAAGCCAATATACATTATTTCACATTTATACCACACTATTACACACAGTCCACACTATTCTATATATCGGTTGTTAATTTGTAAACCCAATATACATTATTCCACATTTAGACCACACTATTCCACACAGTCCACACTATTCTACATAGCGGTAGTTAATTTTATAAACCCAATATACATTATTTCACATTTATACCACACTATTACACACAGTCCACACTATTCTACATATCGGTTGTTAATTTGTAAACCCAATATACATTATTTCACATTTATACCACACTATTACACACAGTCCACACTATTCTACATATCGGTTGTTAATTTGTAAACCCAATATACATTATTTCACACTTATACCACACTATTCCACACAAGTCCATACTATTCTTCATAGCGGCAGTTAATACCTTCGGTTTCAAACCAAACCCGAATAATCCCAATTATTATAAAATTAGGGCCAGAAAAAAGAAATTACTAAAAAATCACAGTGTGGCGCCAATTTCTTATAAATGGCGCCAACACCTATTCCCCCAAAAGTAAATTCTGACAACTGAAACCAATCCCAGTCCAATCGAAGCGGCGCCTTCAGCCGTGCCCAATCCCAGTCCAATCCAAGCGGCGCATTCATTGACCCTTTCCCAATTCGACTCCAATTAGACCCTATGGTTATTTAATCACCCAAATGTCATACTAGAAACTCTACCTTTTCCAGTGCAAAATTTGTCCAGTAAAAGATCATCAAAATGGAAATCACTGTTCATCTTCCCCCTGAAATCATAGGAGAAATATTTGTTAGGTTGCTTTCTAAGCCCGTTGTTAGGTGTAAGATCCTGTCTAAGGAGTGGTTTCGTATAATATCAGATCTCTCTTTTGTGAAAAGGCACAGAGCCCAAATGAGGCTCCAGAATAAAGTCCGCATACTCTTTCAAGAAGAGGATCATTTCATGCCATTCCAATACGAACCACCAGTCCATGGTGGTCCTGTATTGAGGCGCGTCGTTAGGGGTTATAGAGATTTTGAATACCTTGGTTCGTGCAACGGTCTAGTTTTGGTGTGCGGCGGGGATTCTATTTTTTTCCTACTCAATCCAACTACAGGGATGCGTACTTATGTGCCTCCTGAACCAATCAATTTCCCCGCCCAGGTGAATGGTGCATGCACACTATTTGGGTTGGGCTACAATGAGAGGAATGACGATTATCATATCCTCCGGATCTCTCTGTTCCACAGTAGTATTTGGCTCTCAGAGGTCAAGATATTCTGTAGGAATGCCTCTCAGTGGATGGATCTTGGTCAGCATCCTCACGAAAGTCTCATGTCTGGAAATGGTGTCTATGCCAATGGATGTCTACACTGGAGGGTTTATTCTCGACACCTATCAGTTTTTAATTTGGAGCACCAACAATTCTCGCTCATCACTGTACCTGAGTGCATCTCCCAGAGCAATTTGTATTACAATTTATCCTCTTTAAACAATGAAAAATTGGTTTTGTCCAGGTGGCTCTACACTCCCAATGAACCTGTTGACGTTTGGATTCTGGAAAATTACCACTTTCCTAATTCCTGGACAAGATATGAAGTTACCCTAGATGTACCCATTTTCATACCGCGCTATATTAACTTACAGCCGCTCTATCTTGTGGAGCCACGACGAAACAAGATTGTGTTTAGGTTAAATCCAATTGGCACTTTTGGCTACTGGGACATCTTGTAGGGGAGGTTCTTCTTTATTGATGACCAACCAATAGTTAATGTTCCATCCTCTGTTTTCCCATATATTGAGAGCTTCGAGTAGCGATGCATAGAGTGTAGTAGTAATTTTATTCATGTAATTTTATTCTGGGTTTAGTTTCTAAACAATCATGCTATGCTTTTTATTAATACAAGTTGTTTTGCAAATATGGGTGTTGTCTTTGATCAATATGTAATTTTTTGCACTTTGAAACGGACTCAGTATTTTAGGTTGTGTCCAATATATAAATTACCTATTAATTAATATAATAAATATTATTTAACACATACTAGAAAAATAAATGCTTTGATTTTTAAAGACTTTTCATTTGGAAATGTAAAATTTTGAATCTTCTATTTATTGTTCTATAAAAAAAATTAATCTACTAATTCTAATTATTTACTTTCTCAAAATATTTAAGAAAAATAAGTTTAAACAAAATTTTGAAAAAATGTGTGTTCTTAAAGTCTTAGTTGTTGAGTTATTCACGGGGTGATATACTAGTTAATCTAAAAAAATATGTTAAATATAAGTTCATTTGGGAGTGAGATTAATCAAAAAGTTTAACGTTCTTTTATTTTTAGGGGTATGTTTAGGGTTTAGGGAGGTCTAGAATTGGATAATGAGATTAAGAATCAAAACTAATATTTTTGGTGGGAAAATTTAATTTTTTTTTAAAAGTGGAGCGGGGTTTAGGCTAGGCTCATTCCTTCCAAAAAAATTCTGGGAATTCTTATTAGATATTAGCCTTTTAAAATAAATTTTAAAAATAAAATTGATTTTCTTGTGTAATTAAAATTGATGACCAACCAATAGTTAATGTTCCATCCTCTGTTTTCCCATATCTTGAGAGTTTCGAGTAGGGATGCATGGAGTGTACTAGTTTGTAAACAATCATCCTATGCTTTTTATTAATACAAGTTGTTTTGCAAATATGGGTGTGGTCTTTGATCAATATGTAATTTTTTTACTAGACACATATCTATAGTAATATAATAACAAAAGTTAACTACTAAAAATAGAAAGAATTTCTTTTAACACAAAAAAACAACTAATATTTTTATCATGATGTACTAAATTACTTATTAATTAATATAATAAATATTATTTAACACATACTAGAAAAATAAATTCTATTATTTTTAAAGTCTTTGTGTAAAATTTTCATCAGTTTAGCAAAAAAATTTTATCTTCTATTTATTGTTCTATATAAAAAATGAATGTACTATTAAGAAAAAAAAGTTTATAAAAACTTATAACAAATGTGCATTCTTAAAGTCTGAGATGTTGAGTTATTCACGTGGATGATGTATGTATTATACAAATGTACACATATATAATTAATATTGCCTAAACTAAATTTAGAGTTCAATGATCTTTATTTTAATTGGTCTATAGATCGAAAATTTAGTTATATTATTCACAATTTAAGACCCCAACAAATAATAATTTCTATAAATAATTAATAAAAATAATGATGAACCTGAAACATGTTTTGACGAACGCCTCTATTTTGTTTTCCATATTGAATTAATTTAATTTAAAGAAATTATTGTTTGTTAGGTCTTAAAATTGAGACACAAAAATGTAGAAGAAGGCCTAAACTGGGGGAAAAATTAAAAAAAAAAGTGAGTTGCTCTAATTTCAGTCACTTTAAAAATGAGGGCAAAGTATTATATGAAAATAGTTCATGATAATCTTATCATGACACAATTTTAAAGTATCATTAATTTAATCGGGAGTATCATTAATCTGATCAGGTGTATCATTAGTCCGAGTTCAACAAAATTTAAAACAATTACTATGTAATACCACTGACTCAGATTAGTGATACCCCTGATAGGTTTAATGATACTCCTGATGAGATTAATGATACTTTAAAACTATTTCATGTTAAACTTATTATGAAGCGTTTTCATATAAAATATAATAAAAAATGAGTAGTTATATTAACGCATTGCTTTATTTAAACATATGTAATCAAAAGCTAAAAAAAAAAATTTAAATTAATTTTTGAACTGATCAGCATTGCTTTAATTATAATTATTTTTACATAACATTAACACAAACTAATATTGGGCACATAATCAGTCAATATTCGAATTTTATTTGTTTAGGGTTTCCCACTACCATTGACCAACCACTCCTCAATATCAATATTCCTCCACAATCCCCAAACTCAATCCCACGTACTCAATCTACATAAAATCCACCTTTTGTCTCAACTATTTTTCGGGAAATTAAAAAGCACCCCTCTTATCATTCTTGGGAGATTAAAAGGACGCAACCCTTCGCCACGCCAACAGGGAACCTGGTCTTTAAATATCCAACGATTGGTTACTTATTTTTCATCCATCTAATCTAATCTCATCTGTAATTTGCCCTCTTCTCTTATTCAACTACAACAAATGGAAGATACATACATGATAGAGCTAACTCATCAGCAGAATCGGAAGTTTGCCCGACTACAAGATTTAGGCGTTGTCTGCCAGCAAAAAATTGACGAGGTATAAAATTTTTTGAGATTTCCCTTTTCTTTCTTTAGGGTTTACAAACCAATAGTTATGGGTATATATGTTTGGTGTCTCCATATATGTGAAATCTTTGTGGTAAAAAATTTATTGTAGGCGGCTCGTACGATGCGGGAGATTGAAGAGATTAATTTGAGTTTGTTTAATGACCGGGTGATGGTGTTGAGCCATTTGGTTGAGAAAAATCGGAAGAAGATTGACTGTATAAGAGGCTATGTTTCGGACGACATGATCGGGAGTATCGAGGACGACATTACCGAATACAAACGGAAACTGGATATGGCGACACGCGATTACGTACGCGAGGCCAAACTTTCCCGTTCAAGATGGGAATCCTAAGTATTTCCCGATTAATTGTACTTTTATTTATTGGACTGCAAGGGAAATTTTGATATTAATATTAACCCCAAGTTCTACTTTATCGTTGTCTTTTTTATTTTATTTATAGTAATTTTCTTCATTAATTTTACAAAAGGTATTACTCTAGAAAAAAATTGATTTAATTGGTTCAAAACAATCTATAAGCTACTTTAACACATTCTTTCTCATCGAATAGGGCTCCTAACCTTCAACGGCTTACTGTCATAAATCCTTTTGCCGGACTGACCCCTCGTGGATTAGTTTCTGCTCTTTCAAGGATGGTAGATTTGAAAGAGCTTGAACTCAGGTTTGTCTCGGCTCCCGGATTCACTCCTGAAAATATTCGTGCCATTGGCATGGCTTGCCCAATGCTAAAGACTTTCGAAATTGTGACTTACTATGACGATGTTGATGCTGAGGCTTCCGACGACGACGATGACGGTTCATTATTTGTGGAGGCGATTGTGGAGTCTATGCCGGGGGTTGAAAACATCGCCATCAACGTTGAATGGTGTAGAAGGAGCATGTTGGAATGGCTATTCATCAATCTGCCGAACCTTAAAAGCTTGAAGATTTGTGGAAGCCTCCACACAAACGTTAATGGTGTTGATCCTCTCTCAGTTCACCGTAGATATGGGTTTAGGTTGTCTAGGCTTAATGATTATAGGTTTGATTGCATTTTATTCATCAAGAACTGAAGAATTTCTGTTTTTATTTTGTTATTTTGTGAGGCATATGTACTGGTTTACAATGTTTATGTTTTAGGCATCCGTATTTTGTAAATGTCCATTTTCGTATTTCTCCATCGTACAAGTATATGCATTGAAAAATATTTCAAATGCTAAAATGATATTTATTTTGCAAAAAATGCAAAATGACAAAAGGACTTTATTTTGAAATGAAGGGAGTATAAAAATTGTTCTTATAATGTACATAAAAAATATAAGAAATACTCTTATGTAAGATGGTTTCATACATTAATTAGAGAATGCTTCACTTGAATATTTGGATCATACTCCTCTTGAAAAAAGTATTTAAATTCAAAATATTTAATTCATTTAACCAATTTTTAAGAAACATCATTAAGTTTCTTTGAGGATAGTACTCGAACACGGAATAATTATAAAAAATATACACGAATTTCAATTAACTAAGTAAATTTTATAGAATACAATAGGAAAATATATATAGTCAAATATAATTGAATTTCAATTTAATTCAACCATTATTTTGGACCCAATAATTTTTTATTTGAATGAATAATAAATTTGTATTTGATTAATAAATAAAGTTGAATGAAACATTAAATATAATTGGCAGGAATATATGAATGCTATTTTTAGCAGACTTTGCTGTTATTATATATATAATATATATATGAGTATTGCCAAAAGTATTCCACCACACAAGTATTCCACCACACAACTATACCACATGAGTATTCCACCATATACCACATGAGTATTCCACCACACAAGTATTCCACCACACAACTATACCACATGAGTATTCCACCATATACCACATGAGTATTCCACCACACAAGCATTCCACACAAGTATCCACACAACTATTCCACACAAGGATCTAGATTACCAGTCCATATAAGTAGTCGAATTAAGTTACACCACAAATTGCATAAATAACACAACAAACCACTAATAAAATACTAATAAGCATTTCTAACCAACAACATAACACATATAATGCGATAGATTTAGATGTACTTATCAGTCACTTCCAGACTCTCCCGAACTAAAGCTTATATCACCTGGATAGTCTAGTTCCTCATCTGGGTCTTGTTGAATCAATTCAGGGACATTTCTCTCATCATAATCACAGTAGGTGGCAGGGAAAAACTCATCATCATCTGGGTCATCTGGTCCTCGTTCTATTGCGTTGAAAATTTTGTACATCCGTAGATACAATGGGTCCCCTTCGTGTGTGTATGCCTCTGCGAAAATATTTTTCTAAATTTGTAAAACCAAAGACATTAGAAAATACAAGAGTACAAGTAATATTTAAATTAGGTGAAAGACATATTTCCTCTCTCCAATCTGTAGATTTGTTACCTGAAGTATTCTCTGCCATAGATCATGGGGCACATACATCCTGTTCGTCACTCTGTCCCAATGAACATAAAAAATGTTAAGGATTGAACCAAAAAGAGTCCATCGTCTCTTGAGTTCATCAATGCATGCAATTATACCCCCGCGAGTATAATCGAATGAGAAAGTGGAGTTTATATGGTTTTGCAAATTCGCAATGCATTGTTCGTTGGATGATTTGGGATTCCAACGTCCTTCCTCTTTCTCGGTCACCAAAAAATCAACCATAACCTCAGCGACAAGCCTATTCCAACGACCCGACCCATACAAAAATCTATCTTGTGGGTTACTTGATTAATCACCCATTGGTTTGTGATTTTTTTGGAATGACTAAGTTGGAGGAAATAATAACAGGAAAATGGCCGAATGTTAATGGGTAAATCTGTTGTGGTCACTTCTCCATTATTTTGGTCAAAGACATATCTACTTCTGTCAGTCAAAAGAGGCCAAGATAATACAAACAAACATACTGACACAACTCCAAAATTTAATTAAATATATTTACAAATTGTGTTACAAGATAAAAATAACAAATCTCATCATAAAAAACTGGGATACGTCATACTTTGCAACTGTTTTGTTTCAACAATAAGAAATTAAATAACACTAATAGCGAAACCTTATAAAGCACAAACACATAGCTATGATAATGAGGATCCATTTTTTTTATTCTGCAGTTTAGCAATTTGTCTTTCGTGGGAGACAATTTGGTGTGCTTGATCTTTGATTTGGGCCTCCAAGATTTCAACAGCTTCTCTTGCGTCTAGTTCCCGTTTTGCAAGATCTTTATTTTCAAACATGAGTGAATCGATTCTCTTCATCATTCCAAAAAACATTCCTTTTTCAGAAACTCCAATTTTGCCGACCAAAACTTTGGTTATAGTTTGAAGCTCCCCATAAACCAACATGAAAAAAATAAATTGAATGTCTTACATCTTATTGTCTACAGGTCCTTTAAGTCATACAAACTACAAATAACCTCAAATATTGCAAGGCAACAAGCAACATATATGATAAAATAACACCAAGCAGTGTTGGTGAGGATATTATTTCATGAACTCCTTATCAATGGACGAATTCCCTACCTCGAAGTGGTGCTGCAAAAAAAAATTCTATATGGGGTATACATATTAGCAAATAATCAAATTGAACTTAAAAAAAAGAACATATTTAGATCATGTGGCAAACCTTTGTGTGGTCATGTTCCGTTTCCAAAGAATTGCAGCTTGAATCTGTCTCTTTATTTATCCCTATACCCTGCACCGAAATCAAGAGATTTCAATAAACGTTTGATTCATAATATTTTCTATTGTATAAACAACGTATAACAAGTTTAAACAACAACTTATAACTCTCCTCAGTAGTTCCCGGAGATCTTGTCAAACTACTGCCTTTGATGTCTTTGCAACCCAAATGTCCAGTTATGGTCTTCAATACAGTCAACATTTCATCATTCCTTTTGTTAGCCTCTTCCAACTGTGTCTGTAGAAGTTTGTGCCTCTTTTCCATTCTTTCAAAGCCATCTTGGACACATTTTGTTAAAACCGATTTAGTCGGGACTTCAGGGGACCCCAATTCAGCCAACTTTCGTTTATCTTTCGACATACTTGTATGACCGAGGATGTACGGGTCTACTCCCACTATATGATGCGGAGGTGGGGAATCAATAAGAATCTTCCTATCCCAATCAACAACCAATTTATAGTAATGGGAACACAGTTCAGCCTCACTGGGTTCTAACCTCCCGGGGTTGAGATTTCTTCAGACAAAAAAAGTAAAACAGAATTATATCGGTTTTATCACATGTACACTTATGAAACTACTGACAAATAAACAAATATTTTAATGAATAACATACTCATATCTTCACACATTAAGTCCCCGGTATCGGAAGTGTTGAAAACTTTCTTACTCAACATTTTGAATGTAGGTTTATCCGGAGAGGTCCACCTGAGCATCCGAGGCATGCGCATCCTGCCATCGGTAACTGGAAATGCACAAAATGATGAAACACGAGGGATAGCTTCGTATGCCCAGAATTGCAGAACGTGAGCGAATCCATCGCACTCGAAACTTGCCTCTTCCACAAGTCCTATTGTGTCTTGAAACCGTCTGAATGTGTCCACAACAACACCTAATGCAACTCGTCCCCATGGAAAATGGTTGAATTCATCAAAATTATCAAGTAGGTGAACATATGTAACATCAAGCTCCTTCCTATCGTGGGTGACAAGTAAAATACCATATAGTATTAACAACATTGCCAATCGCCTTCTATCTTTAGGTTTAGCTTTTGGGCACCCGAATGATGAAATTATATCATTTAGATACAGGGAATGCTTTGAAGGAAACACCCTTGAGAAGAAATTGGAACTGGTGGGTTTAGGTGGATAGTGACCAAATTTCAACCCTGTGATTAGAGAGAACTCCCGAGGACCAAATTCTGCCCTTTTTCCAAACAAGTTGAAAATGATACTGTTTCCATTAACATTCTTGACTTGGTTCAAGAGGTGAAGGTGTAGATTTCCTTGGAATTTCTGAGTTTGTAGCTTTAAAAACTGGCCGAAGCAAGTTTTCCCTAATTTTTCAAAATTCGCCTTATCCATCCCATCGTTAATTAACGATAATATTTGATCAATCTCTGCAGCAGCATTCACTTTTATTGGATACCAACCAGACCCCGGACCGATGCCCATCTACCCAGAAAGCAATATAAGAATCACACAATATTCTACTATACCCTAGATCATTGGGGTCCCTAAAATTAAACTAGCTTCATGGATAGTATAACTATACTACACCTTTAATCATGTAATTCAAGATTGCTATTAAAATTATAAACCCAACCCATATACAAACCTAATAAATGCACAAGATCATGAATTGAATTGTCGCTAAACTAAACCAAGGAATTGAACGAAGACCTCAATTGTACACAAGAATTGTAGCTATAAAAACCCAGATGACATATATAATTGACACAAAGTAAGTAAAAAACGGTCATAATTTGGAAACAATCACCTGATGTTGTTGTAAAGGGGAAGATGTAAATTCGCAAACTCGCGGAAGTGACCGATATCTAATTTAATGATTGGCGAACAAATACCATAAACCCATTGAGGGTTACTCTGCAACTGTTTTGTTTGGATTTGTTACCCTAAATCATTTTTCCAGCATTCAATTGAACGCACCAACTAGGAAAAATATCATGTGGTTAATATGATATATAAAACGATGTCGTTTCTTGCACTTGGCCAAGTTTGTCACAATAATGTGGAAAAAATTCCAATAGTGTTAAACAAAATAAATAAAAATTATTCAGACTACAAAATCAATTAAAATAATTTTAAATATAACTTATATTTTACATATTTGAGTAAATTTGTATAATTAAAAATAAAATAAAGTAAAAATATTGAAGTAATAAAGATTGATGAATTAAATGATATTGATAGTGGGGTAATGAATAGTAACATTTATACCTGGAATGGATGGGGGAGTAATTTTGAAATTTCACTTATCAACTTAAAATAAAAAATACAGAATATATATAGAATATGTGTACTAAGATACTTGAACATGAATGAATAAGGACAAAATAGAAGTAAAAGACAACCACTTTCTTCTTTGAATTATCATTTCAAGCAATAGAGCCCCTGTCTTGGTCAAAAAGGCAATTTATAGGAATCAAATTTTCATGCCTTATACTTATACTTCATCACAATACACTAAAAACACGGTTACTACCATATTAAACTGTGCTTGCACCATGCCTTCCATCCATTTCACACAAACCCCACCACAAGAAATATTTCTGTATAATGAGAAGTGGAGTTATGAAATGGATCACGTTTTCATCAATGCGTTGATCGTAGAAAAAATGTTTCGGCGTTGGTATGGAAGAAGCCAAGTAAACTTTAATGCATGTGTAAGTGCTATTGCAGAGGTTAACAAAATTTGCCATAAGAGACTCACGTGGGCAGATGGCATGGAACGTTGTAGTGAACTCGAAAACCGATACGATGTGTTCAAGTTAATGATCGACCATCCACGAGTGTGGTGGGACCGTGAGCAAAACATCATCAACACTTCTGAACAAATTTGGCATCGAATGATCCGGGTAGGTTTGCAATACCTTTTATGTATTACCTTTAATACATCTTATATTTTTATGTATAAACAAAATAAATATTTTTCTGAAAAGGAGAACGTCTTTGTAAGAGCATACGTCCACCGAGGGGAGCCAGAGTATGTGAAGCTCCGCATGTTGTTTGCCCATCCAGGAGAGCATGTTCCAGAAGATGTGAGTGTATATGTTGAGGCTCAACAAATTTTGGAAGCAATGAGCATACAAGATAGTCCGGTTGTCTCACCTTCAGCAGTGCGTGGTCGTCGCCGTACACGAACCGAAATCAGGTTGTTTGACGAACCGGAAGTGGACGTTGAACCAGATCTAGACTTTCAAGTTGGAACATGGTTAGGACCTTCAATCAATTCGGACGAGGATGATAATTGAAGAGTTGGGGTTGTAGGTTGTCAACTAGATCTATTAGGATTGATGCATCTTTTAAGTAGTTGCTATGTATGCTTGAAGTTTCCCCTATGTTAGGGTCTTCAATTCGACAATGTTGTAGTTTGTATCGTTTGAAAATGTTTATGTTGTTTGAATTCGTTAAGGTTATGTGGACTGTTTTGTATGTTTTGTAATTTTCGTATAATAGGAAATTATTTGGCTTATTAGTACACTTAATTACAAAATAAACATTCCAATTTTAAGCACCCCTCACCCATCTTAACAAAAAATTAATACAATTCATTACCAAAATATAAAATACTAAAAACTACGACCGAGACTCAGAATTATCCATTGCACGTCTTTTTAGCCAATCCTGCCGTGTTGGTACTAGAGAGGGTTTGAGAAATAGTTGATGCAGTATATCCCACAACGGCTCTTCGAACTGGGTATATGAATTTGCCTTTTCATCAACCTATAAAATTTAGTCAAAATATATATACAAAAATAAGTTTTCCTGATTAAATAATTCCCTAATAAAAGCATATATTATTTTAAATCTTACATCCAACAAAAAATCCCAAATATTAACAGTAGCCGAAATTCCGGTGAAATCGCGATCCCATACGCAAGGTCCCTTCGTGTTGATCATCATAAACCAACAATCATGCCGAGATTTGAACGAGATCACACGTTGTAAAACCTCATCCACTGTAAATTTTCGCGTTGGAAACGACAAATTCAAACAAAAAGTCGCGTGCTCGATTGCATGAAGATTTTCAATACTGCCTACTTTCCAACGACCCTCCTTGCACTCAACCAAAAGTTGTTCTGCGAGAGACTTATCAAATTCAGGAGTCCAAAAAATGGAATTCTCGCATCTCTCAAAGTGGTTCTTTGGAACCCAGGATGAAACATAAGGAGTACACATAATAGATTATACTGAAAATGGGAGGTGTGATAGGTGACATGACCATATTTATGAACAATTTAAATAACAAACAATGAACAATGTAATAAAAAAAAAGCTGGAAAGTTAACTTTAATTAAGTAAAGTAGCCAAGTGTGAAAAGAGGGTTTTGTTGGTCATTCATTGGTCAACAAGTATATTTTTGTTTGTAGTGGAACCATGTGGGATACAAGTACCACGGGTGGAGGAGTGATGGAATATATCATAGTGGTATATGTCAGATTTCAAACAGTATTAATATGCTTTACTGAAAGAATAAACAAGCAAAAATGTACTGAAATTTATAGTATTATTATGCTTTACTGTAAAATTATGTAGGTTATTTAATTTTTATTATGTATACGTCTTTTTTAACTATTTCCCCCAAAAATCCACATAAGTCCACATATAATAAATCTATAAACTATTTTTTAATATGTGAATTGCTTCGTAGTTGTCATAAATGTTACATGTAAATGGGTATGGGTATGGGTATGGGTATGGGTATGTGTTTGTGTTTGTGGATGTTAAAAAAATTGAAAATAAAAAAACTATTCCCATAATACAACGACAATATTTTGGACATTCCAGCAGAACAGTTACCGAAGTACCCATACTTGAAATGTTAAAATGAGGACATTTTAACATTTTCATTTCAATAAGATCAATGTGTCGAAATAACACATTATTCCACATAAATCCACTAGTTTTTTTTTTTGGACCGCGAGTATTCCACATCATCAATCCACAGTTTTCTTAATTTGAAAAATGTAATTTCCACATATTTCTCTACATAAAATCCTACAACTAATGAACTCTCCATACTTGAAACGGTAAAATGAGAACCTTTGATGTTAGTCATTTAATATTAACATTTGCATGTAGAAATAAAATATATTTCCACATCAGTCCACTAAATTCCACTTCAATCCACACAACTCCACATCTTTAAACATGTCTTTAATCTACAAAAAATGAGAACCTTTGATGTTAGCCTTTTAATATTAATATATACATGTAGAAATGAAGTATATTTCCACATCAATCCACACAACTCCACATCAATCCACACAACTCCACATCTTTAAACATGTCTTTAATCTACAAAAAATGAGAACCTTTGATGTTAGCCTTTTAATATTAACATATGCATGTAGAAATGAAGTATATTTCCACATCAATCCACACAACTCCACATCAATCCACACAACTCCACATCTTTAAACATGTCTTTAATCTACATAAAATGAGAACGTTTGATGTTAGCCTTTTAATATTAACATATGCATGTAGAAATAAAATATATATCCACATCAATCCACACAACTCCACATCAATCCACACAACTCCACATCTTTAAACATGTCTTTAATCTACATAAAATGAGAACGTTTGATGTTAGCCTTTTAATATTAACATATGCATGTAGAAATAAAATATATATCCACATCAATCCACACAACTCCACATCAATCCACACAACCCCACATCTTTAAACATGTCTTTAATCTACATAAAATGAGAACGTTTGATGTTAGCCTTTTAATATTAACATATGCATGTAGAAATAAAATATATATCCACATCAATCCACACAACTCCACATCAATCCACACAACCCCACATCTTTAAACATGTCTTTAATCTACATAAAATGAGAACCTTTGATGTTAGCCTTTTAATATTAACATATGCATGTAGAAATAAAATATATATCCACATCAATCCACACAACTCCACATCAATCCACACAACCCCACATCTTTAAACATTTCTTTAATCTACATAAAATGAGAACGTTTGATGTTAGCCTTTTAATATTAACATATGCATGTAGAAATAAAATATATATCCACATCAATCCACACAACTCCACATCAATCCACACAACCCCACATCTTTAAACATGTCTTTAATCTACAAAAAATGAGAACCTTTGATGTTAGCCTTTTAATATTAACATATGCATATAGAAACGAACTCTCCACAGTAACATGACATCAAAATTATAAAATTTTAACCAGTATTAAATTTAGAATTTATCCATTTAATCTAAATCATGTCTTAAATATATGTCTAATTGCAAGACAGAATCAGAAGAAAATTAAATTTTAAATATTTCAATCATTACAACTACAATAGATAACAATGTCATCATATCATTTGATCATCTGTGATATCCTATATATATCTAAACACAAGTACTGACGATAGAGGAGTGTTTTTTTCACATCAATTTCCCGGAATGAAATACCAGAAATTAAACACTCAAAAAACTTGATGCACATCACACCACAATCGTAGTTATTCAACTGACCAGGGGAGTCAGGGCTAAGAGCAACACGGTAAACTTTATTACCACCAGATATATCTCCGAGAGCTGAAGCGAATAATACAAATTCCTCCCTCCCATTCCAATTCGGAAAAGATACACACAACGAATCGTACACTTTGATCATGGACTCTCGAGGCTGAATTTCAAAAAGAACCCAGTGGTTATCATTTATACGAGCAATACCGTAAACACTGTCTGCTTCTGCCCAACTTAGTCCCCGTCCGTAAATGGGCAGTACTCCCTCTAGGTAGGGCATGAGAAGTCTACCACTTGAACTCCAATCAAATTTGTTTTTGCTTGTATATTTTCCCGGTACCCTGGATTCTAATGCAAGCCTAAGCAAGGAATCCTGCCAAACAAAACAAAAATGGATTACTCAGGAAAAATTCTAAAGGTATAAGTGCATCGAAGAAAATGTTGCATTACACCCTAAAAAATTAAGAAATTTTAACGTAGAAAATAGATTGTCTTACCCAAAATGCACCATCTACAATTGTCCATTTAGGTTTAAACATTTCTGGCCATTTTCTAACCTTCAGCATCACAACATGCATCAAAATGTCGAGGTTCTACAAGAATGACAACAAAAAATTTAATGGGGTTAAACATCTTATAACAAAAACGTAAAAAACAATAGCATATACTAAAGAGAGGTTTGATTAATACCCATAGACTCAACCATCCTCTTGCAGACCAAATATCCTTGAACCAACTAGCATCGAATGATCTTCGCCTATCGGGGAAGAGCGGGACACTAAATGAAGCAGGGTTCTTCTTTCGTCTGATAAGAGCACCAAAATCCTTTACTTCCGCCTTACTGTATGTGTAAAACGGGCAGTATTTCCCATTCTCTCCAATTTCAGAAGCAATGTGATCCATCCTCTCCAACACCATGGAGACCTGTGCGCTAGGCTAAGCGAACAAAAAACAAACGGTATGAAATCAATATGAAACTATTAATTACACTATATCAAAAACACAAAAAAAAGTTAAAGGACCTGTTGCGGCCAAGGAATCCTACGCTTCGTCGGGTCTGTGAACGGGGAGATTGTGCATTTACCAGGCAGCTGTTGGGAAATTAGGGGTGCCCGGAATCTATTCGGGATGAATTTTAAATACGAATTTAAATACAATTATTACTAGCATGAATTAATCCTAATTAATTCAAATAATAATTCCAACAACTAATTATCATCATGCATGTTGAATTAATTTCACATATTTAATTAAGCGGAATAAACAATTAAATATGCGATTAACGTACCTCTTGTAGAATTGGCCTTTGAATAAAACGGGACTCTCGTACACGCTTTATCAACCCAAAAACCTTCTCAAGTATTTCCCTTTCGCCTTACTTGATCGCCGGTGGGAGACGCTTTCAAGCAATTTAATAAACTAAGGAAAAAGAAAAATATCTATGCTTCTTGATTTTTCCAACACATGGAATTATGTACTTGGGGATGAAATAATCATCCCCTATTTATAATAAGGAGTGATCGAAATTTACATGTGGATATGGGCTTGGAAAAAATCTTTTCTTAGTCTCTAAGAAATCTTGAATATATCTCATATATTCTTTTCTCCATAATAAAATATTCCACAAAAATCTCACTCACCTAATTAAGGGGTGATTTTCGAAAATTACTAGTAGAGATCCCAAGATTTGGATCTTCTTGAATATATGAGATATTCTTGTATTCCAAGAATACATATCTTCCATAATATCTTTCCAAGAAAATCAACAAAATCTTTTCTCTTCTAATATTGCTTATTTTCGAAAATACTAGAAAAAATCAGCAAGATATTATCTTTTTATTTTAATCACCTTATCATTATTGGGCTACTTAATTGGACTACTTGAGGGGCCTTAAGGAGAATTAAGATTGGACCTCCTAATGGACTTCTGAATTTCAATATTGAGCCCCAATATAATTCAGCCCATTAATATTAATTATTACCACTAATAAATTAATATTGCACTATCCATCTTAATCCATATTACGATAATATGGGCTCCCGGTTATTATTTCCCGCGTTTAAGATTATCAAGTCCATTAATTAATTAAGCTTCTGAATAGCTCTAAATTAATTAACGTCTTTCACCTTGGAGTAAAGACAGCTCAACATTATTATTCGTACCGAAGAAACTAATTCTTCACTTGCAAGATTTGGTACAATAAAACTTCTGAGCCCACCAAGGGGACTAATCACACGAGCCGTACTCACACGCGTTTCTCCGTATTAAATCTTAGCAACCGTCGTATGATTAATATTACTGCCCAAGACACAAAGTTCGAAGTCACAATGATTCTCACCCAACATGAATCAAAGCAGTAACTACTAAGCACACACGGTCCTATTTAAGTGACGGAGATTAAGAAATCAACAACCACTGAGGTCTAATTCTTCACCTTTCAGAACAGAAGAATTTATCCTCGCTGTAGGACCTCTTCAACACATACTAAATGTGCTAGTGCAATCTCTTAGTCAAGACAGACCAATCTGAGCCTTACACATCGACCTTTCACGGCGGATTGTTCAATTCCACCTAGGTCGTGAAAATGTACGTTTAGTTACAAGTAAACTGTCAATGTCGTCTTCCGTGATCGGGTATCACCACATTAACTACTATGTAACACGTACTATATATTGAACGGTTTGCAATAGAAATTCAACATTCATCATAACTAAAGCAGATGCGATAAAAGAATTATTCTCATAAAACGAGTGTTTGATACACGAGTTATACAAAGTAAAAGCATACTTTCACGTATAACTCCAACAATCTCCCACTTATACTTAAAGTCTGCTTTTAGTATACATCACGCATGTCTTAGTGTAGTAGCTCTCCGTGACATCTCATGTCAACCTACACTAACCTAATAATTCCTCCCACTTATACTTAAAGCAGATTGGCAATAGTCTTGACTCCCATTCCATCCACATGTCTCTCGAATGTATTCAGAGGCAGACCATTTGTGAATGGATTTACTAGGTTGTCCCCGACGCATATCTTTGCCACCTCTTCATCTCCTCTCTTAACGATTTCTCGTATAAGATGGTGTTTTCTTTCAATGTGTTTGCTGGCCTTGTGGGCTCTCGGTTCCCTTGAATTTGCAACTGCTCCGGCATTGTCACAAAAGACAGTTATCTTGTCGGGCAAATTCGGAACTACGTCTAAGTCCACTAAGAAGTACTTGAGCCAAACCGCTTCTTTCGCTACTTCACAAGCAACTACTTATTCGGCTTCCATGGTCGAATCTGCGATGCATTTCTGCAAATCGCTTCTCCATGTCATGGCTCCTTCTTCCATGCAAAACACACTACCCGAGGTAGGTATTTTGGAGTCTATGTCTGATTGGAAATTTGAGTCCGTGTATCCCATGGGAATTAGATTGTCTGATTGTTAAATCAGCATTCCATACTAAGTTCTTTTCAGAAACTAAAGAACGCATTTAATTGCAATCTAATGTGCTTTCCCGGGGTTACTTTGATATCTTGCCATCATGCCCACGGCAAAGCAGATATCCGGTCTCGTACACAACATTGCATACATAAGACTTCCTACGTCCGAAACGTACGGAACGTCTTTCATGTCATCTATCTCCACTTGCGTCTTAGGGCATATTTCTTTAGATAGATGGATTCCGTGCCTAAAAGGTACAAAACCTTTCTTGGAATCTTGCATGCTGAAATGCTTCAAAACAGTGGCTTTGTATGAAACTTGCGATAAACCCAACATCCTCCTCTTGGATCTCGAGTGAACTTGATCCCAAGGATGTGACCGGCTTTCCCTAAGTCCTTCATATCAAACTGATTTGACAGCCATACCCTTACGTCTGACAATACCTTTACATTGTTTCCAATGAGCAGAATATCGTCTACGTATAATACTAAGAATACCACCGCAGTTCCGTCACACCTTTTATACACACAACTTTCGAACTTGTTTTGATCACAAACCCATAAGACTTAATAACTTGATCAAAACACTGGTTCCAAGTACGCGACGCTTGCTTAAGTCCATAAAATGGATCTCTTAAGCTTGCATACGAGGTGCTCTTGGCCTTTTTCAACGAAACCTTTGGGTTGTTGCATATAGATCCCATCAAGACTTCCGTTAAGGAAAGCTGTCTTGACATCCATTTGCCAGATCTCGTAATCTAAGTGCGCAACGATCGACAAGAGAATACGGATGGACTTAAGCATAGCTACAGGCCACAGGCCACAAGCCTTGCTTTGAAGGTCTCTACCCTTCCGTCCGGTCCTCTTTTCCTCTTGTACACCCACTTGCATCCAATGGGCTCTACCCTATTAGGTGGATCAACCAACTCCCACACTTGATTATAATCCATCGAACCTACCTCGGTTTCCATTGCGGTTTGCCACACTTCCGCGTCTTTGTCTTGGATTGCCTCGTCGTACGTTCATGGGTCTGATTCATCGCCGGGAATCAAATCCGAAGATTCTCCAATTCCCATGAATCTCTCGGGTTGCCTTGCAATCCTCCCACTACGATGGGGTTCCGGTTGTGAAGGTATGACGTGTGGTATATCATCTTGTATACTTGGTATAGGAGTTTGCTCTCTTAACTCGTCTAAGGTAATCTCACTTCTGGGCTTTCTTTTGTTCATATAGTCTTTCTCCAAGAATTTAAAGTGCGAACTAATCACGGTCTTTTAATCCTTGAGACTATAGAACATACACCCTTCCGTTCCCATGGGATATCCTATAAACAACCTTAATTCCGAACATGGATCCAATTTACCGGCTTCCTTGTCTAGCACGTATGCCGGACAACCCCAAATCTGCAAGTGTCTTAGACTGGGCTTGCGCCCCGGTCCACAATTCCATTGGGGTTTTAGAAACCGATTTGGATGGCACCAAGTTCAGAATATAAGTCATTGTTTCCAAGGCGTTACCCCAAAACGACTTGGGTAAATCTGAATAACTCATCATGGATCTGACTATTTCTAAAAGAGTCTGGCTCCTTCGTTCCGCCACACCGTTCTATTGAGGGGTTCCCGATGTGGTCAACAGGGATATAATCCCTTCTTCCGATAGGTAGTTCAAGAATTCATTGCTAAGGTATTCGCCTCCACGAACAAATCGTAGAGACTTGATACTTCTTTCCCTATGCATCATAAGGTAGATGTATCCGTATCTTGAGTAATCATCAAATTACTCATACCTCCTTTTGCTATGATCGTCATTGAACCACACATATCGGTATGAACGAGTTCTAACACTTCCGTAGTTCTATTCCCCTTGGCTCCAAATGCCCTCTTGGTCATTTTACCCTCTAAACAGGATTCACAAGTTGGAAATGGTTCGACTTGGAATGATTCCAAGGATCCGTCTTTCACCAATCTCTCTATCCACTTTAGATTAATATGACCTAGTCTAAGATGCCATAGAAGTGTTTCGTTCATCTCCGAAGAACGCTTTCTTTTATTACTCGAAATAATCGATGTGTTATTAGATCCAATTTTGTGAGTGGTGTGCCCAAATAATGGTATAAAGATCATACATTAAAGTTCCGGAACGGATAAACTCATCGTTTCAAGCAATAATAACATCCTTATTAAAAGAAACTGAGTATCTATTCAAACAGTTTAGAAACTGAAGGTTGAGTTCTTTCTAAACTAGGAACATGAGGAACGTCTCTCAAGACCATAACTCTATCTTCACAAGATAGGCGCACTTCTCCCACTGCTTCAGCTGCCACTCTCGTAGCATGCCCGATGTGATGGGAATCTCACTTCCGTTAAGTCGTCGGGTTAGCTTAAACCCTTGAAACAAATGTGATCAGTAGCTCTCGTATCCACTATCCACGAATAGACAGCATACGCCACTTCACAAGTTTCGACGACTAAGGTGTGTGAATTACCTAACTTTCCTAGCCTCTTAGGCTTGGAACATGCAGACCTCCATTGTCCTCTCTCACCGCAACTAAAACACTTCCCCTTCGTTGCTTGCCTTTGCATTTGCCTTTCGCAACAATTGGATTTGCTTGGATCCGGCCTTTGGTTCTCTTCCTCTTTTTCCCTCCCTTGGGACCAAAAGAGGTAGACGAACCATTAGCCACCATAGCACTAGACTGGTGCTCCATTATCACCTCCACCGAAACTAAAGCTTGCAAGAGCTCGGGCAAACGACTTGTCCGTTCATTCATCTGACAGTTCAGATGAAACTACTCAAAGCTTCTCGGTAGGGAATGGTATATGAAATCAATCAAAATCCGTACCAAGTACTTCCAACTTGTTAAGGTATGCCATTATCTCGAGAACGTGCTCCCTCACGGGCGTTCCTTCCACCATTTCCAACTTGACCGAGTCATGTTTGGTGAACTGATTAGTCATGGGATTCTGATGTAAAAACATCTCTTCAAGGTGTTCCATGATTTCAACAGCGGATACAATGTCTTCATGAACGCGCCTCAAATCCTCAGACAGAAATGTCAAGATGATGCACTTCATTCATTGTCACGCTTCCGATCATAAACTGCCTCTTCCCATTGCTTGACTTATCATTAGGCTTGCCGGGTATATTAACATAAATAACCCAATTGTGTTTTCGTGCAGTAAGGACAAATTTAAAAAAAAAACGTTTCCAATTGATATAATTCTCTCCAAAAATTTTATTAACTTTAAGTATATTAAACAGTGGATTAAAAGGTTGCGACATGATGAAATGAGAATAAAACATACATTCATATCAATATCTAGAAAAATATGAAATTATCACATAATTCGATCACATCAATTATATTGAAACCTTAAAACAATATAATCATGCATCAGCCAACATCTCGAAACAATTTAAATGTGCCACGAGGGGTGGTCTATACATTTAAATACATTCAAGCGGATCACAAACTTAAAAGTTACAAATCCTTAATTCAAAATTAATAGTTGGCTCCCACTTTGACCACATAGAAATTGACAGGGACTCCGAGGGGAGTAAGTTAATATCAATTTCCTATGCCTAAGTAATAACCATAATTAAATACAGGATTATTATTTCGCTTTGAGCAAGCCACTCGTGGTGAGGGTCAATACCGCCACTAGTAATAATCCACAATCATCCTTTCGGAATTTATTCATGTGAAATCCGTTCTTTTGGCCGATCCGAGGGGGAAATGTATTCCAAAAGAACTTCACAAATAAATAAATTATGGAGGCCAAAATAATCCAATTTTAATATCCGGAATAAAATTGCGATTATAAAAACATACTTAGTAATTTTCGAAAATAAGGTTTTTCTTGGACAATTAAATTCATGCAAACACATATTAAAAATTGCACGAAATAAAACATCCATCAAAACAAAATTAAACACATTGGAGCACTCAATTCCAATTGTCACGGTTTAATTTCTTCACGTCTTGATGCGAAAAATCGTCCTTGTTGCTTTCCGACGTTCGTCTCGACGTGCTCCCACTCGAACAACAACACTTCTTCAAAAACAGCATCGTTTGGGGTTCGGGACGACGTTTAAAATCACACGGAAAAAAAAACACGAACCGAAAAAATTCCACGGCCTGAGATACAGCGCGCGTCGGCCCACGAAGTGGGCCCGCGCGCTTCCCGGCCCGAGAAGCGCTGGAAAACAGCCCGAGGCGCGCCGAGGCGCACCCGAGGCGCACCCGAGGCGCTGCACGGAGGCGCGCCGAGGCGCACCGAGGCGCCCCGAGGCGCGCGCGCGCGGTGCGCGCGGCGCCGTGCGCCCGCTGCGCACGGCGTGCGCCGTGCACCCCCGTGCGCCGTTTTTCCGCCGTTCGTCCTCGTTTTCTTCACCCCTAGCATGATTTTACCTCCATACACGCGCCACGCTTGTATGCGTCGTCCGGGTACGCCGTTTTTAATTCTTCGTTCTTCGTCACGATCCGGTTACAATTTATTTTTACAAAAAAAAAATAAATACTAGATCTAGACTAGTCTATTACAATGATCGAATCAAAATAAAAACAACTAATCTACTCGTGGATTTCTCACGAGAAAAATGAATTCGAATGAATCGAATTAAAAACAATTAATTTACACGCATGAAATTAACAACATTAAAACCATGACAATTGGATACCTGCAAAAAAGATCTAACAATTCTACTATCCAATTTCAATTTAATGTTCAACAATTTAAATTCCAATTTAAAATTCAGAGCCCGAAACCGTGGCTCTGATACCAGTTGTTGGGAAATTAGGGGTGCCCGGAATCTATTCGGGATGAATTTTAAATACGAATTTAAATACAATTATTACTAGCATGAATTAATCCTAATTAATTCAAATAATAATTCCAACAACTAATTATCATCATGCATGTTGAATTAATTTCACATATTTAATTAAGCGGAATAAACAATTAAATATGCGATTAACGTACCTCTTGTAGAATTGGCCTTTGAATAAAACGGGACTCTCGTACACGCTTTATCAACCCAAAAACCTTCTCAAGTATTTCCCTTTCGCCTTACTTGATCGCCGGTGGGAGACGCTTTCAAACAATTTAATAAACTAAGGAAAAAGAAAAATATCTATGCTTCTTGATTTTTCCAACACATGGAATTATGTATTTGGGGATGAAATAATCATCCCCTATTTATAATAAGGAGTGATCGAAATTTACATGTGGATATGGGCTTGGAAAAAATCTTTTCTTAGTCTCTAAGAAATCTTGAATATATCTCATATATTCTTTTCTCCATAATAAAATATTCCACAAAAATCTCACTCACCTAATTAAGGGGTGATTTTCGAAAATTACTAGTAGAGATCCCAAGATTTGGATCTTCTTGAATATATGAGATATTCTTGTATTCCAAGAATACATATCTTCCATAATATCTTTCCAAGAAAATCAACAAAATCTTTTCTCTTCTAATATTGCTTATTTTCGAAAATACTAGAAAAAATCAGCAAGATATTATATTTTTATTTTAATCACCTTATCATTATTGGGCTACTTAATTGGACTACTTGAGGGGCCTTAAGGAGAATTAAGATTGGACCTCCTAATGGACTTCTGAATTTCAATATTGAGCCCCAATATAATTCAGCCCATTAATATTAATTATTACCACTAATAAATTAATATTGCACTATCCATCTTAATCCATATTACGATAATATGGGCTCCCGGTTATTATTTCCCGCGTTTAAGATTATCAAGTCCATTAATTAATTAAGCTTCTGAATAGCTCTAAATTAATTAACGTCTTTCACCTTGGAGTAAAGACAGCTCAACATTATTATTCGTACCGAAGAAACTAATTCTTCACTTGCAAGATTTGGTACAATAAAACTTCTGAGCCCACCAAGGGGACTAATCACACGAGCCGTACTCGCACGCGTTTCTCCGTATTAAATCTTAGCAACCGTCGTATGATTAATATTACTGCCCAAGACACAAAGTTCGAAGTCACAATGATTCTCACCCAACATGAATCAAAGCAGTAACTACTAAGCACACACGGTCCTATTTAAGTGACGGAGATTAAGAAATCAACAACCACTGAGGTCTAATTCTTCACCTTTCAGAACAGAAGAATTTATCCTCGCTGTAGGACCTCTTCAACACATACTAAATGTGCTAGTGCAATCTCTTAGTCAAGACAGACCAATCTGAGCCTTACACATCGACCTTTCACGGCGGATTGTTCAATTCCACCTAGGTCGTGAAAATGTACGTTTAGTTACAAGTAAACTGTCAATGTCGTCTTCCGTGATCGGGTATCACCACATTAACTACTATGTAACACGTACTATATATTGAACGGTTTGCAATAGAAATTCAACATTCATCATAACTAAAGCAGATGCGATAAAAGAATTATTCTCATAAAACGAGTGTTTGATACACGAGTTATACAAAGTAAAAGCATACTTTCACGTATAACTCCAACAGCAGCTTATGGCGAGGAGGTCGTATTGCAGTTTGTTTCTTTAAAATCTTACGAGATTTAGTGGAGGGACAAATAGAATCTTCATTAAGGGAAATCTGAAAAATAAACATATGTAATCATTTAGCTACAATTATCTGTAAATTCACTGAACATAAACGGTTTAAACAACGTACCTCTATTCCGTCACCGGATGTATCCACCTCCAATTTACTACGACCTGCGACATCCACCAACGTACTCGCATCGGCTCCATGCGCAACAGGACTCTCATGTGCTACATTTTTGGCTTTGGAGGATGGCTGTACAATGTTGAAACGAAAATTTGAGTTTGCCTAAGAAACAATCATTAATAAAAGTTAGAAATAATATGAAATTATCAAACCTCTGATGAAATGCTGTCTTGTGCAGTAGTGATCGGTGGAGAGAACAGTACAATTGCTTTGCATGGTGACACCTGCCGCAATTTAGTTAGTTGAAAGTTTATGAAGCCAACACAACTATTTGAAGAGGTAAATTGAAACTTAGAAACATTTTACACTAACACATGTTGATTCAATCTCATTCCCTGGGGCTGTGGCAGCATCAACAGGATGTGGAGTTTGATCATCCATTCCAAACCCAGTCTCCCTCGCATCTCCAGATTGTGATTGTGGGGTCTCAGTGGAAACTAGATGTGGAGTTGGATGGTCATTTGATCCTTCATCCATTTCAGCAACTCCACAATCTTTGGCATCTCCGCTTTCTAGGGTCTCGTGTGAAAGTGGTTGTCTTGTTTGATGATCAAGAGATGCCTCATCCAATTCAACGCGTCCACAGGGTTCTGCAAAACCACCCTCTTTGGCATCTCCGGATTGTGGGGATTCATTACAATGTGATTGTGGAGTTTGCAACTCAGGTGATATTAATTCATCATCATGGGAAACTGACTTTCCTTTGTCGTCTCCGAATAAGGTGCTGGGTTCCAAAGACTAAAGAAAATTTTATTCATACAGAATAATATAAAAATGCTAACAGAAATAGTTAGTTGAAATTGAGAATTAGATCAAAAGTGTACCTTATCAGGTGTATCTTCACTGTATGTTGCCTCCGCAGGATTCACCGGAAACTGTTTTGTAAAACTTTTGTAATTCTCATCACTCTGGTTTTGATGGCTTTTGACAGATTCAAATGCAATTTTAATATCCTTCACCGACTCTTCAAACTTCTTCTCCATGCTAACTTGATAAGCCTTCATGGACTCTTCAAACTTCTTTTCCATGTTAACTTGAAAAGCCTTCATGGACTCTTCAAATTTCTTTTCAATGTTAATTTGATAAACCCTGATCTCCTCCAACATTTTCTTATTTTCAACACTAGAATTCTCCAGCTTCAACAAAACAGACTCAAACCTTTTACCAAATTCACCTTTGGACTCAGTCTCAGACAATTCTTCGTCTTCCGACTCAGACTCGGAAACAGCTCGTTTATCTACAGATGGCCCAACACTAACTACACAGTACTTTTGCTCCCACTCTAAAGCACTAGTATACTGTGTACTCAGGTTCTCCAAATCTGTGGGCATCAGCCTATGATGTACAACCTATAAAATGATGAGTAACAGGTAGGTTAAAATTAAATAATAAAACATCAAGACAAGATGTGACCAGAAAATGAATTTACATATTGCATACCTCTTCCGGAAACCTTGAACTAGCATCGAACCGATTACTCAGCAGATTATGCTTGGGGTTACCAATACGAGACCAGAGTAGCATCCTAGGTTGAAAATCGGTATCAATGGTATCACGTTGAACAGAACTAAGATTAGCAACCCAGGGCATTGCTTCAAAAGCCCAATATTGAATTGCATTAACAAAACCATAGCAGTCTATTCCACAACCACCAACACTTTTCTCACCTCTTTTTCTCTTCTTCTCCAACTTCCTACTTCTGTACTTATCAACCTTTACCTTTACAGACAACCTACTCCTAACATCTTCGACTAAAAAGTTATAAGCTATCGTCCCCCAAGGGAAATCATTAAACAAACTCAAATCATCCACAACACTGAAAAATGACATGCCAACCTTAGAAATTTGCCTATGTTTGACAAGGAACAAACCGTACACAATCAATAGGTAAGCAACTTTCAAGGAATCTTCAGATGTAGGGTCTACTTCAAGAAAAATTGTTTTGATGGTACTAAGGAAGACCTTTGACCCATACTCCCTAAAGTACTTGTCATACAATACTGAGTGAGATGGGAGAGATGCTGGCCTTACCCCAAATCGTAAACCAGTTACTAGAGCAAATTCAGGAGGTCCAAACTTACATACTACGCCACCGACATTGAAATTTACATCGTTTGTTGACATACAAGAAGAATCAACACACTTTAAAACGTGCGTGATTAGATGACCATGTAAATTTTGCTTCTTCAAATGTAACAAATGTCCAAAGCAGCTTTGTTCAAACCTCGTAATGTTATCGGCCGATAATCGTCCTTTGATAACATCTATTAGCGAGAAATCAACTCTAGACTTTAAACAAAAGTTCGACATGATTTTACCTATAATATTTTAAAAAAAACGCATTAACATATCATATGTCAAAATCAAGCAAGCAGTTCAAATGAATATCAAACAGAGAGTAAACTGATATTGCAAACAGATGATATTGTATACAGAGTACAATTGAAATTGAGGTTACAACTAACATTCTATTCATAGACTTAATTGGGGACCACAACAGCGCGATCGAATAGCCCAGCACACCCAACGTCGGTCGCTAATTGGGGAGAAAATAAATTGAAAAAACACAGAAAAAAATTTACACAATTGCGTAACCTAATTTCACACAGTGCCCACACAGATAAAATTCACAATGAACCCTAGTTCAAGAACAACCGAATGAGTATTCGAAGTCGAATTATACAAAACAAGATATCAATTTCACAATACCATAGTAAAAGGTAAAGAAAAACAAAAGGAGAAGAATGAAACGTACCTTGGTATCAAATACAACAAAGAAGCAACGGAGAAGAATCACACAGCTGGGGGAAGCTTTTGGGACAACTCACTCAACTGGCCGGAGCCCGCTTATAAGTCGGAGATGGATTGCCGGAAAATGGCGCCGAGCGAGCAAGCAAGAGAAAGGAGAAGAGCGAACGTCTTTGGTTCAAGAATTCAAAAATTTCGGTCACCTTTGATTATTTTTCGGGCAGAGATGAAATTGATCCAAATTAATTTGTTTAAGGGCAATTCAGTCTTTTTACATTAAATTGGCTAGGAAAGAGTTTTTGTAAATGAGTAGGGCAATTTGATATATTAGGTATACACCATGACCTTTTTTTCACCATTGCTTCTTAATTTAAATTGATATACGTCGGAAGAGGGAGACTTAATCGTTAATAAAGTGAGCATAGCAATAAATATATAAGACGACAATAATGCTAAAGGGAAATTCAAAAGGCAAAACAGAATCTGGAGCCATGGAAGCTTTAGCAGTTAGGCTGTGAAGGTGATTGAAGTTGATATGGAGCACAATATAAAATAAAATATGCCTACTACTTTACAAAATATAATTCTCTCCGTTTCATATTAATAGTTAATTTAAATTTTTTGAATAAAAATTAAGGAACATACATAGTATTTTTTTAGCATATTTATCCTCAATTATATTAAGGAGAGAGAGAGAGAGCGGAGGAATTGAAGTTGCCAGAGAAAATATATTAATTCTTCATTAGATAAGAAATCTTTTAGAAATACAAATCAGGATTAAAAAAAATGCAATAATTAAATCAACAATTAATTTAAAACATAAAATTTAACTTCTAAAACAATAATTAATAATTAATATGATGACAGAATGGAGAGGACAAATTTCGACCAGAAATTTATATTCTGGTATACACTGTTGAGTGGAAAATCATAAAACGCCCTTACCCTTTGTACTAAGGAGAACAATGGAATAGTGAGTTAAGAGAAGATATGCATGTGTTGGTCATGTTTTATAAACGGGTCAAGGATATTATAAATCTTTGCTACATACGGAAAAATAAAGTGAGATTGGTATGTTTCTCACCTCCGGACACAACTTAAATTAAAATTCACAATCTCAAACCTCTCCATCCAATGAATTTTAATAATCATAAAAATTATTTGATCTACGAGCCCTAACTGTCATTATGGTCTAACAAATAAATTGCATCGAGGAGGCATTATGACATGCTACATTCATAAGTCATATCTATAAAGATAAACAGCAACCGTGGGCCTCTTTGTTTCTGTAAAAGTAATGAGTAAGTAGGATATAATGTTACAAAATTAAAACCAATCAAAAACCGTGGGCCACATAAATTGATTTTTTTTATTTTTTATAAGTTCCAACTTTTAAATAAAATAAATTTTTTTCATGGTATTAGAGTCAAAAGGTTTACGTCCAAGGCCAAAAATCTTGGATTCGATATTTGCTGAAAAACAATTTCACTCATATTAGATTGTTCACTTACTAGATTATTAAGTTTTTAAATGAGAAATTCTTTATAATTATGTAAAGTCAAGTAATTAATTAAATAAGTATTTGATAGTGATAGAAAACCAAGTTCCTTTTATTAAAGTTAGGTAGACTTTGGTAATGAGAGGAAAATGGTCCTTATTAGCAACAAAGAAGATACAGGACACCAATTGGATTGAACTAATGTATTTATTCAAGTGGAAAAGGAGGAAATGGCCACGTGCGGGACTTGTATTATATTTTAATCAAATTATAGATTTACATTGTACTAAAATTATGTTTTCGTAAAGTTTATTTGTATTTTACATGTATTTTTTTGAATAATATTTGTTATTTCACTTAAATATATTACTCCCTCCGTCCCAAACTCAAGTTCCCGTTTACTGTTTGCACGGTTATTAAGAAAAGAATTGTTTATTAGTATTTAAAGTGATAAAGTGATGATAAAGTGATAAAGTGATAAAGTAGATGTTTTGGTTATTAGTGTATGGAGAATATAATATTAAAAAGTATTGTTACTTTTTTGCCAAAAGTAGATGTAGCAAATGAGTATGAGACGGACCTTTTTGGCAATGTAGCAAACGAGTTTGAGATGGGGGGAGTAATCGATAATAATATTGTATAGTAAAATAATTAATTAATTTTTTTTTAAATTGCACAAACAAATTTAGAAGAGACTCTTGTAGCCAGCTCTACTCAAAATATTCATAAAGGGATGACCAGCTTTATTTACTGATATGCATCATTCTCCTTCCCTACCATGCCCCTCCTTTCTCAATCCATATGGAAAGCTTTACAAATGGACTCATTTGCTATTTGACGTGAGTTTGATGTGTGACCATAACTCAAAGAATTCTTTAATAAGAGGATCTAAACGTATTGAGAGAAAAGTCATAATTAATTATAGGCAAAGTGCATTTTTGTCACTAAAAACTATCAATTTTTATTTTGATATTTTTTTTTTAAAATTATCTTTTCGTTTTAAAAAGTTGTTGAATTATTGATTCTTGTTTCATGAGCTTCTTCATCCACTATTAACTTTTGTTTCAAAAGGTTCTTAAATTATTTGTTTGTTTTAAAAAATTATAAACTATTGAATTCTTGTTTCATGAGGTTCATCGGGATAAAAATTAAAGGAATTTTTTGACTCATTCTTACAAATGCGTTAAGTAATATACTGTAGACGTGCAAAATTAATTACCAATTAAAAGGTGACACATGAAAATTTACGTGTTAAATATCAATTAACTTTATCATTTATTTTCCAGGATCTAAACACATTTAATTTCTAAAATAAATAAATAATTGATGACTTAATTTGGACTTCTAAAGTCCAATATATGGGGTCTCTAAAATTCAATATATGGAACTGAACCTCTAAAACTTAATTAATTAAAGCGGATCTCTAAAGTTTAATTAATTTAATCAGATCTTCAAAATCTAATAAATTTAGTTTGGACCTCTCAAGCCTAATAATTCATATATAGCCTCTAAAGTCCGATACGGCTTCTAAAGCCTGAAAAATCAAATCATATTTTTGAAGTCTATTACGAAGACATACATGATTCAAGTTATGAACGCCTGATAAATCTTTCCGGAAATATAAATATTTTACAAGTTTATTAAATTAAAAAAAAACATTTTGCAACCTAACTTACTTATTTCGTGAGGTGACTAATAACCAACTAATGTTCTGACAAAAAATGATTAGAAAAGTATAGTCTAGTAACCAATTTTGATGATGAGTGAACCTTAGCGACCAAAACTAAAATTGAGGTAAATTTTAGTGATCAAAATTAATATTAACCCATTATTTTATAATAAATATTCAAATTGATATTTAGGTGAAGACATAAATTTGCCAGCTGTTTGAAGAATTTCATATAAACGGGAAGACCACTAAAGAATTAAATTCATCTTTCATCGTGCTCATCCCAAAAAAGGATCAGAATTTAAGTCTTGATGATTATCACCCCATTTCTCTTATAGGTGGTATTTACAAGATCATTGCGAAAACTTTAGCTAACCGGTTTAGCAAAGTTCTTGATGTCCTAATTTCTTGCAATCAATCAACATTTGTTGGGGGTAGGCAAATTTTTGGACGAAATTGTGATTCTTAATGAAATGATTGATGAAGCAAGAAAAAAGAAACTCAAAAGAATTCTCTTTAAGGTGGATTTCGCCAAGGCTTATGATACAATATCTATGGAGTTTTCTCGATGAGATGTTAAAGGGGCTGAAATTCTCGAATAAGTGGAGGAGATGGATTTTTGAATGTGTGTCAACGACATCAACGTCAATTCTTATAAACGGAAACCCATCAGATTTCTTCAAATTTGAGAGAGGAATTAGACAAGGGGATCTCTTATGCCCCTTTCTTTTCCATGTGGTAGAATGATTGAGTCTATTAGTCAATAGAGTTGTTGAGGCGGGAATTTACGAATCGACAGAGGTTGGAAGGAACAAGATTTGTATCTCTCATCTTCAGTATGCAGATGATACAATCTTATCTTGCTCAGGTAAGAAGGAAAACGTTATGGTCATCAAGAACATCCTAAGAAAATTTGAATTGCTCTGGGGTTTGAAAGTCAATTATCAGAAAAACAGATTAATGAGTGTAAATATGGAGTTATAATCCATTAATGATATGGCAGCAAGCTTGAATAGCGAGGTCAACTCCAATCTCTTCTTTTATCTTGGGATTAATGTCAGAATCAGCCATAAGGTAACTTCTTCTTGGAAAAAATTGGTCGACAAGGTGAAAAACCGGCTGAAGTTTTGGGACGGTAAGCATTTGTCTTTTGGGGGACGTATTACCCTTGACCAATTTATTTTATCCGCGATGCTGATATACTGTCTCCCTTTTACATGATACCCAAAAAGATAATTCGTGAGCTTATAAGAGTGCAACGAAATTTCCTTTGGGGGGAGGGGGATGTGAGGATAAAAGCATAATACCTTGGGTTAGGTGGGATGATGTGTGCAAGAGTAAAGAAAGAGGGGAGGGGGTTGGGAATTAGAGATTTAGAAGTTTTTAACAAAGTAAAATTAGGGAAGTGGGTATGGAGAGTTATGGAGGAGGGAGATAGGTTGTGGATTAGAGTTCTAAAGTCTAGATATGGTGAGGATTTGTTTAGCCGGGGGCCCAACGTGGAGATGGGAGGGGATAGAGTGAGGAGGGGGAGATCTTTCATTTCGGGGTGGTGAAAAGATATTGGTGAGTTATACGGGGGAGGGGAGGGAGCTGATATGAGGAGAGATTTTGTGAGAGTAGTAGGTAAAGGGGATAAAATCGTTTATAGGAGAATTGGTGGATAGGGGATAGAGTCTTAAAACAAGAATTCCCAAGGCTATTTAGATTGAGCGATCAAAAATAGAAGAAGATTGGTGAAATTGGTAGATGAGAGGGGGAGAGGTGGGTTTGGTAAGGATACTCACGGTTCCGGTTCTGAACCGGCGATTCTAAAAGTCCAATATGTGGAACCGGAACCCAACGGGGGTCAAACCGGTTTCGGTTTGGTTCCCGAACCGGCTATTCCGGTTCCTCCGGTTTTTTATTTTTATTTTTATTTTTAACTTTTTATTTTTAGTTATTTTTTACTTGTATTTTTTGGTTTTTTAAATCTAAATGTATATGAAAAATTAAATGGAAAAAGATTTCATTAGTAATTGAACTATTAAAAATTAGTAATTCTAATTTAAAATAAGTATCTAATATATATTATTACAAACTGATTGAAATATTACAAATTGAATATTGTACTATTTCAAATTACTAATTACAAGTTTACAACTTAAGATCTTAAATTATACAAAATAAATTTGGGGGGAGGGGGAGGGGGAGGGGAAGGGGGAGGGGTTAAATAAATTGGACTTAGCTTAATTTTAACAAATAAACAAATTCTAAGTTGAGATTTTCTAAGTTCAGTAGGGGCGTTAGCCCTGTTTGACGTCAGGAAACCAATAATAATCTGACAAGTCATTTAATTTCGCCTTGGACAATCTACTTTCGCCATAAGCTTACATAATTATTTAATATATATATATATATATATATATATGATATTACTGAAATATCCTTTTAAAATTTTTTAAATTAACACACTTAACCCTCTCGATCGTACTCTTTAATAATTATGTAATAATCAGTAAATTAAAATATCTACACTCTATGAAGTGAAGAACCCTAATATCAAATTGTTCTTGTCGAAAGTTTGTTTCATCAATTCTCTAAACATAGATATACAGTGAAAAAAAGAGATAACTATATGAATTTCGCCGATTACAACGCCAATTGATTTTTGTTGCTGGACTTCCATGTACTGCAAAGAATTGCAATGAGAACGAAGTTGTCTGCAATCTTCTTTGAAAAGGGGATTTTTCAATCCAAGCCAACCCTCTTTGTTGATAAATTAAGTGTTAGATTTTAATTGAAAGTGTTTTAATTTAAAATTATAATGTTAATTTATTTGTATTTAATAATTTAATGTTTTTATTTTTAATTAAAGGGTAAATTTGTCATTTTTTATTTATTAATAGGGCGATACAAAGCGATTTCATTATGCAGTGTGCAAACGCTTTAATGCAAAGTGCAAACCATTGAAAAAAATATTATATGTTAGATCTTCGATCCAACGGTAATTAAAAGACATACCGACGTCAGGAAGTGCGAAAGCCTTATTGACGTAGAAACACCCTTCTAAGTTTGAAACTCAAAATTAAGAAATAAACTCAAAATTATAAGTGTTTTTTTAGGGTTTTTACTTATATTTTTTTGGTTTTTTTTAATCTAAATGTAGATGACAAATCAAATGAAAAACAAATTCATTAGTAATTGAACTATTACAAATTAGCAATTCTAATTTTAAAATAAGTATCTAATAACTATTATTACAAACTAATTGAAATATTACAAATTTACACATTGAATATTGAACTATTCCAAATTACTAATACAAGTTTACAACTTAAAATCTTAAATTTTACAAAATAAATTTGTGGGAGGAGAGGAGGGGTTAAAGAAATTGGACTTAAGCTTAATTTTAAGAAATAAACTTAGAAATTCTAAGATTAAAACCTAAAATTAAAAAATAAACTAAAAAATTTAAGTGTGGAACCGCAACTGCCTAGGAACCGGCGCAGTTCAAATAGGCGGTTTCGGTTCCGATTTTACAGGAATCGGAACCGAACCGTGTGATTTACAGTTTCGGAACCGAAACGGTGGAACCGTGGAACCGGCGGTTTCGGTTATATTTTAGCATGCCTAGGGTTTGGGAGCTAAAGTGGAGAAGAGCCTTGAGAGATAGAGAAAAAGATTGGATAAACATAATCATGTCTTATCTTGACAGGTTTAAAATGGACAAAGAAACAAGCGATTTTTGGAGATGGAGACATTCATCTAATGATGCGTATACCACAGCTGAAAAATACAGAAGGAGGACGCAGAAGGAGGAGCCGAAGAGTATGGAAGGAAAGGCATGTGCAAGAACATGGAAAAACTTTGTGCCAAAGAAAGCTCAAACAATTGTGTGAAAAATGTTAAAACAACGATTGCTAATAAGACCGAGTCTCAAATCACGGGGAATCCTACCCATAAAAGGTGATGCAAGTTGCGGAATTTGCGGAAAGGAAGAGAAGACCATACATCATCTTTTCTTCTCATGCGAACTCGCAAAGAAGATCTGGAACAACTGTTTTGAGTGGACGAAAACGCCTATGGCTACACATCGATCCAGCCTCCATTTCATGCAATTGGACAATTGATTAGGCGTGAAATTGTCATGATTCGTAGCTGGAAATGCCCAAGTTTTGGTCGATTTTATTGAGTATTTAGAGTCAATTGAGTACTATTTCTACACACTAATGAATTTGTCTCTTTGATGATCATAGATGGATGGAGGGCGAAAAGAGGAGTTCGTAGGACTTTGAATCGACTCAAACGGATGCCCGAATGAGAAGATATCGAGGAAATACGAAAAGTATTAGTTCGAGGGAGCAACAGTATCATTGGAGTACACAAGCGAGAAAAACTTGTGCACCTAGTGCACGAGTGGTCGAGCAACACCAGGTCGTGCACCTAGTGCTCGAGCAACATCAAGTCGTGCACCTAGTGCACGAGCTCGAGGACTCGATCACTTTTGGCTCTCTGGAAGTTTTATGCGCTCGAATGGATTGTGCTCGAGCATGCGTGGATTTAACCCATTAACTCCCAATTCGACCCGTTGCTTATATATGCCCCTTCCGAACATGATTTCAGACACCACCTGACACTTAGAGCTAGTTTTTAGAGAGAGAGAAGAGCACCGTGAGTTCGAGCAAGCTTTGTTTTTACGTAATCGAGGTTTTACTTTACGAATTCTTGTTTCGGTTTGGATTTTAATTTATTTTCGTTCGCTCTTTGACATTGAACACTTGAGACTTCATTTTATTAATCAAATTTCAGTTCTTAGCATTTATTTCTTTAAACCCTAGTTTATGTTTAATAATTTCTTAGTTCAAATCATTATGTTTATGTTCGTTACTTCTTTAATTATTTTTGTTATCGTTGAAACCATGTCTAGCTAAAACCCATGCATGTTTGGGGTAGGATGAACTCGTAGAAGTAGGATGTGGGTATGTAATTAGGGTAATTCGTGACGTTTAGTTTTAATTCTCTTAATTAATGAATTCTTAAAATCAATCTTAACTTTACCTTTGAATTTTGTTCGAAAAGTGTTAGAGAGAGGACGACCTTATCACTCTTTAACAACTAGTAGGCTTAACTAGAGGGTTTAGAGAGGGTAAATTAATCTACCGGTTTATCTAGGGAGGACGACCGTATCACCTTAGTTAAATTAGAGTCTCGTTAATTAAGCACTATCTATTAACTGTTGGGAAAATAGGGGTGCCCGGAATCTATTCGGGATGAAATTTAAATACGAATTTAAATACAATTATTACTAGCATAAATTAATCCTAATTAATTCAAATAATAATTCCAACAACTAATTTTCATCATGCATGTTGAATTAATTCACATATCAACTATGGCGAAATAAACAAGTAAATATGCGATTAACGTACCTCTTGTAGAATTGGTCTTTGGATATACGGGACAATTACGATCTCGCTCTATCGACCCAAAAACCTTCTCAAGTATTTCCCTTTCACCTCACTTGATTACCGGTGGGAGATGCTTTCAAGTAATTTAATAAACTAAGGAAAAAGAAAAATATCTATGCTTCGTGATTTTTCCAACACATGGAATTATGTACTTGGGGATGAAATAAACATCCCCTATTTATAGATGAAGTGGCCGAAATTTTTGATATTTTATGGGCCTGGAGAAAATCTTTTCTTAGTCTCTAAGAAATCTTGAATATATCTCATATATTCTTTTCTCCATAATAAAATATTCCACAAAAATCTCACTCACCTAATTAAGGGTAAGTTTCGAAAATCCATAGGTAAGAAACACAAGATTTGGATCTTCTTGAATATATGAGATAATCTTGTATTCCAAGAATACTTATCTTCCATAATATCTTTCCAAGAACCTCAACAAAATCTTTTCTTCCCTAATACTCTAATTTTCGAAATTCATCATGAAAAATCAGCATTATATTATCTTTTTATTTTAATCACCTTATCATTATTGGACTACTTAATGGGCTACTTGAGGGGCCTTTAAGGATAATTAAGATTGGACCTCCTAATGGACTTCTGAATTTCAATATTGAGCCCCAATATAATTCAATCCATTAATATTAATTATTACCACTAATAAATTAATATTGCACTATCCATCTTAATCCATATTACGATAATATGGGCTCCCGGTTATTATTTCCCGCGTTTAAGATTATCAAGTCCATTAATTAATCAAGCTTCTGAATAGCTCTAAATTAATTAATATATTTCACCTTGGAGTAAAGACAGCTCAACATTATTATTCGTACCGAAGAAACTAATTCTTCACTTGCAAGATTTGGTACAATAAAACTTCTGAGCCCACCAAGGGGACTAATCACACGAGCCGTACTCGCACGCGTTTCTCCGTATTAAATCTTAGCAACCGTCGTATGATTAATATTACTGCCCAAGACACAAAGTTCGAAGTCACAATGATTCTCACCCAACATGAATCAAAGCAGTAACCATTAAGCACACACAGTCCTATTTAAGTGACGGAGATTAAGAAATCAACAACCACTGAGGTCTAATTCTTCACCTTTCAGAACAGAAGAATTTATCCTCGCTGTAGGTCCTCTTCAACACATACTAAATGTTCTAGTGCAATCTCTTAGTCAAGACAGACCAATCTGAGCCTTACACATCGACCTTTCACGGCGGATTGTTCAATTCCACCTAGGTCGTGAAAATGTACGTTTAGTTACAAGTAAACTGTTAATGTTGTCTTCCGTGATCGGGTATCACCACATTAACTACAATGTAACATGTACTATATATTGAACGGTTTGCAATAGAAATTCAACATTCAATCATAACTAAAGCAAATATGATAAAAGAATTATTCTCATAAAACGAGTGTTTGATACACGAGTTATACAAAGTAAAAACATACTTTCACGTATAACTCCAACATTAACTTGTTAGTGGATTAGTGAAGTCGATTGTTAGGATAAAGTATTAGGGTATGAATTCTTGAGCTTTCATCTTACAATCTTTTACTTAAGTTATTTCTTGCACGTCACGGTTATTTTGATTATGTACCTGCTCCGTTATTATACGTAGGAATTCCTATCCTGAGCATCTCCATCTCATATTCGAAAACACACTTCTACGTTCTTAGTTTAATTTTCCTTTTTGCATTCGTAGAGTAATTTAGTTTAAATTATATTTTCTTTTAAAAAACCCAAAAATATACACTCATATTAATTACGACGCGCAGATCTTCAGGGATCTGTTCGCATACATTCCTTCCCTTGGGTACGATATACTTGGTCGCTATACTTACTTATACTACAGTGAACCCGTACGCTTGCGGGGAAACTACTAGTAGAAAGTTAGTATTTTCGGTTCAAGTCAATGGTGCCGTTGCCGGGGATGGCGATGTATATCATTTGAATAGGACTTGTAGATAGCTTAGTAGTTAGTAGTGAGTGCTTTATTTTATTTTTTGTTTAATTCATACGTGTTCGGCAGTTGCGTTTTTATTCTTTTGTTAGTGTTTCAGGTTTATGAAAACACGCTCGCAAGGAGATACGAGCGAAGTGAGAATACAGCTTGATCCTGAGACAATAGCAAGAAGAAGCCGAGCCTTTTTAAGAAGGATGAACATTGTCGGAGAAGGGAACGATAACATGGACATTAGTAATGAGTTGGATGATGCGGCAAATGAGTTTAATCAGACAGTGGACCGGGTTGACGGCACTGGAGGGAATACCAGTCAGAACCAAGTTCCGTTAAGGGAAAGCCAGAGCCAAAAACCGGGTACACAAAATCAAAACAATCCAGCTCACAACGTTTTCCAACATCCTCAGAACAACCCTGCATACCCACAAAACAACTTACCTTATCCTTACCCATACCCACCACACCCTTATCCACCATACCTGTACCCTCCACCTCTTGTTTACAACCAACTACCAGTCTATCAACCACCACCAGTCCAACAAGTACCCGTACCACCTGTTATTCTCCAGCACGTTCCTCAAAATGCCGATCAGAACATGGCTATTCGAGGAAGGTTTGCGGCACAACCACAACGGTACTATGATGGAGTGGCATTGCCTCCTGTAGAGGCAAACAACTTCTCAATTTTCCCTGGAATTCTAAAGATGCTTACCGAGAATTAATTCAAGGGGGAGGTTGGGAAGGAGAATCCTCATACTCATCTGAGGAGTTTTCTGATGATCGCATCCACGTTCAATTATAATGGCATGTCCGAAGATGCCAAGAGGATCAGGCTATTCCCATTCTCTTTAACGGGAATAGCAAAGGAGTGGTACGATAACATGCTCCCACGGGGAGGTGTAACCACATGGGCCGAGCTCGAGCGTCTGTTCCTCGAGCGATTCTACCCTCCATCTAGAATCATTAGAGCAAGGATAAAGATCTCTTCTTTCCGCCAGAAGCCAGGAGAGGACTTACATCAGGCGTGGGAGAGATACTCTAACATGTTAATTGAGTGCCCGCAGCACGGGTACAATGAGGGGGATATCATGGCTTTCTTCTACAGTGGAGCCAGCAAGGCTGGTCAAGCCCATCTTGATGCATGTGCTAGTGGAGCATTTCTGAATCATGGTACAACTAGATGCAGAGAGATTGTAGATAATATTGTTACGAATACCGGGCAATGGAACGAGGACCCAGAATTTCAGAGAGCTTGTAAGTTGGAGGAGAATGAGGGGACGAGGAAGCTGTTGATGGCGATGATGGAGAAGATAAGTAACCTCGAGATGAGGCAGAATCTGGTTGGAGGGAATGTAGCAGTGAGTGAGAAAGTGGACCAACCCACGAGTCAGCAAGAGGAGGCCAACTATATGGGAAGGCCTAACTATCCACAAGGCGGGTATCCACAAGGTGGCAATCAATTCGGAAGACCTTCTTATGGCCAACCATTTGTACCACCTGGTCCACAACCTCCTCAGAATCAATGGAGGAATACCCAAGGGTATCAAGGAGGTCAGCAGCCTCCTCAGAACACATGAAGGAAGAACGAGAATTTTTCATATGCTAATCCAAAGGCCGGAATTACAGTTCCTCCAGGCGTTGATCCAGGTTCAAAACCCCCGGGTGGAGAAGGCGGTTCCTCAACTGAGGAGATGTTGAGAGCTATCCTTCAGAAGATGGAGGAAGAAAGCAAGAGACTGTCCTCATTGGAGTACGATGTGAAGGAATTACATAAGAAAGGAGATCAGCGTGATCAAGAACTCCAAAGAAGGAACATTGATCTAAATCAAGCTCAACAAGAGAACAACCGTAGGTTCACTTCTATTGAGTACCAAATTAGTCAAATTGCAAAGTCTCAGACAAGAGAGCCGGGCAAGTATCCCTCAACGCCTGAGGGAAACCCAAAGGAGCATTGCAAGGCTATTGAGTTAAGAAGTGGGACCAAATATGATGGTCCCCAGATGCCTGCTGATTCTGAGACGCCCCAAGGAGAAGTTGAGATAGAAGAAAAAGAGCCTGAGGTAGTTAGATATGAGATTGAGGAGATGGGAGTTGAGAAAGGGGTTGAGGGTGAAGGCACTCAAAAGAGTAAAGATATGGATGAGTCCCAGAAGAGCAAAAAGCCTGAAGAGGAGGGCATTGAGGATATTGAGAGAGTCCCAAAGTGGAAGAAGGCAAGGGAAACAAGGAAGAATGTGAAAGAAACTGAGAGAGATGAATTGGGGGGTACTGACTTAAACCGAAAATACTAACTTTCTACTAGTAGTTTCCCCGTAAGCGTACGGGTTCACTGTAGTATAAGCAAGTATAGCGACCAAGTATATCGTACCCAAGTGAAGGGATGTATGAGAACATATCCCTGAAGATCTACACGTCGTAATTAATATGAGTGAATGTTTTTGGGTTTTTTCAAAGGAAATATAATCTAAACTAAATTACTCTATGAATGCAAAAAGGAAAATTAAACTACTAACGTAAAAGTGTATTTTCAAATATGGGATGATGATGCTCAGGATAGGAATTACTACGTATACTAACGGAGCAGGTACATAATCAAGATAACCGTGACATGCAAGATATAACCTAAGTAAAAGATTGTAAGATGAAAGCTCAAGAATTCAAACCCTAATACTTTATCCTAACAATCGACTTCACTAATCCACTAACAAGTTAATAGATCGTGCTTAATTAACGAGACCCTAATTTAAACTAAGGTGATGCGGTCGTCCTCCCTAGATAAACCGGTAGATTAATTAACCCTTTTTAAACCCTCTCATTAAGTCTACTAGTTGTTAAAGAGTGATAAGATCGTCCTCTCTCGAACACTTTTCGAACTAAATTCAAAGGTAAAGTTAAGATTGATTTTAAGAATTCATTAATTAAGAGAATTAAAACTAAACGTCATGAATTACCCTAATTATGTACCCACATCCTACTTCTACGAGTTCATCCTACCCCAAGCATGCAAGGGTTTTAGCTAGACATGGTTTTTACGGAAACAAAAACAATCGAAGAAGTAACGAACATGAACATAATAATTTTAACTAAGAAATTATTAAACATTAACTAGGGTTTAAATAAATAAATGCCAAGAACCAAAATTCAATTAATAAAATGAAGTCTCAAGTATTCAAGAACAAAGAACTAAAGGAAAGAAACTAAAAATCAAAACCGAACTATGAATTCGTAAGTAAACCTCGATTACAAGTGAAAATTAAGCTTGCTCGTCTCTTCTCCTCTTTCTCTCTCCAAAAACTAACTCTCAAAGTGATGTGGTATCAAGTGGTGTGTAAAAACATGTTCGGAACGAGTATATATAAGCATCGGGCCGAATCGGGAACTCATGGGCCGAAAAACGAATCCGAAAGCAGAATTGGGATAGTGCTCGAGCAGCACACGCTCGAGCGAGTGTGCTCGAGCTGTGTAGCTCGAATGCAACAAGGGGTCGAGCGCTCGTACTCGAGCTGCTTGAGTGGCCAAATCGTTCTGCAAGTCTTGGGGCGCTCGAGCCCTATGCTCGAGTGGAGGCGCTCGAGTTAGTCGAGTGCTCGAAATTCTCTGTGAGTTTTAGGTGCTCGAGCCACATGCTCGAGCGTTGGTGCTCGAGTAGCTCGAATGACAAAAGTTCTCTGGACAAATTAGGCGCTCAAGTGGCATGCTCGAGCGGTGGTGCTCGAGTGGATCCACTCGAATGAGTCTCCTTCTTCTTCAACTGATACTTTTCTTTTCGCGCACTAATACCATTCGCATTTCTTCGATATCTTCTCAGCCGGGCATCCGTTTGAGTCGATTCAAAGTTCTACGAACTCCATTTTTCGCTCTCGATTCACCTATGAGCATCAAAGAGACAAATTCATCAATTTGTAGAAATAATACTCAATTGACTCTAAATACTCAACAAAATCGACCAACTCTGGGGCATTTCTAGCTATGAATCATTACAATTTCACGCCTAATCAACCCCCCCCCCCCCCCAAACTTACCATGTTGCTTGTCCTCAAGCAACGAAATAATAAGTCAAGTGAAATTGTTAGAAATGCGTAAAAAAAATAAAATCATGCAAGTAAATGAACTCGAGCTTCAAAGATCAATCACACATATACTAACTCACCTCCCTTCATCATACTCATGCAATAACAACAAGAAACACCAAGATCAAACATGGATGTGCACTCAACGATGTGTTTCACTCCCTCACAAGTGTATATCAATAATAAGGGACTCACTCAAACAATCAATCACGCATATCGACAGTCATAGGCTTGTAAGTACTCTCAACTCCGACCGTACTCTAGAAATCAATGCCGAATAAAAAATGACTTTTCTCAAGGTTGTAATGTAAGCTCTTTGGATAGGTGGGATAACAATATGGGTAAGTGACTTAAGTGAATGGAGAATAGAAAATCAAACCTTGGTACTTCGAGATTAGGAACAAAATACTTCAAACATTTTCAATCAACACACTTTCAATTCCAATACTCTCAACACTTCAATTTTTTTTTCTAACTCATTTCACTTTTTTCAATCACTTCACTTTTTTTTTCTTTTCTCTTTTTCGCACAAACACATGAGCTCATTTTTTTTCTTTTGCTCATTCTCAGTTTTTTTCTTTCCCTCAACTCATATTCTTCATCACACCTTTTTCTCATAATCACTCAAGCAATCACAAATCTCCTTTTTCAACTCAAATCAATCTCTTCACATTCACACTTTTCCTATTCTCCACTCAAATTGGGACAAAAAGGCTTAGGAACTTGGAATAGTGTTTAAATGTTCTAGCAAATGAAACAGGCTTAAGGCTCAAACTGGCTAACAAAGGACAAATATCAATGGTAAGTAAATTTTTTGGCTAAGTGACTCATTCAAAATAAAGATGGCCTAAGATCACATTCGACATATCAAACTAGACACAATCAAGAAGCAAGAGCACACACAAGTTCTAGCATCCTCTAAGGTGACGACTCACTCACAAATGAAGAGATCAATTCATGTATCTTAATCTCAAAAGGCTCAAAACTCACGACTTTCACATCCATGCTAGTCCTAGTGAATTCTCACTCTCATCACACAAGTACTCAAAAGAAAAAATTAGCAAGCATACTAGTTCTCTCTCAAATCAACTCTAACTCATGCACTCACACAATCAAATTCCTAACTCAACCTTACAACTCAACTCTACTCACCAAATCATACTCAAGAATCATCAAGCAAGTGATAAGAGTAAATAAGCGTAAAATAAATCAATCATCACATCACTCCATATCAAATTGTACCCCAATAGTTTAAAATGCTTCCAATACAATCCCATAATTCAACCAAACACTCAAATAAGTTCACACTCCAAAAGCAATAAATAAGAAAAGAAAAGAAAAAGGAAACGGAAACTGGGGGAATCCCATGATCCTCATGCATCCGGAGGCGGTGGTGGGCGGTAGCTCGGGTGATCAGCTCCCATGTGAGACACGAAGAGTGACTCCATCCAACGGTGCATGTCTAAGAATTGGTCCTCCATGCGGGTTGTTCTCATGTCCAGCCTCTCTTGCGTCTCACGCAAGTGCTTCACGTCCGTCTGGAGAGTCTGGATTTGGTTACCCATCTGCGTCCAATCAGCATACGTAGGGTACCACGGCCAGGGCAATTGCACCCCGGGTGACTCGACCTCCATCTCTTCCAGGACCTCGCCCGCTGCTGCTCCCTCATCATACCCTACTTCATACTCTTGCTCCTCCTCTTCTTGTAAGTCTCCCACTCCACTCGAACCGGTACCACTTGTGCCTTCTCCTCTATTCCTCTTCACTGGCCTAGTGTCTCAAAGTCCTCGGCTGTCCACCTCTTCCGTGTACTTAGAACCAATAGCAAGGTGCTGCTCTCCATTCATTCCGAGGTTCTGCCTTTTCTTCCCCTTCAATGTTACGAGCCTCTCGTTAGGAAGAGGAAAGAGATCATCTTCCTTGTATCTGATTCAGTAGCTCCCCATCCATGGCTCGAACATTAAAGTATTGTTCATCTGCTCAAACCCCAAATCCATGCCAGGGCAGGGACCCGAACAAGGCTCGAATCCTAGACTCTTCACAAACACTGAAATCAATCCCCCTCCTCGAACTTTCAAGGTCTTAGCACCAAGCTTGAACGGGGCCTCATAATGGTGCTCCAAGAAATCCCTTCCAAAATCGTGATCCTTGACGTTCAAGAGACACCAAATCCCATATAACTGCTTACTCGTCACCGTTCCCATCTCAGAGCGGGCATAGATGGAATTTCCCAGAATCCTCTCAAAGTATCGAATCACAGGATTCCTGATTGTCGAGGCTCTTGCGTTTTGCCCCTTGTACTCTCTGGCCATGCCACCCGTGATGTCATACCAAAACGAATTTACATTATAAGACTTTGACACACGATTGAGCCTCGATAAGGCTGGGAGCCCAAGTGCAAGGTTAACAGCTCCAACCTCGCAATGCTGCCACTCGTTCCGGTACTTGAACTTGAAGGAGTTTTCATCCTTCTTCTCAACAGTGGAAAGAAATTGCTCCACCAAATCGGCATTTGTTTCCATTGTCAGAAGCAGCTCGAAGAACTCCGTCATGTTGTTCCTCCTTAAAATTCTTCTAATTTCACCCTCAATTCCTATGTCTTGCATGAAACTCACAACGGGCCTCCGGGTCTTCTCCACTTTCCCGGTTATCAAATTCCACAGGTAGGCTATATATCGCCAACTCCCCTCATAGTCCAAATTGTCCCACCTCGAAGGCAGCAGACCCTTTCGCCTGAGTTCATTGGTGACCTCTTCTAACTCAGCAATACACAAGATTCGGTCCTTGTTTTTCTTTGGAGCCATAGTACCTAAGCAAAACACAACAATGTATTTCAAATCCATTCATGGCATTCAATACACTTCCAATAATCTCAAGTAGCTTTAAATTTAATTCATTCAAAATTCAATCTCAACTTGAGTTCATCAAGTTCAATCCTTATGTTTTCATACCAAAGTGCTCAAGTAATTTTCAAACAATTCATCCATCTCAAATCAAAATTTCCCACAACTAAGTCTATCATGAAGTAAAATCACAAGGATAATGTAATTTACATGTTCAAGACTCAATTCATACTCATTCATGCTCAATACCATCTCAATTCACAAAAATTTCTTCTCAACAAGCAAAACCCATATTCTTTTCTCAAATTCCCTCTTTCTCACTCTAGAAATTCACCCATTCTACTCATGCAATTTCGAAATTGAAAGCAAAACAAGCAAACCCATAGTATATGATCAATATTCAACAACAAGGAATCGAGAATCAACAAGCTATGCAAAAATCCCCAAAATTTTCGAAATGTTCATGAACCCTAGTTCTCATGCTCAATTCATCCCAAATCCAAGCCTAAACTAAAAATTGAATGAAAAAAGTTAGAGATTACATACCTTGTTGGAGGATTGAAGAAGATTCGTGAAGAAAACGAACGAATTGTGAGCAATCGAGTGAAAAGCGCATGAAATCGCCCCTATTTATGTGTGTAAGTGTGTGTAAAAGTGTGGGGGGGGGGGGTATTTATAGAGTGGCTAAAAAATAGGGCTGAAATCCGTGATCCGCTCGAGCGGATGCGCTCGAGCATATAGCTCGAATGGAACAAGGGCTCGAGTGGCAAAAAGTTTCTGGACAAATCGGGCATTCGAGCAACATGCTCGAGCGGATGCACTCGAGCTATGCCACTCGAGCAGTTCCTCCCGTCAACCTCAAACAATAACATCCAAAACTAGAAAGTTTCATACGAACCAAGCTCGAAACAATCATCAAACTCATCAAAACATGAACTAACCTGAGAACTCCTCGATTTAAGCCAGGTCGCTTATTCGACCAAGGAGTTGGGGTCTCTTCCAAACGTGCAAATCATCAAGCCAATTCAAGTCAAACTTAAGCACTCACACTTAATTCGATCCAACTATCCTCATTGACTTGGTCGGAGTTTTTCGAAAAATATTTTCCTACTCCCCCGCAAGAGTACGGGATCGTCGTAGTAGTGAAAGTAGACTTGGACCAAGTAGTTATCGAACCCAAAGGATTTAGGAGTGCAGTGGAGCCCCAAAGTTGTGCGTCGGCATGGTACTATAGTGACGAGCAAGTTGACATTCGAAAATTAAACTAAGCGAAAATTAAATCTAGAAAGCAATCAAACAATTAAACTAACTTCCAATTAAGAAAGTGTAAGAGAGAGAAATGCTTCGAGTGTCTTCACAATGTAATCCACTAGTGTGTGTGACAAATTCACAACCTATCATTGCCTTTTTCTAGATGTTTGCTAAGAGCGATCACAAAAGTGTGTAGACCAATCCCTTTTGAGGCCTAGGTGAACAACGTGGACTAACTAGCAACTCCTAATTATGCCCCATAAGCTCCTAAGATCGTGAATATCTAAAAACACGCTATGCATCTCTAGAATCCCCCCTTCACTAAGTACCCGAATTATCAAATTAAGATACCTAATGTCTAATGATGGGGGATCTAGCAACCGACCCCCTCTCGGGTAAACCGATTACTATTTAACTCAAATTAATTAGTCAAAGCTTTCACCTAAATACCAATCATGCATACCCAACTCTCATTGCAATACACAAAATTAAATACATAAGCTAATAAAATCAACTAATTAATTGAGACATACAAAGCCCACCAATAGAAACATTCACATCTAGAATTAGACACAATCAAAGCTATAAATCCACCAACACACTAATTTCATACATTGATCTAACACTCAAAGCAAATAGAATTAGCCCATGGCTAATCCAACAAAACCCAAGTATAAATAAACTAGAGAAAGCAATAAACTCATGGAAATCATCATAATAAAATTGCAATAAACCATAAATGAGAAAATTAAACCAATTACTTGAAAGATAAAGGATAGAAGTCATCTCAATGGAGTGATTACAACTAGAAATTGAAATTTGCTCTTCAAATCCTAAGTTAAATGACTCTAAAACTAGAAAGAAAATAAAAATCTAAAAATGAAGGTGAAATCTAACTAAAATGGTGTGTGGGGTGTGTGTCCCCTAAGGGGGTGTATGGTGGTGTGTTAATCAATCTGAGAAAAATGGGTATTTATAGTGTGGAATGAGGAGGTTAGGACGAAATTGCAATTAAGTCCCTGAAAATCTTTAAAATCCCGCTTTTTTAGCTTGCCAGCATTTCACTCGGCCAAACCCTTTTGCTCGGCCGAGCATAAATCCAATTTGGCCGAGTGAGCTCTGTTTTGTCTCCTTCTTGATCTTTCTTGTCCAATCTCCATTCCTTCTTCAATTCTTCATCTTTTAACACCTAAAACACTTCATTTCTTGCAAAATAACAAAACATACCTTTCTTGACAATTAAACACAAATGATCAAATTAATGTAAATAAATGCAAGAAACTTTATAAAATTAGACGAATTAAATGCACGAATTTCAAGCAATTTTCACACTAATCACCCCCCAAACATAAAGTGTTGCTCGTCCCTGAGCAACAAAAGAAAATAAAATAAGTGGGAGGATTGCGAAGAAATGATTGTCAAAGAAATAAGTAACAATTGTCAAGTTCTTTCAATCTAGTCAAGCTCTTAAGTACAAAAAAATCAACTAGCAAATTCACAAGTCATGTTCAAATCAATGCAAAATCAAGTGCTCAATCCACAATTTCCTCTCAAGTAAGTGTTTCACTCATCACTCAAAAGTGTATCAAGGAATGTATACTCTCAACAATCAATTCACACGAATGCACTACCACAGGCTTGTCAATCATCTAAATTCTCCACCACTTGCTAAGCGATCAATCTAAGAATCAATGAGGACTTTGCATTTGGTTGTAATGTTGGGCTCTTTGGTCAAGGTGGGAAAATTTTGGATAAAGTGACTCGTAAACTAGTGGAGCGAGAGGTCAAAATGCCATGGTACATCTCTAAACTCTCAAAGAATAAGTCGCAAGTGATCAAGTTACAACTCAAAATTCCAAACTCCAACCATTTACTTGTCTCATTTTTCAAGCATATTCTTCACCATCAACTATCAAGCACCTTTTGAATTTGAAACTCAACCAAATAGCTAAACAAGAGAGAGTTTCTTCACAATTTTTCTTCTTTTCACAACAAACTCAATCTTTTTCTTGTACAATTTCTCACTCATCTTTTTCTCACTTTTTCAAACTTTTCACTATCACACAAACTCATCCACCAAATTCACATTAAAGCACAACTCAGCCTCACTATCCATATTCAAGCTCCACTAGCTCATAGGAAAAATTAGGCTCACAAAAAGGGATAATTAGGCTAAATTTGTGGGTTGCCAAGAAAATAGGTCATTAGGCTAAAAAAGGGCTAACTACGAAATTTTTTCATTTGGTATGGAAAATTTGGCTAAGTGACTTTTCAAATCAAAGATGGCCTCATATCATCTCCAAAAATTTCACACTTAATGTAGCCTCAAACAAGACAATTAGCAAGTTCTAGAGCACACAAGCATGAACGATACTCACAAGAAAGAATTTAGACCAAAATATATGAAAGTCTAAAGGCTCTAAAGCTCACGGCTTGTCTAATTATGGATCGAGCACAAAATCAAGCACACTCGTCACATGAACAAGTAAGCAAGCGAGTCTCAATCAATACCATCAAGCTCAACTAAATCTCAAAAACCAAACAATCACCATCAATTGATTCTCCGACACCAAGCCACACAATCTTAACTCCAAAAGAATACTAAAAAATATGCAATAAGCCCACAATAAAGCACAAATTTTTCAAAAATTGAGTAAAGTAAGTTGGTGCAAATAGAATTATAAAACGAACATACCCCCCAAACTTTTTCATTGCTAAGCAATTAAAAGTTTGGAAAAATAGTGCCACAATGAGATTTGCAACCAACTACTCACCAAGCAATTCACCACATTAAGCAAGCCACTCAAAAATTCAACAATTAAACCCACAAAACCCCTTATAAAGCATCTCACCCTCAAATCTCAACACGTATATCAAATACTCGAATAAGCAAAACTCTACAAAAATGAGGCGTGCGCCTGTGCAATGTACAAGTGAAGCCTCACGTGCGCCGGTGCATTGTAAAATATAAAAAACCAAAATAAATACCCCCCAAACTTAGACATTGCTAAGCAATTCTAAGTTTCGGGCATACTACCTCCAATTTGCACCAAGCACAATCTTCTTCTTCAAGTCATGATCACCTCACGTTAAGCTCCTTGAGTATGCTCACATTTTCCTATCAATCACGTCTCTTGAAAAACATCACAACCTCAAGTCTTCATATGTCAAGACAAAACTCATGTACAAGTATATGTAAGCAATTAAATCCAAAATTCTCAACAAAAATAATTACTAATAAGCTCTAATCAAATGGGGGTGTATCGGTGCAATTAAAAAAAATATGCATAAAAAGACGAACACCCCCCCCCCCCCCCCAAACTTAGACTTTGCATAGCATGTCTAAGTTTAGGAAGTGGTGTTTGTACCTCAAGTTTCCCTCAAGCATGTGTCTTTCCATAGAGCTCGAAATCCTCACCGAGCCTCAACACACGACCCCAACACCTAGATGAAAAAAAAAGCAAAAACAATTAAACAAAACAATGCAAAAAATAAAGAAAACAAGCAAAAAAAAAAAGATGGGTTGCCTCCCATTAAGTGCTAGGTTTAACGTCCTATGCCGGACGGAACTCTACGAGTTCAAAGGTCCATGAATTTGAGCTCATGTACTACTCCCTTCTCACAAGGCGAGTAGTAATGCTTTACCACGATGACCATTGACCTTAAATTCTTCACCCTTTTCATTCTCTAAATCCAAGAAACCCGATGGGTATACTTTCTTCACAAGAAATGGTCCACTCCATCTCGATTTCAATTTCCCAGGAAAAATTCTCTTAGAGATTCGGGCGTCATGCCACCTCTTTGTCTTATCCTTGAAAAGTTGAGAACTTTCATATGCGTTGTCCCGAAATTCTTGAAGCTCATGAAGTTGAAGAATCCTCTTATCACCACTCAAAGCACTATCAAAATTCATCTTCTTAGTGGCCCAAAATGCACAATGCTCTAATTCCACCGGTAAGTGGCATGCCTTGCCAAACACTAATTGAAATGACAACATTTGAAGTGGTGTTTTGTAGGCGGTTCGATAAGCCCATAAAGCATCATTTAGCTTCTTTGACCAATCCTTTCTTGTTGAGTTGACCGTTCTTTCAAGAATCTTCTTCACTTGCCTATTCGACACCTCGGCTAGCCCATTCGTTTGTGGATGATACGGAGCAGCCACCTTATGATTTACCCCATAACTTGCCAACAAATTATCAAGGAGTTTGTTCATGAAATGGCTTCCTCCATAACTTATTAACACCCGTGGCACTCCAAATCGAGAAAAAATGTAACTCTTCAAGAAATCAATAACCGTTTTTGAATCATTGGTTCGAGTGGCCACGGCTTCGATCCATTTTGACACATAGTCAATGGCCAATAAGATGTACTCGTTTCCATATGATGATGGAAACGGTCCCATAAAATCTATTCCCCAAACATCAAACACTTCCACTTCTAAAATCCCATTCAACGGTATCTCAATTTTTTTAGAAATGTTCCCACTCCGTTGACATTTGTCAAACTTTTTAACAAACTCGTGACAACTTTGAAATAACTTCGGCAAATAGAATCCCGATTGAAGAATCTTTAGTGCAGTCTTTTTCCCTCCATAATGTCCTCCACATGGAGATGAATGATAATGAGTCATTATGCTATCCCACTCTTCCCGAGGAACACACCTCCTTATTATAGAATCCACACCTTTCTTATACAAGAAAGGGTCATCCCAATAATAAGAGGTGGCATCCTTAAGGAATTTCTTCTTCTTATATGGAGTCATTCCATAGGGCAACCTCTCACACGTTATGTAATTGGCTAAGTCCGCGTACCACGGGCCCTCATCTACCTTGCTCACCAAGTTCCCATTAATAAAGAAAAAATGTTCATCGGGAAATTCTTCCTTCACTTCTTCAATTGGCTCCTCAAAACCTTCCCCTTTTTCCAAGCGAGACAAATGGTCGGCCACCACATTTTCACTTCCTCTCTTGTCTCGGATCTCAATGTCAAACTCTTGTAGCAACAAAATCCAACGGATGAGCCTCAGCTTGGAGTCCTTCTTCCCCATCAAATATCTAATCGCTGCATGATCCGTGTAAACCACTGTTTTTGCCCCTATCAAGTATTGCCTAAACTTGTCAAAACCATACACAACGGCTAGCAACTCTTTTTCCGTGGTTGTGTAATTCACTTGTGTTGAGTTAAAATTCTTTGAGGCATAGTAAATTGCTCGAAATCTCTTCTCACGGTTTTGCCCCAAGACAATCCCCATTGTGAAATCACTAGCATCACACATTAGGATGAAAGCTTCACTCCAATCCGGGCTTATCAAGATGGGTGATGATATCAATGCCTCTTTGAGAGCCCGCCTGTAGAAACCCGCATGCCCCAAAAATGAGCGAATTCCCTTTTCATTGGATGGTGGAGGAAGTTTTTCAATTGCAACCACCTTTGCACGATCAACCTGCAAACCCTTTACAGAAATATGATGACCAAGCACAATACCATTGGTTACCATAAAGTGACATTTTTCCCAATTCAAAATGAGGTTTGTTTCTTGACAACGTACAAGCACTTTCTCTAAATTGTCTAAGCAACTATCTAATGAACTCCCAAACACAGAAAAATCATCCACGAATACTTCCATTATCCTTTCAATTAAGTCATGAAAATTGACATCATACATCGTTGGAACGTGGCGGGGGCATTGCATAATCCAAAGGGCATGCACCTCCATGCAAACGTTCCATACGATCTTGTGAATGTAGTTTTCTCTTGGTCTTCGGGGGCAATCATTATTTAATTGTACCCGGAATAACCATCGAGGAAGCAATAACACTCATGTCCACAAAGCCTATCTAACATTTGATCCATGAATGGAAGTGGAAAATGGTCTTTACATGTGGCTTTGTTCAATTCCCGGTAATCAACACACACTTTCCAACCGGTGGCCACCCGTGTGGCAATCACCTCGTTGGTATCGGTGGTTATCACAGTCATACCTCCTTTCTTGGTAACAACATGAAGAGGTGACACCCAAGGACTATCACTAATGGGGTAAATCATACCCAAATTTAAAAATTTAAAAATTTCTTTCTTGATCACTTCTTGAATGATTGGATTAACCCTCCTTTGAGGTTGCACAACACTCTTAGCATTCTCATCAATCCTAATTCTATGCATGCAAATTGATGGGTTAATCCCCTTGAGATCATTTATAGACCATCCTAAAGCATTCTTATTCCTAGCAAGCACGACAACCAATTTTTCAATCTCAACACAAGTTAAAGAAGATGAAACAATTACGGGATACCTCTCCTCCGTGTCTAGATATACATACTTGAGGTGCTCCGGTAGAGGTTTCAAACTCTCCTTCTTGCTTTTCTTCTTTTCCATGTCCTTCTCATTCTCATCATGCAACGGTAGAAATTTCTCCTTCCCCCAAGCTTGGTTCATTCCCTTTGCACTCTCCATCCCATACCTATCAAGAGAAAATTCATCAACATTAGCACAATTATCATTCAAAAATAAATTTGTACTTAAAAATGAACTAGAATCTAAAGACAAGGTTGAGTTAGAGAATTATTCCCATTCATTTTGATTGATGCTCTTGACTCCACTCACGAAACTACAACTCTCAACTTGATCATGCCTCTCAAGAGTGTTGTATATCGAAAATTTGATCTCTTCATTGTTGAAGCTCAATTTCAACTCCCCATCCTTCACGTTGATCATGGCTTCTCTGGTCGCTAGGAAGGGTCGTCCTAGAATGAGAGGCACGTGCTCGTCCTCTACCATATCTAGGATCACGAAATCGGCCGGGAAGATAAACTTATCCACTTTGACAAGTACATCTTCAACTATCCCTCTTGGACGAGCCACCGATCGATCCACAAATTGAAGAGTCATGGAGACTTCCTTCACATCTCCCAAGTCTAACCTCTTATAGATTGAATAAGGCATGAGATTTACACTAGCTCCCAAATCACATAGAGCTAGTATAATATCACTACCCCCAATTTCACACGGTAAGTTGAAACTTTCGGGATCTTTGAGCTTCTTAGGGATGTTCCTTTGCAAAAGGGCACTACATTCTTCGGTCAAGTTCACTGTTTCATGCTCTCCCAACCTTCTTTTCTTTTACATGGCCTTCTTTAGGAATTTCATGTAGTGGGGCATTTGCTCTAATGCATCAACAAAAGGTATGTTGATGTGAATCTTCTTGAAGATCTCCAAAATTTTTGCAAACTTGTCCGCCATTTTCTGCTTCATGTACCTTTGTGGAAAAGGTGGAGGTACTGGAGTCATAGGAACTCCCCATCGATCACAAGGAACATCTTCACCTTTCTTCTCTCTCAATTCCTTAGCCCGCTTCCACTTTGATACCCATTTTTCAAATTTTTTCTCATGTTGAGCTTCTTTTGATTTATTTAGCTTACTTTGATCCTCTCGCATGGTCTTCTTCATTTCTTCTTCCTCTTCATCATCCTCCAGTCAAATTCATTTTCTACCTCAAGCTCCTCTTCTTCTTGAAGTTTCTCATCACCTTCTTGACCATCACCATTCTTCTCACTCTTCCCTTCTTCTAATTCCTCGGGCATCTTCGGTCCATCATATTTCTTTCCACTTCTCAATTGTATTGCTTTGCTCTCTCGGGTTCACTTCAGTTGTGGAAGGAAATTTCCCTTTGTTTTGCATTCCACTCACCGTCGTGGATAATTGCCCCATTTGAAATTCAAGATTTTTTAGCTGGGCACCAAATTGAGCTCCTTGTTGAGTTATGGTGGCATTCAATTGAGAATTATGTTGAGCTATCGTAGTACTCAATTGAGAATTTGTTTGAGCAACTAACTTAGCTAGCTCCTCCATTCTTACTTCCATAGTTTCACATCTTTCCGTCCTCTTGACCAATAGTTGGAATAGCTCTTCCGAGGTTGATTTTCCTTCTCCACTTGGCAATTTAGATCCCGGGTCCACTCCCGATGGAAGTTGGATAACTCCCTTTTGATTGGCGTAAGAGAAATTCTCATGTTTTCGATTGTTTGGATAGTATCCTCCACCTCCTTGAGAATTCCCTTAGAATGAAGAATTTTGTACCCATTAATTTCCATGAAATGCTCATTGTGGTTGAGAAGAGCTTCCTGATTAGGCGTGAAATTGTCATGATTCGTAGATAGAAACGCCCTAGTTTTGGTCGAATTTATTGAGTTTTTAGAGCCAAAGGAGTACTATTTCTATACATTGATGAATTTGTCTCTTTGATACTCATAGGTGAATCGAGGATGAAAAACGGAGTTCGTAGGACTTTGAATCGACTCAAACGGATACCCGGATGAGAAGATATCGAAGAAATACGATTGGTATTAGTACGTGTGAAGAAAAGTGTTAGTTGCAAAGGAAGGAAGACCCATTCGAGCATCGTCACTCGAGCGCCCCGCTCGAGTGAAGTAGATCGAGCGCCTAAAAATATACAGAACGTTTGGGCCGCTCGAGGGAGATAGCTCGAGCGCCCCGCTCGAGCACCAGAACCGCTCGACCAAGAGAGCTCGAGCGCCCCGCTCGAGCACCTGATCCGCTCGACCACCATAGCTCGAGCGACCCGCTCGAGCGGGTCTGCTCGAGCGCTTCCAAGACATTTTCTCCAACTTACGTTTTTCGGCCCACGAGTTCACGAATCGGCCCGTTGCCTATATATATCTCTTCCAAACACGTTTTGAAGGATGCCCGAACTTTAGAAATCACTTTAGACTTAGTTTTTGGAGAGGAAGGAGAGGAGCAAGTTTTATTTACGTTTTGTTGAGGTTTTGCATACGAATTCTTAGTTTCTTTTCGTTTATTAGTTTCTTGTCGTTAGTTTGATTTCTTTGAATGCTTTGAAACTCCGTTTAGTTAATTAAATTTCAGTTATGAGTATTTATTTTCTTTTAAAACCCTAGTTCATGTTTCTTATTTTCTTCGTTCAATTCATTATGTGTATGTTCGTTGTTTCTTCTATTGCTTTTATGTTTGTTAACGCTATGTCCGGCTAAAACCCTTGCATGCTTAGGGTAGGATGAACTCGTAGAAGTAGGTTATGGGTACGTAATTAGAGTAACTTGTGACGTTAGGTTTTAATTCTCTTGGTTAATGAATTCTTAAAATTAATCTAGACTTTACTTTTGAATTTCGTTCGAAAGGTGTTAGAGAGAGGATAACCGTATCACTCTTTAACAACGAGTAGACTTAACGAGAGGGTTTAGGAAAGGTTAATTCATCTACCAGTTTAGCGAAGGAGGACGACCGCATCACCTTAGTTAAATTAGGGTCTCATTAATTAAGCACAATCTATTAACTTGTTAGTGGATTAGTGAAGTCGAGTGTTAGGGTAAAGTATTAGGGTTTAGAATCTTGAGCTTTCATCCTGCATTCTTTTACTTAGGTTATTTCTTGTGTGTCACAGTTAATCTGATTATGTACCTGCTCCGTTAGTATACGTAGGGATTCCAATCCTAAGCATCATCATCTCTCATTAGAACACAACCCTTAGTTAATTTGATTTCTTCAGTATTTTAGTTTACTTAGTTTAATTTAGTCTTTTAATTAATCTTTTCAAAAAACCAAAAATATTACACTCATATTAACTACGACGCGTAGATCTTCAGAGATCTGTTCGCATACACACTTTCCCTTGGGTTCGATAATACTTGGTCCCTATACTTGCCCATACTACTGTGAACCCGTTCTCTTGCGGGGTAACTACTAGTAGAAATCTAGTGTAGTTCGCTTCAAGTCAATGGCGCCGTTGCCGGGGATGGCGTTGTATGCTTTTTGAATAGGACTTGTAGATAGCTTAGTAGTTAGTAGTGAGTGATTTATTTTCTGTTTATTTTTATTTTTATTCAATCGGCAGTTGCGTTTTGATCCTTCTGCTAGTGTTTCAGGTTTATGAAAACACGCTCACAAGGCAATACGAGCGAAGAGAGGTTACCTGCAGATCCTGAGACAATAGCTAGAAGGAACCGAGCCTTCTTGAGAAGAATGACTACTGCCACGGGAAACAAAGACAAGATTTCTGATGAGCTTGGGGAGTTAGACAAAATAGCTGCAGAGTATACTGCTCTTGTGGAACGGGCAGAGGATGCCAATGGAAACAGCAGTAATCAGCAGATACCCATAGGGGGAACTGAGAGCCCACACCCGAACCCACAAGACACAATCAACTCTGCACAAACACAACACCAAAACCAGAACCAAAACCCTGCTTACCCACAAAACCCAAATAACCCTTTCAACAACTCAGTATACCAACATTACCCATACCCACCATACCCTTATCCACCATACCCATATCCTCCACCTCCAGTCTATAACCAACCACCTGTTTACCAACCACCACCCCAACAAGTACCCGTACCTGCTGCTAATCCTCAACACGCTCCTCAGAACGTAGATCACAATATGGCTATTCGAGGGAGGTTTGCAGTGCAGCCACATCGGTACTATGATGGAGTGGCTTTACCTCCAGTTGAGGCGAACAACTTCTCGATATCCCCGGGAATTCTAAAGTTGCTTACCGAGAATCAGTTCAAGGGAGTGATCGGGAAGAAGAATCCTCATACACACTTGAGGAGCTTTCTCATGATAGCCTCCACATTTAATTACAATGGCATGTCTGAAGATGCCAAGAGGCTTAGGCTGTTCCCATTCTCATTGACGAGAATAGCCAAGGAGTGGTACGATAATACGCTCCCGCGGGGAGGTATTACCACTTGGGCCGAGCTCGAGCGTCTGTTCCTCGAGCGATTCTACCCTTCATCTAGGACGGTCAAGGCTAGGATTGAGATCTCTTCCTTTCGCCAGAAGTCTGGAGAGGATCTACGTCAAGCGTGGGAGAGATACTCGAACATGCTGATAGAGTGCCCGCAGCACGGGTACAACGAGGGAGACGTTATGACATTCTTCTATAGTGGTGCCAACAAGGCGGGGCAAAACCATTTAGACGCCTGTGCGGGCGGAGCATTCCTGAACCAAGGCATAGAGAGGTGTAGGGAGATCGTGGACAACATTGTCACGAATGCCGGTGCTTGGAGTGGAGATGCAGATTTTCAGAGAATGCATCAGGTTGAAGAAGGTGAAGGAACGAGAAGGCTGTTGATGGCCATGATGGAGGGGCATCAAGGAAAAGAATGCAACCACCACTCTTATGAGAGTAAGGGAGGTAAATTTGAGTATGATGTCCCATAAGCTCCTTTGAGCTTGGTCCGGCATCAGGACCTTAAAAATAGCGCTGAATGGGAGGCAACCCATTATTTTTAATTTGCTTTGAGTTTTTTTAGTTATTAGGGAGTTATTTTGAGTCGTATGTTTAACCTCGTACTTGAGAGTTTTGTTTTGTAGGCTTGTCTCTAAAGGAGTAAAGGTATCATTGAGTTATTCAGATTAAAGGAACCAACTTGAGACAAGGGAGTGTGCAAAGCTATTGAGAGAAACAGAATTATTTGGTTGAGGTAACCCACAACCCCAAACTTAGACCTCTAGCAAGGTCGAAGTTTGGGGGGGTGGAGTTTTTTTATGTTTCTTGTTACATCGCACATGCATGCACGCCCTTATCTTTGAGTTGAGTTTGATTGATTATTGGTTTGTTGAGAGACTCCTTGGGGTGATTTTGATTTGACTCGCTATTGCATATTTCATGCCTATCAACTATCTTCTACTTGTTAGTTGCTATCTTTGAGTATGACTTGATGAGTAGAGTGAGTTGTAAGGGTGGGTTAGAAATTCTTTTGTGTGAGTGTTTGAGTTTGAGCTGATTTGAGAAAGAACTTGTATGCTTGTGAATTTTTCTTTTGAGTACTTGTGTGATCATGAGAGTGAGAATGCACTAGGACTAGTATGGATGTGAAAGCCGTGAGCTTTTGAGCCTTATGAGATTTTGATGCATTAATTAATCTCTTCGTTTGTGAGTGGATCGTCACCTTAGAGGATGCTAGAACTTGTGTGTGCTCTTGTTTCTTGATTGTGTCTAGTTTGATATGCCGAATGTGATCTTAGGCCATCTTTGTTTTTATTGAGTCACTTAGCCAAAATTTTCCTTACCAATGACATGTATCCCTTGCTAGCCCCTTTGAGCCTAAAGCTTATTTTATTTGCTAGCACATTTAAACACTATTCCAAGTTCCTAAGCCTTTTTGTCCCAATTTGAGTGGAGAATAGGAAAAGTGTGAAGGTTGAAGGGATTGAGTTGATTTGAGAAAAGGAATTATGATGGTTGAGTGGTGATAAAATAAGGGTGTGAATGAGATTTGAGTTGTGGGAAAGAACAAAAAAAGGTTGAGAATGAGCAAAAGAAAAATAAAAGAGCTCATGTGTTTGTGCGAAAACGAAAAAAAAAGTGCAATGATTGAAAAAAAAAAGTGAAAGAGTGAGAAAGAAAAAAATTGAAGTATTGAGAGTATGGAATTGAAAGGGTGTTGATTGAACATGTTTGAAGTATTTTGTTCCTAATCTCGAAGTGCTAAAGTTTGATTTTCTATTCTCCATTCACTTTAGTCACTTTACCTTATATTGTTATCCCACCTGTCCAAAGAGCCTACATTACAACCTTGAGAAAAGTCCTTTTTAATTCGGCATTGATTTCTAGAGTACGGTCGAAGTTAAGAGCACTTACAAGCCTATGGCTGCCAATTTGTGTGATTGATTGTTTGAGTGAGTCCCTTTATTATTGATATACACTTGTGAGGGAGCGAAACACATCGTTGAGTGCACATCCATGCTTGATCTTGGTGTTTCTTGTTATTGTTGCATGAGTACGATAAAAGAAAGTGAGTGAGTATACGGGTGATTGACTTTTGAAGCTTGAGTTCATTAGCTTGCATGATTGATTCTTTTTACTCATCCCTAACAATTTCACTTGACTTATTATTTCAATGCTTGGGGACAAGCAACATGGTAAGTTTGGGGGGGTTGATTAGGTGTGAAATTGTCATGATTCGTAGATAGAAACGCCCTAGTTTTGGTCGAATTTATTGAGTTTTTAGAGCCAAAGGAGTACTATTTCTATACATTGATGAATTTGTCTCTTTGATACTCATAGGTGAATCGAGGACGAAAAACGGAGTTCGTAGGACTTTGAATCGACTCAAACGGATACCCGGATGAGAAGATATCGAAGAAATACGATTGGTATTAGTACGTGTGAAGAAAAGTGTTAGTTGCAAAGGAAGGAAGACCCATTCGAGCATCGTCACTCGAGTGCCCCACTCGAGTGAAGTAGATCGAGCGCCTAAAAACATACAGAACGTTTGGGCCGCTCGAGGGAGATAGCTCGAGCGCCCCGCTCGAGCACCAGAACTGCTCGACCAAGAGAGCTCGAGCGCCCCGCTCGAGCACCTGATCCGCTCGACCACCATAGCTCGAGTGACCCGCTCGAGCGGGTCTGCTCGAGCGCTTCCAAGGCATTTTCTCCAACTTACGTTTTTCGGCCCACGAGTTCACGAATCGGCCCGTTGCCTATATATATCTCTTCCAAACACGTTTTGAAGGATGCCCAAACTTTAGAAATCACTTTAGACTTAGTTTTTGGAGAGGAAGGAGAGGAGCAAGTTTTATTTACGTTTTGTTGAGGTTTTGCATACGAATTCTTAGTTTCTTTTCGTTTATTAGTTTCTTGTCGTTTGTTTGATTTCTTTGAACGCTTTGAAACTCCGTTTAGTTAATTAAATTTCAGTTCTGAGTATTTATTTTCTTTTAAAACCCTAGTTCATGTTTCTTATTTTCTTCGTTCAATTCATTATGTGTATGTTCGTTGTTTCTTCTATTGCTTTTATGTTTGTTAACGCTATGTCCGGCTAAAACCCTTGCATGCTTAGGGTAGGATGAACTCGTAGAAGTAGGTTGTGGGTACGTAATTAGAGTAACTTGTGACGTTAGGTTTTAATTCTCTTGGTTAATGAATTCTTAAAATTAATCTAGACTTTACTTTTGAATTTCGTTCGAAAGGTGTTAGAGAGAGGACGACCGTATCACTCTTTAACAACGAGTAGACTTAACGAGAGGGTTTAGGAAAGGTTAATTCATCTACCAGTTTAGCGAAGGAGGACGACCGCATCACCTTAGTTAAATTAGGGTCTCATTAATTAAGCACAATCTATTAACTTGTTAGTGGATTAGTGAAGTCGAGTGTTAGGGTAAAGTATTAGGGTTTAGAATCTTGAGCTTTCATCCTGCATTCTTTTACTTAGGTTATTTCTTGTGTGTCACAGTTAATCTGATTATGTACCTGCTCCGTTAGTATACGTAGGGATTCCAATCCTAAGCATCATCATCTCTCATTAGAACACAACCCTTAGTTAATTTGATTTCTTCAGTATTTTAGTTTACTTAGTTTAATTTAGTCTTTTAATTAATCTTTTCAAAAAATTCAAAAACATTACACTCATATTAACTACGACGCGTAGATCTTCAGGGATCTGTTCGCATACACACTTTCCCTTGTTGGAGTTATACGTGAAAGTATGCTTTTACTTTGTATAACTCGTGTATCAAACACTTGGTTATGAGAATAATTCTTTTATCGCATTTGCTTTAGTTATGATTGAATGTTGAATTTCTATTGCAAACCGTTCAATATATAGTACGTGTTACAAAGTAGTTAATGTGGTGATACCCGATCACAGAAGACGACATTAACAGTTTACTTGTAACTAAACGTACATTTTCACGACCCAGGTGGAATTGAACAATCCGCCGTGAAAGGTCGATGTGTAAGGCTCAGATTGGTCTGTCTTGACCAAGAGATTGCACTAGCATATTTAGTATGTGTTGAAGAGGTCCTACAGCGAGGATAAATTCTTCTGTTCTGAAAGGTGAAGAATTAGACCTCAGTGGTTGTTGATTTCTTAATCTTCGTCACTTAAATAGGACCGCGTGTGCTTAGTAGTTACTGCTTTGATTCATGTTGGGTGAGAATCATTGTGACTTCGAACTTTGTGTCTTGGGCAGTAATATTAATCATACGACGGTTGCTAAGATTTAATACGGAGAAACGCGTGCGAGTACGGCTCGTGTGATTAGTCCCCTTGGTGGGCTCAGAAGTTTTATTGTACCAAATCTTGCAAGTGAAGAATTAGTTTCTTCGGTACGAATAATAATGTTGAGCTGTCTTTACTCCAAGGTGAAAGATGTTAATTAATTTAGAGCTATTCAGAAGCTTAATTAATTAATGGACTTGATAATCTTAAACGCGGGAAATAATAACCGGGAGCCCATATTATCGTAATATGGATTAAGATGGATAGTGCAATATTAATTTATTAGTGGTAATAATTAATATTAATGGGCTGAATTATATTGGGGCTCAATATTGAAATTCAGAAGTCCATTAGGAGGTCCAATCTTAATTCTCCTTAAGGCCCCTCAAGTAGCCCATTAAGTAGCCCAATAATGATAAGGTGATTAAAATAAAAAGATAATATTATGCTGATTTTTCTTTATATTTTTCGAAAAAAGCATTATTAGAAGAGAAAAGATTTTGTTGATTTTCTTGGAAAGATATTATGGAAGATATGTATTCTTGGAATACAAGAATATCTCATATATTCAAGAAGATCCAAATCTTGGGATCTCTTATTAATATTTTCGAAAATTATAGTCCTAAATAGGAGAGTGAGATTTTTGTGGAATATTTTATTATGGAGAAAAGAATATATGAGATATATTCAAGATTTCTTAGAGATTAAGAAAAGATTTTCTCCCTGCCCATAAAATCTCTACGAATTTCGGTCACCCCCCTTTATAAATAGGAGATGATTATTTCATCTCAACATACATAATTCCATGTGTTGGAAAAATCAAGAAGCATATATATTTTTCTTTTTCCTTAGTTTATTAAATTGCTTGAAAGCGTCTCCCACCGGCGATCAAGTAAGGCGAAAGGGAAATACTTGAGAAGGTTTTTGGGTTGATAAAGCGTGTACGAGAGTCCCGTTTTATTCAAAGGCCAAGTTCTACAAGAGGTACGTTAATCACATATTTACTTGTTTATTCCGCCATAGTTAATATGTGAAATTAATTTAGCATGCATGATGATAATTAGTTGTTGGAATTATTATTTGAATTAATTAGGATTAATTCATGATAGTAATAATTGTATTTAAATTCGTATTTAAAATTCACCCCGAATAGATTCCGGGCACCCCCATATTTTCCCAACAACTGGTATCAGAGCCACGGTTTCGGGCTCTGAATTTTAAATTGGAATTTAAATTGTTGAACATTAAAATTGAAATTGGATAGTAGAATTGTTAGATCTTTTTTGCAGGTATCCAATTGTCATGGTTTTTAATGTTGTTAATTTCATGCGTGTGAATTAATTTGGTTTTTAATTCGATTCGTTCGAATTCGTTTTTCTCGTGAGAAAATCCACGAGTAGATTAGTTGTTTTTATTTTGATTCGATCATTGTAATAGACTAGTCTAGATCTAGTATTTATTTTTTTTGTAAAAATAAATTGTAACCGGATCGTGACGAAGAACGAAGAATTAAAAACGGCGTACCCGGACGACGCATACATGCGTGGCGCGTGTATGGAGGTAAAATCATGCAAGGGGTGAAGAAAACGAGGACGAACGGCGAAAAAACGGCGCACGGGGGTGCACGGCGCACACCGTGCGCAACGGGCGCATGGCGCCGCGCGCACGGCGCGCGCGCCTCGGCAGCGCCCTGCAGCGCCTCGGGGCGCCTCGGGTGCGCCTCGACGCGCCTCCGTGCAGCGCCTCGGGCGCGCCTCGGGTGCGCCTCGGGGCTGCGCTTCAGCGCGCCTCGGGCGCTTTTCCAGCGCTTCTCGGGCCGGGAAGCGCGCGGGCCCACTTCGTGGGCCGACGCGCGCTGTATCTCAGGCCGTGGAATTTTTTCGGTTCGTGTTTTTTTTTGGTGTGATTTTAAACGTCGTCCCGAACCCCAAACGATGTTGTTTTTGATGAAGTGTTGTTGTTCGAGTGGGAGCACGTCGAGACGAACGTCGGAAAGCAACAAGGACGATTTTTCGCATCAAGACGTGAAGAAATTAAACCGTGACAATTGGAATTGAGTGCTCCAATGTGTTTAATTTTGTTTTGATGGATGTTTTATTTCGTGCAATTTTTATTATTTGTTAATATGTGTTTGCATGAATTTAATTGTCCAAGAAAAACCTTACTTTCGAAAATTACTAAGTATGTTTTTTTTAATCGCAATTTTATTCCGGATATTAAAATTGGATTATTTTGGCCTCCATAATTTATTTATTTGTGAAGTTCTTTTGGAATACATTTCCCCCTCGGATCGGCCAAAAGAACGGATTTCACATGAATAAATTCCGAAAGGATGATTGTGGATTATTACTAGTGGCGGTATTGACCCTCACCACGAGTGGCTTGCTCAAAGCGAAATAATAATCCTGTATTTAATTATGGTTATTACTTAGGCATAGGAAATTGATATTAACTTACTCCCCTCGGAGTCCCTGTCAATTTCTATGTGGTCAAAGTGGGAGCCAACTATTAATTTTGAATTAAAGATTTGTAACTTTTAAGTTTGTGATCCGCTTGAATGTATTTAAATGTATAGACCACCCCTCGTGGCGCATTTAAATTGTTTCGAGATGTTGGCTGATGCATGATTATATTGTTTTAAGGTTTCAATATAATTGATGTGATCAAATTTATGTGATAATTTCGTATTTTTCTAGATATTGATACGAATGTATGTTTTATTCTCATTTCATCATGTCGCAACCTTTTAATCCACTGTTTAATATACTTAAAGTTAATAAACTTTTTGGAGAGAATTATATCGATTGGAAATGTTTTTTTTTAAATTGTCCTTACTGCACGAAAACACAATTGGGTTATTTATGTTAATATACCCGGCAAGCCTAATGATAAGTCAAGCAATGGGAAGAGGCAGTTTATGATCGGAAGCGTGACAATGAATGAAGTGCATCATCTTGACATTTCTGTCTGAGGATTTGAGGCGCGTTCATGAAGACATTGTATCCGCTGTTGAAATCATGGAACACCTTGAAGAGATGTTTTCACATCAGAATCCCATGACTAATCAGTTCACCAAACATGACTCGGTCAAGTTGGAAATGGTGGAAGGAACGCCCGTGAGGGAGCACGTTCTCAAGATAATGACATGCCTTAACAAGTTGGAAGTACTTGGTGCGGATTTTGATTGATTTCATATACCATTCCCTACCGAGAAGCTTTGAGTAGTTTCATCTGAAATGTCAGATGAATGAACGGACAAGTCGTTTGCCCGAGCTCTTGCAAGCTTTAGTTTCGGTGGAGGTGATAATGGAGCACCAGTCTAGTGCTATGGTGGCTAATGGTTCGTCTACCTCTTTTGGTCCCAATGGAGGGAAAAAGAGGAAGAGAACCAAAGGTCGGATCCAAGCAAATCCAATTGTTGCGAAAGGCAAATGCAAAGGCAAGCATCGAAGGGGAAGTGTTTTAGTTGCGGTGAGAGAGGACAATGGAGGTCTGCCTGTTCCAAGCCTAAGAGGCTAGGAAAGTTAGGTAATTCACACACCTTAGTCGTCGAAACTTGTGAAGTGGCGTATGCTGTCTATTCGTGGATAGTGGATACGAGAGCTACTGATCACATTTGTTTCATGGGTTTAAGCTAACCCGACGACTTAACAGAAGTGAGATCCCCATCACATCGGGCAATGCTACGAGAGTGGCAGCTGAAGCAGTGGGAGAAGTGCGCCTATCTTGTGAAGATAGAGTTATGGTCTTGAGAGATGTTCCTCATGTTCCTAGTTTAGAAAGAACTCAACCTTCAGTTTCTAAACTGTTTGAATAGATACTCAGTTTCTTTTAATAAGGATGTTATTATTGCTTGAAACGATGAGTTTATCCGTTCCGGAACTTCAATGGATGATCTTTATACCATTATTTGGGCACACCACTCACAAAAATTGAATCTAATAACACATCGATTATTTCGAGTAATAAAAGAAAGCGTTCTTCGGAGATGAACGAAACACTTCCATGGCATCTTAGACTAGGTCATATTAATCTAAAGTGGATAAAGAGATTGGTGAAAGACGGATCCTTGGAATCATTCCAAGTCGAACCGTTTCCAACTTGTGAATCCTGTTTAGAGGGTAAAATGACCAAGAGGGCATTTGGAGCCAAGGGGAATAGAACTACGGAAGTGTTAGAACTCGTTCATACCGATATGTGTGGTTCAATGACGATCATAGCAAGAAGAGGTATGAGTAATTTGATGATTACTCAAGATACGGATACATCTACCTTATGATGCATAGGGTAAGAAGTATCAAGTCTCTGCGATTTGTTCGTGGAGGCGAATACCTTAGCAATGAATTCTTGAACTACCTATCGGAAGAAGGGATTGTATCCCTGTTGACCACATCGGGAACCCCTCAATAGAACGGTGTGGCGGAACGAAGGAGCCAGACTCTTTTAGAAATAGTCAGATCCATGATGAGTTATTCAGATTTACCCAAGTCGTTTTGGGGTAACGCCTTGGAAACAACGACTTACATTCTAAACTTGGTGCCATCCAAATCGGTTCCTAAAACCCCAATGGAATTGTGGACCGGGCGCAAGCCCAGTCTAAGACACTTGCGGATTTGGGGTTGTCCGGTATACGTGCTAGACAAGGAAGCCGGTGAATTGGATCCACGTTCGGAATTAAGGTTGTTTATAGGATATCCCATGGGAACGAAAGGGTGTATGTTCTATAGTCTCAAGGATTAACAGACCGTGATTAGTTCGCACTTTAAATTCTTGGAGGAAGACTATATGAACAAAAGAAAGCCTGGAAGTGAGATTACCTTAGACGAGTTAAGAGGGCAAACTCCTATACCAAGTATACAAGATGATATACCACACGTCATACCTTCACAACCGGAACCCCGTCGTAGTGGGAGGATTGCAAGGCAACCCGAGAGATTCATGGGAATTGGAGAATCTTCGGATTTGATTCCCGGCGATGAATTAGACCCATGAACATACGACGAGGCAATCCAAGACAAAGACGCGGAAGTGTGGCAAACCGCAATGGAAACCGAGGTGGGTTCGATGGATTATAATCAAGTGTGGGAGTTGGTTGATCCACCTAATGGGGTAGAACCTATTGGATGCAAGTGGGTGTACAAGAGGAAAAGAGGACCGGACGGAAGGGTAGGCTTGTGGCCTGTGGCCTGTAGCTATGCTTAAGTCCATCCGTATTCTCTTGTCGATCGCTGCGCACCTAGATTACGAGATCTGGCAAATGGATGTCAAGACAGCTTTCCTTAACGGAAGTCTTGATGGGATCTATATGCAACAACCCAAAGGTTTCGTTGAAAAAGGCCAAGAGCACCTCGTATGCAAGCTTAAGAGATCCATTTATGGACTTAAGCAAGCATCGCGTACTTGGAACTAGTGTTTGATCAATTAATTAAGTCTTATGGGTTTGTGATCAAAACAAGTTCGAAAGTTGTGTGTACAAAAGATGTGACGGAACTGCGGTGGTATTCTTAGTATTATACGTAGACAATATTCTGCTCATTGGAAACAATGTAAAGGTATTGTCAGACGTAAGGGTATGGCTGTCAAAATAGTTTGATATGAAGGACTTAGGGAAAGCCGGTCACATCCTTGGGATCAAGTTCACTCGAGATCGCAAGAGGAAGATGTTGGGATTATCGCAAGTTTCATACAAAGCCACTGTTTTGAAGCATATCAGCGTGCAAGATTCCAAAAAAAGGTTTTGTACCTTGTAGGCACGGAATCCATCTATCCAAAGAAATATGCCCTAAGACGCAAATGGAGATAGATGACATGAAAGACGTTCCGTACGTTACGGACGTAGGAAGTCTTATGTATGCAACGTTGTGTACGAGACCGGATATCTGCTTTGCCGTGGGCATGATGGCAAGATATCAAAGTAACCCCGGGAAAGCACATTAGATTGCAATTGAATGCGTTCTTTAGTTTCTGAAAAGAACTTGGTATGGAATGCTGATTTAACAATCAGACAATCTAATTCCCATGGGATACACGGACTCAAATTTCCAATCAGACATAGACTCCAAAATACCTACCTCGGGTAGTGTGTTTTGCATAGGAGAAGGAGCCATGACATGGAGAAGCGATTTGCAGAAATGCATCGCAGATTCGACCATGGAAGCCGAATAAGTAGTTGCTTGTGAAGTAGCGAAAGAAGCGGTTTGGCTCAAGTACTTCTTAGTGGACTTGGACGTTGTTCCGAATTTGCCCGACAAGATAACTGTCTTTTGTGACAATGCCGGAGCAGTTGCAAATTCAAGGGAACCGAGAGCCCACAAGGCCAGCAAACACATTGAAAGAAAACACCATCTTATACGAGAAATCGTTGAGAGAGGAGATAAAGAGGTGGCAAAGATATGCGTCGGGGACAACCTAGTAAATCCATTCACAAAGGGTCTGCCTCTGAATACATTCGAGAGACATGTGGATGGAATGGGAGTCAAGACTATTGCCAATCTGCTTTAAGTATAAGTGGGAGGAATTATTAGGTTAGTGTAGGTTGACATGAGATGTCACGTAGAGCTACTACACTAAGACATGCGTGATGTATACTAAAAGCAGACTTTAAGTATAAGTGGGAGATTGTTGGAGTTATACGTGAAAGTATGCTTTTACTTTGTATAACTCGTGTATCAAACACTTGGTTATGAGAATAATTCTTTTATCGCATTTGCTTTAGTTATGATTGAATGTTGAATTTCTATTGCAAACCGTTCAATATATAGTACGTGTTACAAAGTAGTTAATGTGGTGATACCCGATCACAGAAGACGACATTAACAGTTTACTTGTAACTAAACGTACATTTTCACGACCCAGGTGGAATTGAACAATCCGCCGTGAAAGGTCGATGTGTAAGGCTCAGATTGGTCTGTCTTGACCAAGAGATTGCACTAGCACATTTAGTATGTGTTGAAGAGGTCCTACAGCGAGGATAAATTCTTCTGTTCTGAAAGGTGAAGAATTAGACCTCAGTGGTTGTTGATTTCTTAATCTTCGTCACTTAAATAGGACCGCGTGTGCTTAGTAGTTACTGCTTTGATTCATGTTGGGTGAGAATCATTGTGACTTCGAACTTTGTGTCTTGGGCAGTAATATTAATCATACGACGGTTGCTAAGATTTAATACGGAGAAACGCGTGCGAGTACGGCTCGTGTGATTAGTCCCCTTGGTGGGCTCAGAAGTTTTATTGTACCAAATCTTGCAAGTGAAGAATTAGTTTCTTCGGTACGAATAATAATGTTGAGCTGTCTTTACTCCAAGGTGAAATATGTTAATTAATTTAGAGCTATTCAGAAGCTTAATTAATTAATGGACTTGATAATCTTAAACGCGGGAAATAATAACCGGGAGCCCATATTATCGTAATATGGATTAAGATGGATAGTGCAATATTAATTTATTAGTGGTAATAATTAATATTAATGGGCTGAATTATATTGGGGCTCAATATTGAAATTCAGAAGTCCATTAGGAGGTCCAATCTTAATTCTCCTTAAGGCCCCTCAAGTAGCCCATTAAGTAGCCCAATAATGATAAGGTGATTAAAATAAAAAGATAATATTATGCTGATTTTTCTTTATATTTTTCGAAAAAAGCATTATTAGAAGAGAAAAGATTTTGTTGATTTTCTTGGAAAGATATTATGGAAGATATGTATTCTTGGAATACAAGAATATCTCATATATTCAAGAAGATCCAAATCTTGGGATCTCTTATTAATATTTTCGAAAATTATAGTCCTAAATAGGAGAGTGAGATTTTTGTGGAATATTTTATTATGGAGAAAAGAATATATGAGATATATTCAAGATTTCTTAGAGATTAAGAAAAGATTTTCTCCCTGCCCATAAAATCTCTACGAATTTCGGTCACCCCCCTTTATAAATAGGAGATGATTATTTCATCTCAACATACATAATTCCATGTGTTGGAAAAATCAAAAAGCATATATATTTTTCTTTTTCCTTAGTTTATTAAATTGCTTGAAAGCGTCTCCCACCGGCGATCAAGTAAGGCGAAAGGGAAATACTTGAGAAGGTTTTTGGGTTGATAAAGCGTGTACGAGAGTCCCGTTTTATTCAAAGGCCAAGTTCTACAAGAGGTACGTTAATCACATATTTACTTGTTTATTCCGCCATAGTTAATATGTGAAATTAATTTAGCATGCATGATGATAATTAGTTGTTGGAATTATTATTTGAATTAATTAGGATTAATTCATGATAGTAATAATTGTATTTAAATTCGTATTTAAAATTCACCCCGAATAGATTCCGGGCACCCCCATATTTTCCCAACATCCCTTGGGTTCGATAATACTTGGTCCCTATACTTGCCCATACTACTGTGAACCCGTTCTCTTGCGGGGTAACTACTAGTAGAAAGCTAGTGTAGTTCGCTTCAAGTCACTTCCCCCTTGATACCCTTGATTTGGTCCTTGTTGGAATGGAGGTCTTGGTTGACTTTGACCTTGGGGTCCTTGATACTCTTGCCCTTGCCTTCCACCTTGATAATTTTGTGGATATCCTCCTTGGTTTCCCCCTTGATAAGGCCTACCCATATAATTCACATCCTCATATTGGGTCATTGGATTTTGGACATTGTTGTTAAGCTCCAAAGATGGAGGGGAATCTCTTGCTTAGCCAAGAGAAAGAGCATTCATCTTTTCCAAAATAGTTGTCATGAAGGTTTACAACATCACATCACGATCATCAACTCGATTAACTCGATTCCTTTGAATTGTATCCACATTCTATTGGGAAGAATTGATAGCTACAACATCAAGGATTTTTATAGCCATTCCCGCCGGAAGATCCAAAAATCCTCCGCCCGCACAAGAATTTAAGAAGTTTTGTACTTCAACATCCATCCCACAAAAGAATGAAGCTAGAATCTCTTCATCGGGATACCCATGTTGTGGACATGAAATCAACATGTTATTCATTCGCTCCCATGCATCTTTAAGACTTTCATTGGGCTTCCTTTGGAACTTTGAAATTTCATGTTTTGCCTTAACCGTTCTTGATGGAGGATAGAATTTGAGTAGGAACTTATTGCTAATCTCATTCCACGTACTCACACTACCCGGAGGTAACACTTTGTCTAACCAAGCTTTCGCTTTCCCCGTTAGGGTGAATGAGAACATCCTCAATCTTTTGGCATCTTTGGGTACCCCGTTCCTCTTGAACGTATCGGCGAGGTTGAGAAAATTTCTTAAGTGCATGTGAGGGTCTTCCTTCTCAAGCCCCTCAAATTGATTCTCCATTAACAACTTGAGCATAACCGGTGCTATCTCAAAATTTTTGGCTTCTACGTTTGGCCTAGCAATGCCATCATAATACTCTCTTTGCCTTGGCTCAAAATGTTCTCGAATTGGCCTCCCCTCAAATTGCATGAGTAATGGAATAGCCGGACTTCTTTGCTCTTGGTTTGGTGGATTAGGATTTTGTGGTGGTGGTTGTGGTGGATTTTGAGGTAGTGGGTGATTTTGAGGTTGGAAGTATGGAGGTATAGGAAATGGATAGTGTGGTGGAGGTGGATTGGGTTGAGGTTGTTGACCTTGTGCTTGTTGATTTTGAGGAAAATTTGGGTAGAAGCCAAAGTATGGATATTGGTAAGGGTTTGGGTATTGGTTTGGTTGAGCTCCCACTTCAACTTGGTGATGAACCGGTAGAACGACTCCTCCTTAAACCGCTTGTGCACCTTGCACGTTTTCTCCATTTCCTTCTAGAGCTTCGTTCCCACGATTCAGATTATCCACCTCCGGATTGTTTCCTTCCATTGCTTGATTTCTTCCTCTTCAATTTCTCCTCCTAGCGTTAGCTTCGATTTCGTGATCAATTGGTTGGACTTTTCCTCCCCCTTCGCGTGGTCATACACCTACACAAGCACCAAGTATCAAATTCGAATAAACAAAGCAAAAATAAAAGAAATAAAAACAACTACCAATTCTATTCAACAAGTCCTAAGTCCCACCTAAGGTGATCAAACTAGGTCCCCGCAACGGCGCCATTGACTTTTTCGTATTTTTGCAACTTCAAATCAATCAATTAAACACGACCCAAAATCGGATGGGTTCGTTATAGCATGCAAGTACACAACCAAGTATTATCGATCCAAGGACCTAGTGGACCGGTGAATCCCTAAGACTACAAGTTTCCATAGAATTGTAGAAGCGTGTTTTGGGGTTTTTAGACTAATAAAATTGAAATGACAATGATCGAATTTAAACACTAGAAATGAGATGAACAAATTAAACTAAAAAGCAATTTAAAACTTCGTGAGAAGTGCAAGTTGAGGGTAATACTTCGGGTGAAATCCTTATGACAGAATCAATGCTACGTTCGTTAATATCGCTTGTCTTGTGCTATTTTCGTTGGTTCTTACTAAGAGCTATCACTAAAGTATTGAATACCTATCCTTTTTTAGGCTTGGGTGATCAAATAAACTAATTAGTACCTAACGAGTTGCCAAAAGCACAAAAGATAGTGAACGACTTGAAGCACGCGATGCACTACAAGTATTCTCTCTTCACTAAGTACCTAAACCCGTAGATTAAGGTTCCTAATGTCTATTACTGGTGGTCTAGCCATCTACCCTCTCTCGAGTTAATAAACGACTAATTGAATCCGATTAATTAACCAAATTCCTCACCACAAGTTTGATTTACCCACACCCAACTCTCATTGTAGCACGAATTAACCTAACAAGAGCTACTAAACCTAATCAATCAATCTAATCAAGAAAAACACATTAATAGAAGCAATTGAACCACCTCAATAGCATAATCAAAGCTCAATTAACATTATAACACTAATTCCATCATAATTCAAACACCCAAAGCATTAGGGGATTAGCCCATGACTAATCTAACACAATCAATAGATAAACACACTAAAGAAATCAATAAACCCAAGAGGATCAACATAATAAAATTGCAATGAACCATAGATGAGAAAATTATACTAATTAATTGAAAGATAAAGGATAGAAGTCACCTAGATAGAGTGATTACAACTTGGAATTGAAATTTGCTCTTCAAATGCTAGCTAAATTATTCTAATAATTGAAAGAAAACTAAAATCTAAGATTGAAGGTGAAATCTAACTAAATTGGTGTGTGGGGTGTGTGTTATCTAAGGGATTGTATGGTGATCTCCTAAAAATCTGAGAAAAGTTGGTATTTATAGAGTGGAATGAGGAGGTTAGGACGAAATTGCAATTAAGTCCCTGAAAATCTTTAAAATCCCGTTTTTTTAGCTTGCCAGCATTTCACTCGACCAAACCCTTTTCACTCGGCCGAGTGCTTACTCAACTCGGCCTAGTCCTTACTCAACTCGGGCGAGTGCTTTCCATTATGCCCGAGTCATGCCTATTTTCACCTCACTCGGCCAAAACTCTCTTTGCTCGGCCGAGCATAAATCTAATTTGGCCGAGTGGATCTTCTAGAGACTTTACTCGGCCAGAACCCTCTTTGCTCGGCCGAGCATAAATCCAATTTGGCCGAGTGGATCTTCCAGAGATTTTACTCGGCCAAAACCCCTTTGCTCGGCCGAGCATAAATCCAATTTGGCTGAGTGAGCTCTGTTTTATCTCCTTCTTGATCTTTCTTGTCCAATTTCCATTCCTTCTTCAATTCTTCATCTTTTAACACCTAAAACACTTCATCTCTTGCAAAAAACAAAACATACTTTTCTCGACAATTAAACACAAATGATCAAATTAATGTAAATAAATGCAAGAAACTTTATAAAATTAGACAAATTAAATGTACGAATTTCAAGCAATTTTCACACTAATTAGTAGTCAGAATCAAGTTCTGTTAGGGGACAGCCAGAGCCAAAACCCGGGTACACAAAACATAAACAATCCAACCCATAACCTTGTCCAACATCCTCAAAACAACCCTGCTTACCCACAGAACAACTTCCCACAAAACAACTTACCTTACCCTTACCCATACCCACCTTATCCGTATCCACCATACCCGTACCCTCCACCTCCTGTTTACAACCAACCACCAGCTTATCAACCACCACCACCACCCCAACAAGTACCAGTACCACCTGCTAACCCTCAGCATGTTCCTCAGAACGCAGATCAGAACATGGCTATTCAAGGAAGGTTCGCGGCACAACCGCAGAGGTACTATGATGGAGTGGCATTGCCCCCTGTAGAGGCAAACAACTTCTCAATTTCTCCAGGAATTCTAAAGCTGCTTACCAAGAATCAATTCAAGGGGGAGGTTGGGAAGGAGAATCCTCATACTCATCTGAGGAGTTTTCTGATGATCGCATCCACGTTCAATTATAACGGCATGTCTGAAGATGCCAAGAGGCTCAGACTGTTCCCATTCTCTTTGACGGGAATAGCCAAGGTGTGGTACGATAACACGCTCCCACGGGGAGGTGTAACCACATGGGCCGAGCTCGAGTGTCTGTTCCTCGAGCGATTTTACCCTCCATCTAGAACCATTAAAGCAAGGATAGAGATTTCTTCTTTTCGCCAGAAGCCAAGTGAGGACTTACGTCAGGCGTGGGAGAGATACTCGAACATGTTGATTGAGTGCCCGCAGCACGGGTACAATGAGGGGGATATCATGGCATTCTTCTATAGTGGAGCCAGCAAGGGTGGCCAAGCCCATCTCGATGCATGTGCTAGTGGAGCATTTTTGAACCAAGGAATAGCGAGATGTAGAGAAATCGTCGAAAACATTGTCACGAATGCCGGGGCATGGAACGAGGACCCAGAATTTCAGAGAGCTTATAAGTTGGAGGAGAATGAGGGGACGAGGAAGTTGTTGATGGCAATGATGGAGAAGATCAGTAACCTTGAGATGGGGCAGAATTTGATTGGAGGGAATGTAGCAGTGAATGAGAAAGTTGACCCACCCACGAGTCAGCAATAAGAGGCCAGCTATATAGGAAGACCTAACTATCCACAAGGGGGCAATCAGTTTGGAAGGCCTTCTTATGGCCAACCATTTGTACCTCCAGGTCCACAGTCGCCTCAAAATCAATGGAGGAACACACAAGGGTATCAAGGAGGCCAGCAGCCTCCTCAAAACACATGGAGGAAGAACGAGAATTTTTCATATGCTAATCTGAAGGCCGAAATTACAGTTCCTCCAGGTGTTGATCCAGGTTCTAAACCTCCGGGTGGAGAAGGCAGTGCCTCAACTGAGGAGATGTTGAGAGCTATCCTTCAGAAGGTGGAGGAAGGTAGCAAGAGATTGTCCTCATTGGAGTACGATGTGAAGGAGTTGCATAAGAAAGGTGATCAGCGTGATCAAGAACTCCAAAAGAGAGACATAGAGTGGAATCGAGCTCAACAAGAGAATAACCGCAGGTTCACTTCTATTGAGTATCAAATTAGTCAAATTGCAAAGTCTCAGACGAGAGAGCCGGGCAAGTATCCTTCAATGCCCGAGGGTAACCCAAAAGAACATTGTAAGGTTATTGAGTTGAGAAGTGGGACCAAATATGATGGTCCTGAGATGCCTGCTGATTCTGAGACGCCCCAAGGAGAGGTTGAGATAGAAGAAAAAGAGTCTGGGGCAGATAGAGATGAGATTGAGGAGAAGGGAGTTGAGAAAGGGGTTGAGGGTGAAGGCATTCAGAAGAGTAAAAATATGGATGAGTCCAATGAGAGCAGAGAGCCTAAAGAGGAAGGCATTGAGGAGATTGAGAGAGTTCCAAAGTGGAAGAAAGCAAAGGAAGTAAGGAAGAATGTAAAAGAAACTGAGAAAGATGAATGGGGGGGTACCCAAATCTGTGATACCTGTCCCATATCCACAGCGGATCATGAAAAAGAAATTAGATGAAAAGTTTGCTAAATTCCTTGATGTTTTTAAAAAGTTACATATTAACATTCCTTTTTATGATGCATTGGAACAGATGCCTAACTACGCCAAGTTCCTGAAGGACTTGATAGCGAAGAGACGGAGAGTAGATGGACCCGAGCTAGTGCACTTGAACCACGAGGTGAGTGATATGGTACACAAGGCGCTTCCGCCTAAGTTGAAGGATCGCGGGAGCTTTACCATTCTGTGTGATATCGAGAACGGGATCAAGAAATGAGCTTTGTGTGATCTCGGGGCGAGCATTAATTTGATGCCTCTTTCGCTGTTCAAGAAGTTAGAGGGGGGTGAGCTTCAACCCACGATGATGACGCTCCAGCTTGCTGACAGGTCTATCACGAGACCTCAAGGAGTAGTGGAGGATGTTCTAGTGACGGTGGAGAATCACGTTTTTCCCGCCGACTTCATCGTACTCAATATGGAGGAGGATGAGCATGTGCCGCTGATTTTAGGGAGGCCGTTTCTAGCTACAACCGGGATGGTACTTGATGTAGCGAATGGGAAGATTACGGTCAAAGTTGATGATCAAGAAGTGAAGATAACTATTTATGAAGCTATGAAATACCCCTTGGGAGATGAGAGCTGCCACTTCATTGACATCACGGACACTTGTGTTGAAGACACACTTCTAGACCCTTGCTCTTTCTATGTTCATCAGTTTGATTATCCTATTCTTGACGATCTATCTTATGATTCTTATAATCTTGATTATTTTGACAGCTTGAAAGACAATGAAGATGTCAAGTTCTTAGAAATGAAGAAAGTAGAGGATGAGGACGACTTGGAAGCTGAGGAGTCGACATTTGAGAAGATGTTCCATAAGGCGCCACCATTGGAGGCGAAAAAGGAGCTGAAACCACTTCCCGATCACCTCAAGTACGCCTACTTGGATGAGATCGATAAGTATCCAGTAATTGTATCTGCCCTTTTATCTGATGATCAGCTTGAGAGACTTTTAGTAGTGCTTCGTAAGCACAAATCTGCTATAGGATGGTCGATCACGAATATTAAGGGAATTAACCCTTCGATTTGCATGCATAGGATTAGATTAGAAGAGGGTAGAAAACCGGTAGTGCAAAACAAACATAGAGTTAATCCGGCAATTCAAGAGGTGATACATAAGGAGGTTTTGAAGTTGTTAGATAGCAACATGATCTTTGCAATTTCTGATAGTCCATGGGTGAGTCCATTACACGTAGTTGCTAAGAAGGAGGGGTACAACGGTGATTAAGACCGAGTCTAATGAATTGGTAGCCACTAGATTAGTGACGGAATGGTGTGTGTGTGTTGATTATAGGGAGTTGAACAAGGCAACGTGTAAGGACCACTTTCCTTTACCGTTCCTTGATTAGATGATTGATAGATTAGGTGGTTTTGAGTATTACTGTTTCTTAGATGGGTATTCAGGGTATAATCAGATTATGATAGCCCCCGAGGATCAAGAGAAAACCACCTTCACCTGCTACTATGAGACTTTTGCTTTTAGGAGGATGTCGTTTGGGTTGTGTAATGCACCTGCCACCTTTCAAAGGTGTATGATGGCTATTTTTCATGGTTTGATTGAGAAGATTATGGAGGTTTTCATGGACGACTTCTCCATCTATGGGGAGTCGTTTGATAAATGTCTAATCAATCTTGAAGTTGTGTTGTGCAGGTGTGAAGAGACGGACTTGGTGCTTAATTGGGAGAAGTGTCACTTCATGGTGAGAGAGGGTATTGTTCTTGGACATCATGTGTCCTCGAAAGGTATCCAAGTTGATAAGGCGAAAGTGATTGCTATTGAGAAACTTCCACCACCTTTGACCGAGAAGGGGATTCGGTCATTTTTAGGACATGCGGGTTTCTATAGACGTTTCATAAAAGACTTCTCACAAATTGCTAAACCCCTTTCACGGCTTCTTGAAAAAGAAGTCGCCTTTGAGTGTACTAATGAGTGTTTAGTAGCTTTTAACAGGTTGAAAGAAGCGTTGATGAATTCCCCGATACTTGTGACCCCGGATTGGTCTAGCCCATTCGTGCTGATGTGTGATGCTAGTGACTTTGCGATGGGGGTTTCTTTGGGGAAGATTCGTGAGAAGCATTTTCATGCTATATACTATGCCTCGAAGATGCTGAATTCTGCTCAAGTGAATTACACTACAACCGAAAAAGAGTTATTTGCGGTCATGCATGCTTTTGATAAATTTCGACCCTACTGATAAATTTCGACCCTACCTAGTAGGGATGAAACAATCGTATATACAGACCACGCAGCGATTTGGTACCTTATGAGTAAGAAGGATGCAAAGCCCCGTCTCATTCGTTGGATCTTGTTACTCCAGGAGTTCGATGTCGAGATTCGAGACAAGAAGGGATGTGAGAATATGATAGCCGATCACCTTTTGAGATTGGAGCTTATAAAGGAAAACACCGTGGAAGATCGAGAGGTGAACGATGAATTTCCGGACGAGAAGCTCTTTGGCTTATGAGACATTTCGGTATATCGAGTCGAAAGGAAGGCGCCATGGTTTGCAGACTATGCTAATTATTTAGCAAGTGGAGAGTTGCCTACTGAGATAGACTCGGTGCATCAAAAGGCATTTTTTAAGAAAGTTCGGAAGTTTATTTTGGACGATCCCTACTTGTTCAAAAGAGAGACTGATCATGTGTTGAGAAGGTGTGTGCCAGAGGAGGAGTGGAGTAATATCATCAGGCATTGTCACGCCTTGCCATGTGGAGGACATTTGGGTGGAGAAAAGATCGGAAGGATGGTCCTTCAATCTTGATTTTATTGGCCAACTCTTTTGAGAGATTGCATGGAATGGGTCAAGAGGTGTGAAAAGTTCCAACGATTTGGCTCCATTACTAAGAGGGATGAGATGCCGCTGCACGTGTTCATGGAAGTCGAGGTTTTTGACGTATGGGGGATTGATTTCATGGGTCCATTTCCTCCTAGCAATGGATCTTGTAGATTCTCGTGTGCGTCGATTACATCTCGAAGTGGATTGAAGCTATCCCTACAAGAGTGAATGACTCCCGAGTGGTGATAGAGTTCTTGAGGAAGAACATTTTTGCTAGATATGGAGTCCCAAGAGCCTTGATTGGTGATGGGGGAAGTCACTTTGTGAACAAGTGGATGGAAAAGCTGATGTCAAAATATGAGGTAAGTCATCGAGTCTCTACTGCTTATCATCCTCAATCTAACGGTCTTGCAGAGGTATCGAATCGTCAAATCAAGGAGATCCTTGAAAAGACGGTGAACATTAGTAGGAAGAATTGGGCAATGAAGCTTGATGATGCACTTTGGGCGTATAGGACAGCTTTCAAAACGCCTCTTGGTATGTCTCCGTACCAATTGGTTTTTGGAAAGGCATGTCACTTGCCCGTGGAGTTGGAGCACAAAGCTTATTGGGCGATCAAGAAGCTGAATTTTGATAGTGTCTTGGTTGGTGAGAAGAGATTACTCCATTTGCATGAGTTGGAGGAGTTTCGAGACAATGCCTATGAGAATGCCCGAATTTTCAAGGAGAAGACCAAGAAGTGGCATGATGCACGATTGAGGAAAAATGAGTTCAAAGTGGGTGATCAAGTCCTCGTATTCAATTCGAGGATGAAGTTGTTTGGTGGAAAGCTCAAGCCCAAGTGGAACGGGCTGTATATTATGAGGGAAGTGCATAAGAGTGGATTCCTTGAAGTCGAGAAGGAGGATGGACATAGATTCACGGTGAACGGGCATCGAGTAAAGAAATTCTTCAACTTCTCTTATGAGAATAAGGGAGGTATTTTAGATTCTCAAGTCCCGTGAGCTCCTTCGAGCTCGGTCCGGCATTAGGACCTTAAAACTAGCGCTAAATGGGAGGCAACCCATTTTTACTTGCTTTTATGTGTTTTGTTTATTTTGTCGTCTTGTGAATCGTAAGTGTTAACCTCGTTGTAGAGAATTTTTTTTTGTGTAGGCTTGTTTCATGGTGCTTAATTCGAGCAAGTGAGCTTAAGAAAAACAATTCATGAAGTTGGAGATATTTCGAGTAGTAAGGCATTCGATTGATGGAGTCTGAGGTAAATCGAACCCTAAACGTAGACCTCTTTGCGAAGTCGAAGTTTGGGGGGTGATGTTTCTTTTCGTTCATTACTTTGCATTGATAGTGATTTAAGTTCATGAGAATTTAGTGTACTTACTCGTACGTACTCATTCTTTTCAAACTTTATTATTGCGTAGCAAGAACAAAGTTGGGGGGGTGTATTCGTACTTCGAGTTCGTACACGAAATTCTAATAAAAAATTTGTCAAATTTTTCAAAAATATCGATGCATGAGGATAGTTGGATCGAATTAAGTGTGAGTGCATAAGTTTGACTTGAATGTGATTGGTGAATTGCACGTTTGGAAGAGACCCCAACTCCTCGGTCGAATGAGCGATCGGGCTTAAATCGAGGAGTTTTCCAGGTTAGTACTCGTTTTGGTCGTAAATTCTTGCATTTCGGTTCACAAAGGTTGAAATTCGAGTTTGGGAAGTGTAAGTGCTCGAGCAGCCTTACTCGTGCACTGCGCTCGAGCTCGGCTGGGTTATGCACCCCTGCACTAGTGCTCGTGCAGTGCGCTCAAGCAAGGGGCGGTCATGTACCTAGTGCACGAGCTCGAGTACTCGTGTACTTTTTCGATTCTGGAACTCGGAGGCGCTCGAGCTCAAGTTACTCATGCACTAGTGACGAGTAGTGCATGAGTGATCGCACCTCTTTTTTTTTCAGCCCTAGCCCAATTTTTTTCACGCTATAAATACTTTTATTCACATTTTTCACATACATTTCACACACTTAAGGGGCGAAATCGGCTGGAACCATCAAATTTCTCTTTTCTTCACTTTCAAATCTTTAATTTTCGTTCAAATTCACCCGGTTCTTCAACAAAAGGTAAGTATTCTTTCATTCTCTTCATTCTATTCTTAGTTTTGTGCTTGATTTAGCATGAATTGATTATGTGAGAGTTATGGTTCATATGTTCTTAATAGGAATTGGGAATTCTCATAATACCCATGTCCATTCCTACTTTCTCTCTCTAGTAATTCACCAAATTCACTCATGCAATTTCAAAATTGAAGCTTGAATTTTCATAAACCCATAGCATTGAGACAACAATTATCATCATAGAAGCAAAAACCAACACGTATCATGAGAATTCCCAATTTTTGGAGATTTTGAATTAAAATTGTTGAAAGTGAATGATGAATTGAGTCTTGAGCATGTAAATTGCATGAATATATGATGTTACTTCATGATAGACTTATGTTTTGGAATTCTTGTGAATGGTGAATGAACAAATGAAAAGTAAATTGAATTGTTATCATGTTATCACCCGTGTGTGAAACCTTGAACACCATTGATGAAAATTTGAGATTGAAAAGAGTGTTTAACTTGATGGAGATTGTCTTAGTTATTCATGAGTTTGGTATGGTGAATTGTTGTGATGCTTTAGGTAATGGCTCCTCCAAAGAAGTACGAGGATAGGTTCTTTGAGGGGGATGAGTTGTTGGCCTTGACAGCAGAATTGACGAGGAGGGGATTGATGCCCTCTCGTTGGGATAATTTGACATATGGTGATAGATGGTTTGCTCACGCCTACCAGTGGAATTTGGTTGCTAGTAAAGTGGAAAAGATGAGGCAATCGTGTGTTGAGTTCATGAGGCAGTTGGGGATCGAGGACAAGATCAAGAGAATTTTTTAGAAGAACAACATGCAGTAGTTTTACAAAATCTTGGTCTCTATGACGATGCACCAAGACTTGGTGGAGCAGTTCTTAGCCTCGGTAAAGATGTAGGGGGATGGCACGTTCAAGTTCATGATACGAAATGAGTAGCATGCCTACGAGATAGGGATGGTGAACACAGCCCTGAACTTGCCCCAACCAAACGAACGGAACACCAGATCGGGAAGGTACAAAGCTGATGAATTCTGGAAGGAGATTACCGATGGGTTGGTTGGAAAGTACTCTGCGAGGACATCTCGAGCCTCTTCAATTAGAAACCCTGTGATCCGATACCTTGAGAGAATCTTGGGGAATACCATCTATGCAAGGTCTGAAACGGGCACTGTGACTTCTAAAGAGTTGTATGGAATGTGGTGCCTACTTCATCGAAGGCAGCACGACTTTGGAAAGGATTTTCTCGAGATGCAGGTTGAGGCCCCATACAAGTGTGGGATGAAGACTTCTAGGATACGAGGAGGAGGCCTCATTTGTGCATTCTTGGGGAGCTTGGATATCAGACCGATGGCAGCTCCTTGTGAGGGAAGGGACATCGACTTTGAGCACATGTATAACACTTGGATGTGCGAGCATTAGAGTGGGAAATACTGCATGAGACTTCGAGATGACGAGCTATTCCCGATGCCCAATGAGAAGTTGGTGACCTTGAGAGGTATGAAGAAGGAGAATATACAGATGGATGGTTCAAACCACAAAAGGGTAATGGAAAAATTCAGGGCCAAATTGGAGAGCTGCGGATTATGGGATCAAAGGCCGAAGAAGAGACACATAGGTGCAGCAGGAACGAGTGGGGCCAGATCCAGTGGAGTTCGGGACTTAGATGAGGAGGAGGAAGAAAAATATGAAGAAGGAGGGAACACACCTGAGGAAGAAGAGGCCGATGTTGGTGGAGGAGGTCAAGGACCTCAAGAGATGGAGATGGAGGCACCTGAAGTGTCCACTCCCGAGCCGTGGTACCCAACCCATATTCAGTGGGATGGCATGAGGACGGATATTCAAGATTTGCGAACTGAAGTTACGAGTCTTCGCACAATGCAAAATCAGTGGTACACGGACGCTACGAGCATGCAAGGGGAGTTTCAAGAGGTCCGATCGGAAGTTTCTGATTTGAGGAGATGGATGGAGGCACTCTTTGTCTCCCATTTAGGACCGGATCACCCGAGCTACCACCCGCCACTGCCTCCGGATGCTTGAGGATTATGGGGATTCCCCCAGTTTCTGCTCTCTTTTTCTTATTTTTCTTTTCTTTTCTTATTTTTGCTTTTGAGTGTTAGCTATCTTGTTTGAGTGGTGTGAATTGATTATGGGGGCTGTGATGGAATTATTATTTAAACTCTCGGGTTGTTATTTTTATTGAACTCAATGAGATATTTGATTTATTTTGTGCCTGTTAACCCTTGATACTTGCGTATTGATGATTCTTGAGTATGGCTTAGTGATAAGAGTTGAGTTGTGAGGGTGAGTTAGGAATTCTTTTGTGTGAGTGTTTGAGTTAGAGTTGATTTGAGAAAGAACTAGTATGCTTGTGAGTTTTCCTTTTGAGTACTCGTGTGATGAGAGTGAGAATGCACTAGGACTAGCATGGATGTGAAAGCCGCGAGATTTGAGCCTTTTGAGATTTTGATGCATAAATTGATCTCTTCGTTTGTGAGGGAGTCGTCACCTTAGAGGATGCTAGAACTTGTGTGTGCTTTTGCTTCTTGATCGTGTCTAGTTTGATATGCCGAATGTGATCTTAGGCCATCTTTGTTTTGATTGAGTCACTTAGCCTAAATTTTCCTTACCATTGATATTTGTCCCTTGGTAGCCCCTTTGAGCCTTAAGCCTATTTCATTTGCTAGCACATTTAAACACTATTCCAAGTTCCTATGCCTTTTTGTCCCAATTTGAGTAGAGAATAGGAAAAGTGTGAATGTGAAGGGATTGAATTGAGTTGAAAAAGGAAAATGTGATTGCTTGAGTGATTATGAGAAGAAGGTGTGATGAAGAATATGAGTTGTGGGAAAGAAAAAAAAATGAGAATGAGCAATAGAAAAAATGAGCTCATGTGTTTGTGCGAGAAAGAGAAAAAAAAGTTATTAAAAAAAAGTGAAAGGAGTTAGAAAGAAAAAAAATTGAAGTGTTGAGAGTATTGGAATTGAAAGTGTGTTGACTGAAAATGTTTGAAGTATTCCGTTTCCAATCTCGAAGTACTAAAGTTTGAGTTTCAATTCTCCATTCACTTGAGTTACTTACCCATATTGTTATCCCACCTGTCCAAAAAGCCTACATTACAACCTTGAGAAAAGTCATTTTTGATTCGACATTGATTTCTAGAGTATGATCGGAGTTGAGAGTGCTTACAAGCCTATGGCTGCCAATATGTGTGACTGATTGTTTGAGTGAGTCCCTTTATAATTTATATACACTTGTGAGGGAGTGAAACACATCGTTGAGTGCACATCCATGTTTGATCATGGTGTTTCTTGTTGTTGTTGCATGAGTATGATGAAGGAATGTGAGTGAGTATACGTGTGATTGATCTTTGAAGCTCGAGTTCATTTGCTTGCATGATTTGATTCTTTGACTCATTCCTATCAATTTTACTTGACTTATTATTTCATTGCTTGATGACAAGTAATATGGTAAGTTTGGGGGGGTTGATTAGGCGTGAAATTGTCATGATTCGTCATTAGAAATGCCCCAGTTTTGGTCGGTTTTATTGAGTATTTAGAGTCATTTGAGTATCATTTTCATAAACTAATGAATTTGTCTCTTTGATACTCATAGATGGATGGAGGGTGAAAAGAGGAGTTAGCAGGTCTTTGAATCGACTCAAACAGAGGCCCGGATGAGAAGATATCGAAGAAATACGAAAAGTATTAGTTCGAGGGAGCAAAAGTATCATTGGAGTGCACAAGCGAGGAGCACTCGTGCACTTAGTGCACGAGTAGTCGAGTACAGGGCTCGAGCGACAATGGGTTGTGCACCTAGTGCACGAGCACTCGTGCAGTGCGCTCGAGCAAGGCCAGGTCGTGCACTAGTGCACGAGCTCGAGTTGTCGAGCACTTTTTAGCCTCTGGAAGATTGGAGTGCACGATGGGATTGTGCTCGTGCACCTAGTGCACGAGCATTGCTCGAGCATACGTGATTTTTGGCCCATTAACTCCCGATTCGACCCGTGGCTTATATATACCCCTTCCGAACACATTTTTATACACCACGACATACACCACTTGATACGAGAGTACTTTTAGAGTTAGTTTTTGGAGAAGAAGAGACGAGCAAGCCTTAGATTTACGTTTCGAGGTTTTCTTTACGAATTCATAGTACGGTTTTGCTTTTTACTTTCATTACTTTAGACCTTTGTTCTTGAATACTTTGAGACTTTGTTTTAATAATTTATTTTAAGTTCTTAGCATTGATTTCTTGAAATTCTAGTTTATGTTTGATAATTTATTCGTTATAATCATTATGTTCATGTTTGTTACTTCAATTGTTCTTGTTTCCACAAAAACCATATCTAGGTAAAACCCTTGCATGCTTAGGGTAGGATGAACTCGTAGAAGTAGGTTGTGGGTACGTAATTAGGATAATTCGTGACGTTTAGTTTTAATTCTCTTAATTAATGAATTCTTAAAATCAATCTTAACTTTACCTTTGAATTTCGTACGAAAATTGTTAGAGAGAGGACGACCTTATCATTCTTTAATAACTATTAGGCTTAATGAGAGGGTTTAGAAATGGTTAATTAATCTACCGGTTTATCTAAGGAGGACGACCGCATCACCTTAGTTTAAATTAGGGTCTCGTTAATTAAGCACAATCTATTAACTTGTTAGTGGATTAGTGAAGTCGATTGCTAGGATAAAGTATTAGGGTTTTAATTCTAGAGCTTTCATCTTACAATCTTTAACTTAGGTTAGTTCTTGCGTGTCACGGTTATTTTGATTATGTACCTGCTCCGTTAGTATATGTAGGGATTCCTATTATCAGCATCACCATCACATATTTGAAAACACACCTTAGTTAATTCATTTAATTCGTGCTTTAGATTAATTAGTTTATTTTAGTTTAGAATTAATTCTTTAAAAATCCAAAAACATACATTCATATTAGCTACAACGCGTAAATCTTCAGGGATCTGTTCGCATACACTCCATCCTGTGGGATCGATAATACTTGGTCGCTATACTTACTTATACTACAGTGAACCCGTACGCTTGCGGGGAATATACTAGTAGAAAGTTAGTATTTTTACATCAAGTCAGAGGACGACTTGGAAGCCGAGGAGTCTATTTTCGAGAAGATGTTCGATAAGGTGCCACCATTGGAGGCGAAAAAGGAGCTGAAACCACTCCCCGACCACCTCAAGTACGCCTACTTGGATGAGACCGATAAGTATCCGATAATTATATCTGCCATTTTATCTGATGACCAGCTTGAGAGACTTTTGGTAGTGCTTCGTAAGCACAGATCTGCTATAGGATGGTCGATCGCGGATATTAAGAGAATTAGTCCTTCCATTTGCATGCATAGGATTATATTAGAAGAGGGTAGAAAAGCTGTAGTGCAAAATCAACGTAGATTTAATCCGGTAATTCAAGAGGTGATACATAAGGAGGTTCTAAAGTTGTTAGATAGCAACATGATCTTTGCAATTTCTGATAGTCCATAGGTGAGTCCATTACACGTAGTTGCTAAGAAGGGGGGGTACCACGGTGATTAAGACTGAGTCTAATGAATTGGTAGCCACTAGATTAGTGACGGGATGGCGTGTGTGTGTTGATTATAGGTAGTTGAACAAGGCAACGTGTAAGAATCACTTTCCTCTACCATTCCTTGATCAGATGATTGATAGATTAGGTGGTTTTGATTATTATTGTTTCTTAGATGGATATTTGGGGTATAATCAGATCATGATAGCCCCCGAGGATCAAGAGAAAACCACCTTCACTTGCTACTATGGGACTTTTGCTTTTAGGAGGATGCCGTTTGGGTTGTGTAATGCACCCATACCTTTCAAAGGTGTATGATGGCTATTTTTCATGGTTTGATTGAAAATATTATGGAGGTTTTCATGGATGACTTCTTCGTCTACGGGGAGTCGTTTGATAAATGTCTAATCAATCTTGAAGTTGTGTTGAGCAGGTGTGAAGAGACGGACTTGGTGCTAAATTGGGAGAAATGTCACTTCATGGTGAGAAAGGGTATTGTTCTTGGACATCATATGTTCTCGAAAGGTATCTAAGTCGACAAGGCGAAAGTGATTGCTATTGAGAAGCTTCTACCACCTTCGACCGAGAAGGGGATTCGGTCATTTCTAGGACATGCGGGATTCTATAGATGTTTTATAAAAGACTTTTCACAAATTGCTAAACCACTTTCGCGGCTTCTTGAAAAAGAAGCCGCCTTTGAGTTTACTAATGATTATTTAGTGGCTTTTAACAGGTTGAACGAAACGTTGGTGAATGCCCCAATACTTGTGATCCCGGATTGGTCTAGCCCGTTTGTGCTTATGTGTGATGCGAGTGACTTTGCGATGGGGGTTGCTTTGGGGCAGATTCGAGAGAAGAGTTTCCACGTGATATACTATGCCTCGAAGATGTTGAATTCTTCTCAAATGAATTACACTACGACCGAAAAGGAGCTATTAGCAGTCGTGTATGCCTTTGATAAATTTCGACCCTACCAAGTAGGGACGAAAACAATAGTATATACGGACCACGCAGCGATTCGGTACCTTATGAGCAAGAAAGATGTAAAGCCCCGTCTCATTCGTTGGATTATATTACTTCAAGAATTCGATGTTGAGATTCGAGATAAGAAGGGATGTGAGAATGTGATAGCCGACCACCTTTCGAGATTGGAGCTTACAAAGGAAAATACAGTGGAAGATCGAGAGGTGAACGATGAATTTCTGGACGAGAAGCTGTTTGGTTTAGGAGACATTCCGGTATATCGAGTTGAAGGGAAAGCGTCGTGGTTTGCTGATTATGCTAATTATTTAGCAAGTGGAGAGTTACCAGTGGAGATGGACTCGGTGCACCGAAAGACATTTTTGAAGAAAGTCCAGGAATTTATTTGGGACGATCCATACTTGTTCAAAAGAGGGATTGATCATATGTTGAGAAGGTGTGTGCCAGAGGAGGGGTGGAGTGATATCATAAGGCATTGTTATGCCTTGCCATGTGGAGGACATTTGGGTGGAGAGAAGACCGGGAGAAAGGTGCTTCAATCTGGTTTTTATTGGCCAACTCTCTTGAAAGATTGCATGGAATGGGTTAAGAGGTGTGATAAGTGCCAACGATTTGGCTCTATTACTAAGAGGGACGAGATGCCGCTGCATGTATTCATGGAAGTCGAAGTATTTGATGTATGGGGGATTGATTTCATGGGTCCATTTCCTCCTAGCAATGGATTTTTGTACATTCTTGTGTGCATCGATTACGTTTCGAAGTGGATTGAAGCTGTCCCGACAAGAGTGAATGACTCCTGAGTTGTGATTGAGTTTTTTAGGAAGAATATTTTTTCTAGATATGGAGTCCCAAGAGCTTTGATTAGTGATGGGGGTAGTCAGTTTGTGAACAAGTGGATGGAGAAGTTGTAGTCAAAATATGAGGTAAGTTACCGAGTCTCTACTGCTTATCATCCTCAATCTAACGGTCTTGCAGAGGTATCGAATCGTCAAATCAAGGAGATCCTTGAGAAGACGGTGAGCATTAGTAGGAAGGATTGGACAATGAAGCTTGATGATGCACATTGGGCGTATAGGACAGCCTTCAAAACTGCTCTGGGTATGTCTCATTTCCAATTAGTTTTTGGAAAGGCATGTCACTTGCCCGTGGAGTTGGAGCACAAGGCATATTGGGCGATCAAAAAGCTGAATTTTGATAGTGCCTTGGTGGGAGAGAAGATATTACTCCAATTGCATGAGTTGGAGGAGTTTCGAGATAGTGCCTATGAGAATGCTCGAATTTTCAAGGAGAAGACTAAGAAATGGCATAATGCTCGATTAAGGAAAAAAGAGTTCCAAGTGGGTGATCAAGTCCTCGTATTCAATTCGAGGATGAAGTTGTTTGGTGGAAAGCTTAAGTCCAAGTGGAACGGGCCGTATATTGTGAGGAAAGTTCATAAGAGTGGATTCCTAGAAGTCGAGAAGGAGGATGGACATGGATTCATGGTGAACGGGCATCGAGTAAAGAAATTCCTCAACTTCTCTTATGAGAATAAGAGAGATATTTTAGATTCTCAAGTCCCGTGAGCTCCTTCGAGCTCGGTCCGGCATTAGGACTTTAAAACTAGCGCTAAATGGGAGGCAACCCATTTTACTTGCTTTTATGTGTTTTGTTCGTTTTGTGAATCGTATATGTTAACCTCGTTTGTTGAGATTTTTTTTGGTGTAGGCTTGTTTCGTGGTGCTTGATTCGAGTAATTGAGCCTAAGGAAAAGCAATTAATGAAGTTGAAGAGGTGTCGAGTAGAGGAGCACCCGATTGTTAGTGTATGAGGTAACCCGAACCCCAAACATAGACCTTTTTGTGAAGTCGAAGTTTGGGGGGGTGTTGTTCTTTGCTGTTCATTGATTTGCATTGATAGTAATTTAAGTTCATGAGAATTTAGTGCATGTACTCGTACGTACTCATTCTTTTCAAACATTATTATTGCGTAGCAAGAAAAAAGTTTGGGGGGTGTGTGTATTCGTACTTCGAGTTGTACATGAAATTCGAGTGAAAAATTTGTGTCAAAATTTTTCGAAAATATTGATGCATGAAGTGAGTGCAAAGTGAGGAGAATGAGATTTAAGTGGGTGATGGTTTGGTTCATTGAAGATCACTTTGGAAGAGACCCCAACTCCTCGTTCGAATGAGCGATCGGGCTTAAATCGAGGAGTTTTCCAGGTTAGTGCTCGTGTTGGTCATAAATTCTAGCAATTTGGTTCGAAAAGGTTGAAATTCGAGCTTGGGAAGTGGAAGTGCTCGAGTGGTCGTGCACTATGCTCGATCTTGGCCAGGTCGTGCACCCCTTGCACGAGTACTTGTGCATAATGCTCGAGTGAAATCAAGTCGTGCACTCACTGCACGAGCTCAAGTACTCGTGCAGTTTTTATGTTCTGGAATTCGGGGGCGCTCGAGCTGAATCTACTCGTGCACTTAGTGCTCGAGTAGTGCTCGGGCAATCGCACTCTCGGATTTCAGAGCCCTAGTTCGATTTTTCCACACTATAAATACACTTCACACACTTTTTACACACGAACACACACTCTTAGGTGTGAATTCGGGCAATTTCACACGCATTACACTCATCTGCTCACGTATTGCTCAATTTTTCCTGAATCTTCTTCAATTCGTCAACAAAGGTATGTATTCTATCACTCTTTTCATTCAATTCATATTTTAGGCTTAGATTTGGCATGGATTGAGCATGAGAATTAGGGTTCATGACTTAGGTAAAAAATTTGGGGATTTTTACATAGCTTGTTGATTCTTGATTCCTTGTTAATTAATGCTTATATGCTATGGGTTTGCTCATTTTGCTTTCAATTTTGAAATTGCATGAGTAGAATGGGTGAATTTCTAGAGTGAGAAAGTAGGAATTTGAGAAAATGATATGGGTATTGCTTGTTGAGTGAAGTTCTTGTGGATTGAGATTGTATTGAGTTGTGAATATATTTGAATAGAGTCTTGAGCATGTAAATTGCATGTATATGTGATGTTACTTCATGATAGACTTGTGTTTTAGAGTTCTTGTGAATTGTGAAAGAGTATGAGAATAGTAAGTTAATTTTTAATGACGATATCACCCGTGTATGAAACGTTGAGCACCATTGATGAAATTTGAGCTTGAAAAGGTTACTTGACTTGATTGTGATTATCTTGAGATTCATGAGTTGTGTTTGGTGAATTGTTGTGATGCATTAGGTAATGGCTCCTCCAAAGAAATACGAGGATCAGTTTGTTGAGGGGGATGAGTTGCTAGCTTTGACTGCGGAATTGACAAGGAAGGGATTGATGCCCTCTCATTGGGATAATTTAATATATGGGGAGAGATGGTTTGCTCACGCCTACCGATGGAATTTGGTTGCTGGAAAAGTGGAGAAGACTAGGTGACCTTGCGTTGAGTTCATGAGGCAGTTGGGAATCGAAGACGAGATCAAGAGAGTTTTCGAGAAGAATAATATGCAGGAATTTTACGAAATTTTGGTCTCCATGAAAACTCACCAAGACTTAGTGGAGCAGTTCTTAGCCTCAATGAAGATGCAAGGGGATGGCACGTTCCGATTCATGATTAGGAATGAGTGGCACGCCTATGAAATAGGGATGGTGAATACAGCCCTGCACTTACCCCAACCAAGTGACAGGAACACAAGATCGGGAAGGTTCAAAGCTGATGAATTCTGGCAGCTTATCACCGGAGGCTTAGCTGGAAAGTACTCTTCGAGGATGGCTTGAGCTTCTTCCATCAGGAATCCGGTGATCCGATACCTTGAAAGAATCTTAGGGAACACCATCTATGCTAGGTCTGAAATAGGTACGGTGACCTCGAAAGAGTTGTATGGACTGTGGTGCTTGCTTCATCGAAGGGAGCACGACTTTGGTAAGGATTTCCTAGAGATGCAGATTGAGGCCCCATACAAGTGTGGGACGAAGACTTCTAGGATACGAGGAGGAGGTCTCATTTGTGCGTTCTTGGAGAGCCTGGATATCAGACCGATGGCAGCTCCTTATGATGGGAGATATATCGATTTTGAGCACATGTATCACACGTGGATGTGTGAGCATTGGAGCGGGAAATATTGCATGAGACTTTGAGATGATGAGCTGTTCCCGATGCCGAATGAGAAGTTGGTGACTTTGAAAGGTTTAAAGAAGGAGAATATACAGATGGATGGTTCGCACCACAAAAAGGTAACGGAAAAATTCAAGGCAAGATTGGAGAGCTGCGGTTTATGGGATCAGTGGCCAAAGAAGAGGCATAGGAGTGCAGCAGGAACGAGTGGAGAAGGATCCAGTGGAGTTCGAGACTTAGATGAAGAGGAGGAAGGCGAATATGAAGAAGGAGGGAACACACCTGAGGAAGAAGAGGCCGATATTGGTGGAGGAGGTCAAGAACCTCAAGAGATAGAGGTTGAGGCACCTGAAGTGTCCACTCCTGAGCCGTGGTACCCAACCCAAGTTGAGTGGGATGGGATGAGGACTGATATTCAAGATCTGCGAACCGAGGTTACGCAGCTTCGCACAACGCAAAATCAGTGGTACACGGAAGCTACGAGTGTGCGAGGGGGGTTTCAAGAGGTCCGATCAGAAGTTTTGGATTTGAGAAGATGGATGGAGGCACTCTTCGTCTCCCACTTAGGATCAGATCACCCGAGCTACCGCTCGCCACCGCCTCCTGATGCTTGAGGATCATGGGGATTTCCCCAGTTTCTTTTTCCTTTTTCTTATCTTATCTTATCTTGTCTTTTCTTTTCGTTTCTTATTTCTTGTTTTTGGAGTGTGAACTGCCTTGTTTGAGTGATGTGGTCGATTATGGGGCTGTGATGGAATTTTTATTCAAACAATCGGGTTTTGATTTGTGTGAACTCTTTGAGATGACTGAATTATTTTATGCTTATTAACCCTTGCTACTTGCTGATTGTTATTCTTGAGTATGATTTGATAAGTATTGGTGAGTTGTGAAGTTGAGTTAGGGAGTCTATTGTGAGAGTATGGGAGTGAAAGTTGATTTGAGAGAGAACTAGTGTACTTACGAGTTTTCCTTTTGAGTACTTGTGTTATGAGAGTGAGAATTCACTAGGACTAGCATGGATGTGAAAGCCGTGAGATTTGAGCCTTTTGAGATTAAAATACATGAATTGATCTCTTTATTTTTTAGTGAGTTGTCACCTTAGAGGATGCTAGAACTTGTGTGTGCTCTCGCTTCTTGATTGTGTCTAGTTTGATATGCCGTATGTGATCTTAGGCCATCTTTGTTTTGATTGAGTCACTTAGCCTAAAATTGTCCTTACCATTGATATTTATCCCTTGTTAGCCAGTTTGAGCCTTAAGCCCATTTTATTTGCTAGCACATTTTAACATTATTATAAGTTCCTAAACCTTTTTGTCCCAATTTGAGTGGAGAATAGAAAAAGTGTGAATGAGAAGGGATTAATTTGAGTTGAGAAAATGAATTATGATGGTTGAGTTGTGATAAAAGAAGGGTGTGATGAAGTTTAAAGTTGTGGAAAAGACCAAGAATTGAGAATGAGCAAAAAAAAAAAAAAAAAAGAGCTCATGTGAGTTGTGTGAAAAAGAAAAAAAAAAGAGTTGAGTGATTGAAAAGTGAAAAGAGTTGAAAAAAAATTGAGGTGTTGAGAGTAAAGGAATTGATGTGCATTATGTGAAGATGTTAAAGAAGTATGTTCCTTGTATCGAAGTACCAAAGTTTAATTTTCTATTCTCCATTCACTTGAGTCACTTACCCCATATAGTTTCCCCACCTGTCCAAAGAGCCTACATTACAACATTGAGAAAAGTCCTTTTTGATTCGACATTGATTTCTAGAGTATGGTCGGAGTTGAGAGTGCTTACAAGCCTATGGCTGCTGATATGTGTGATTGATTGAGTGAGTCCCTTATTATTGATATACACTTGTGAGGGAGTGAAACACATCTTCGAGAGCACATCCATGTTTGATCTTGGTGTTTCTTGTTGTTATTGCATGAGTATGATGAAGGGGGGTGAGTTAGTATACATGTGATCGATCTTTGAAATTTGAGCTCGATTACTTGCATGGTTTGGTTCTATGACTCATTCCTAACAATTTCACTTGACTTATTATTTCATTGCTTGAGGACAAGAAATATGGTAAGTTTGGGGGGGTTGATTAGGCGTGAAATTGTCATGATTCGTAGCTGGAAATGCCCAAGTTTTGATCGATTTTATTGAGTATTTAGAGTCAATTGAGTACTATTTCTACACACTAACGAATTTGTCTCTTTGATGCTCATAAATGGATGGAGGGCGAAAAGAGGAGTTTGTAGGACTTTGAATCGACTCAAACAGATGCCCGGATGAGAAGATATTGAGGAAATACGAAAAGTATTAGTTCGAGGGAGCAACAATATCATTGGAGTACACAAGCGAGAAGAACTCGTGCACCTAGTGCACGAGTGGTCGAGCAACACCAGGTCGTGCACCTAGTGCACGAGTGCTCGTGCATAGTGCTCGAGCAACATCAAGTCGTGCACCTAGTGCACGAGCTCGAGGACTCGAATACTTTTGGCTCTTTGGAAGTTTTATGCGCTCGAATGGATTGTGCTCGTGCACTTAGTGCACAAGTAGTGCTCGAGCATGCGTGGATTTGGCCCATTAACTCCCGATTCGACCCGTTGCTTATATATACCCCTTCCGAACATGATTTCAGACACCACTTGACACTTAGAGCTAGTTTTTAGAGAGAGAAGAGCACCGTGAGTTCGAGCAAGCTTTGTTTTTACGTAATCGAGGTTTTACTTTACGAATTCTTGTTTCGGTTTGGATTTTAATTTATTTTCGTTCGCTCTTTGACATTGAATACTTGAGACTTCGTTTTATTAATCAAATTTCAGTTCTTAGCATTTATTTCTTTAAACCCTAGTTTATGTTTAATAATTTCTTAGTTCAAATCATTATGTTTATGTTCGTTACTTCTTCAATTGTTTTTTGTTATCGTTATAACCATGTCTAGCTAAAACCCTTGCATGTTTGGGGTAGGATGAACTCGTAGAAGTAGGATGTGGGTATGTAATTAGGGTAATTCGTGACGTTTAGTTTTAATTCTCTTAATTAATGAATTCTTAAAATCAATCTTAACTTTACCTTTGAATTTTGTTCGAAAAGTGTTAGAGAGAGGACGACCTTATCACTTTTTAACAACTAGTAGGCTTAACTAGAGGGTTTAGAGAGGGTTAATTAATCTACCGGTTTATCTAGGGAGGACGATCGTATCACCTTAGTTAAATTAGGGTCTCGTTAATTAAGCACTATCTATTAACTTGTTAGTGGATTAGTAAAGTCGATTGTTAGGATAAAGTATTAGGGTTTGAATTCTTGAGCTTTCATCTTACAATCTTTTACTTAGGTTATTTCTTGCACGTCACAGTTATTTTGATTATGTACCTGCTCCGTTAGTATACGTAGGAATTCCTATACTGAGCATCTCCATCTCATATTCGAAAACACACTTCTACGTTCTTAGTTTAATTTTCCTTTTTGCATTCGTAGAGTAATTTAGTTTAGATTATATTTTCTTTTAAAAAACCAAAAAACATACACTCATATTAATTACGACGCGCAGATCTTCAGGGATCTGTTCGCATACATTCCTTCCTTTGAGTACGATATACTTGGTCGCTATACTTACTTATACTACAGTGAACCCGTACGCTTGCAGGGAAACTACTAGTAGAAAGTTAGTATTTTCGGTTCAAGTCAGCAATATACTTGGTCCGACAAGAAAAGAAAAAACATCTTCAACTTTATGAACATTAACTCTATGGGTCATTTGGAACATTAAGAATGAAACCATCTTCAACAGAGTGGAGTCAAATAAGGACAAAACTTTCTCAGAAATCAAAGTAAAAACTTGGACTTGGATAAGAGTAAAGAAAACTAGTTTTAGGAGTTATTTCGTATTTAGAATGAAATAAAAATTCTAGAGAATGTTGCCAAAACTTGTAGGGGAGAAGAATAAGTGATATTTTTGGTTTTTATTGTAAAAGTTAGAACCCTTTGTTCTTCAATTTTTATAATAAATTATTTTTTTACCGATAAAAAAAAGTATATTCAAATTGCATCACTAACCCTTGGAATCTATGGTATGGATATCATGGGAAATTGCAATGAAGACATTGAAAGCAAGTCAAAGCAAAAGATATAGCATGACCGATACTCTAATTATCTCAAAACAATTCCGTCAAAAAAAAAATTATATATTCAAAAGAAAAATACAAAAAAATAAAATCACGATCCATAAAAAGTAGGGAAAATAGAGTTTTTTGTCCTCTAAGTTTGGTAAATTTTGCTTTTCGTCCTACTAAGTTTTGACGTAACATTTTAGTCCTCTAACTTTCAAAAAAATTACTTTTTCGTCCTATAACCGGCCACAGGCGGTAACCTATCCGGTCACGCTGACGTGGCACGAATTAAATCTTTTTTTTTTTTTCGGAACAGAGGGAAAGTGAGCATGTGCGCCTCACGTGACATTAAAGAGGCGGGTTAAAGGGGGTAAAACACCCAATTTCACCGCCATTTCACATAAACCCTAATCCCTAAATCTTAGCACCATCGATCGAAGCTTCATTCGGCGAAGTAGGTGATTTCGCCCAATTTTCGCTCCAGAACTAAAAAAACCCTAATTCCCAAATATTAGCCCCAATTCCCTCTCTCAATCGATCCCAAATTACCACATCATTGTTGGGCTGTTCGATCCTGGGGGTGTCGAATCTAGGAGAGTCTTCAAGAAAAGCATTCGATGTCTTCAACTAGTTCATATAATTCTGGGTGTGTCGAACATAATGTTCGATGTGAATGTATGGTTCGTGCTCAAATACGTACCTCTTATACGAGGGAAAATCCGGGTAGAAGATTCTATGGGTGTAAGTGTTGGAAGGTATGATTTTTTTCATCTTTTATGCTGAATTTTAAAATTTTGAGCATTCACTGGAAGGTTAAATTCGAAATTCAAAACTCTTGGCAGCCTGGGGGTGGAGGTTGCAATTTCTTTGACTGGGTAGACCCTCCAATTCCTCCAGCAACAAAAAAAATTATCGAAGACTTGAGGGTGCAAAATGGCGAATTGGAAGCTCAAGTGAAAAAGCTAAAACAGGGGATGGGAGGATGGAAACAAATGCAAGTAGCTTTGGTTGCATCTTGGTGTATTGTTTTTGTAATGTGGTTTCTATAATGTGTAATGTAATGTTTTCATGCTTGTGGAGCATATTGTAATGTGATCATGTTTGTGGTGCAATTGAAGTGTTAATATGTTAGAGCAATTGAAGTGTTAATGATATAATGTTGGAGCAATTGAAGTTTTAATATGTTAGAGCAATTGAAGTGTGAAAATTGAACTGTTAATGATCATCTAAAGTTATAAGAATTGAAGTGTAAAAATTGATCTGAATACAACAACCTGTATTGATTTTCCAAACACCATATCCAAATGAGGTACATTGTTTTCAAAATAAACATGTGAAATCCACCATTTGGCCTTGCTATACTAAAGTGCCAAAAAGATCATCTAAATATCAACTAAAGATCCAAAAAGACCAGCTTAAACAGATACTAAAGTGCCAAAATGATCATCAAAATATGTACTGGACCAGTACTTGGCAAAGTACCTATACAACTATTGTGTCATAATGCCAAAAAAGTGCTAAAACAAGTGCCAAAACAAGTGCCAAAACAAGTGCCAAAATGCCATAAACAAGGGCCAAAATGCCATAAACTAGTGCATCTAAACATCTACAAGTGTTTCACATCTTCTTCTTGCCCCTATGCTTTTTCTTTGCACTTGTCTTCCTCTTTCCAGCAACATATGAGTTCAGATTCGAACCCAACACATAATTTTTTCCACCCTTCTTGAAAACCTTACTAGTAGTACTCTGGTCTCCTTTTGTTTGAATTTGCTTGATAGTAGTACAAGTCCTAGGTTGTGCATCCTGTGTAGAAAACATAGAGGCAGTAAGTATTTGACTCAAAAAGTGCAATTCTTAAACAAAAAATACTCTAATCAAAACACACATACCTCTAAGGTTGAAGCTTCATTTGGTGTTGGATTGTCAATAACCTGACTCAACACTTGTAAATCAACATCACCAAAGCTATCAACTGCAACATCAAGTAATAGGATTTACATCAAGTAATAGAATTTACATCAAGTAATAGAATTTACATCAAGTAATAAAAAAGTACCCAAGTTATCATCTGGAGGCTTATCTGGATTTTCCTCTGGAGCATCCTCTTGTGGAGCAGCTTGTGGAGCATCCTCTGGAGCAGCAACTTGAGCATCTTGTGGAGCATCTTGTGGAGCAGCTTGTGGAGCATCCTCTGGAGCAGCAACTTGAGCATCTTGTGGAGCAGCAACTGGAGCCTCTTGTGGAGCTTTGCATCCTCTCTTGTTGTGTCCAATTTGGTGGCATTTGCTACACCTTAAGGAGTTTTGGTTCCTCTTTGCTCTAACAGTGTTAGGCCTCCCTCTTGGGTTCTTTTTCTGCTTCTGAAGTGGCTCTTCAGGCTCTCTTCTTCTAGCCTTTGTTGGTCTACCAGCTTGTCTTCCAATCAATGGAGGCAACAATGGTTGCAGTCCAGTAGGTATCCACTCATTTCTCCCATTAATAGGTGTGATGGTGTAATCATACACCATCTTGTAGGTGCTCACTCTGCAAAATATGCTTGAAAGATTAGTAAAATATCTTGTGGGTGCTCACACTACATAAAATTGAACTTAAAAAACAGAATTAATTTACCTGTAGCATGCATCTGTGAAATCCTCAGGCCTTTTTCATTCACAATAGATGGCTCTAATAGCATGCACACATGGGATCCCTGTCAAGTCCCATTTTCTACACCCACATGTGGATTTATTCAAATCCACACTATAAGCAGTGTTTTCATAACCTCTGATAAGGTATTGACTCTCACTAGCCTTCACTGGAACCCACTCACCTAAATGCTTCACAGAATGTTGAATTTCATGTTGAATTTTTGGACATAACAGTCCCTTCCATTTCTTTCCTCTAAACATGTTAGATCTATTCTTCACAATTCTCCCCATAAGGTGCTCCATTAGCCACTCCATCATACTAATCACAGGCATTTCTCTCCCAGGCAATATGCTACTGTTGTAAGACTCACACATATTGTTCATTACCATATCACACTTAGGAGTGCAATTAAAGTATGCCCTACTCCAGTGTTCTGGAGGCTTATCACTTAACCACTGAGCAGCAGCCTCACTCAACTCTCTCATTTCTTTCATCCTCTGCAAGTATTGAGGTATTGTTGTGGCTTTAGATGCCTTATACAAAGCTATCTTAAATGCTTGACCCCTAAAACATGTATTCCTAAAGTTACTATGTAGATGTCTTACACAGTACCTATGAGAAGACCCAGGGAAAATATTGTTGAAAGCCTGTATTAGACCTTTTTGCTTATCAGAAATGAAGGTCCACAATGAGTCATCATCAATCTCTAAGTCTGCCTTCAACAGTCCTAAAAACCACTCCCAAGTGTCACCAGTTTCCTTACTAACCAAAGCATATGCTATAGGGTACAAATTATTATTAGGATCAACCCCCACAGCAGACAACAAAATACCCTGAAGTTGCCCCTTAAGATGACACCCATCCACCCCAACTAGAGGTCTACACCCAGTCATAAATCCCTCTTTCACTGGCCCCAGACACATATACATCCTATCAAACCTATGTTCACCAGTAGAATCATCAGGTCCTATAATTATAGTGGATCTAGGGTTAGCTCTTCTAACTTCATTGGCATAATCCCATAACAGCTTATACTGCCCATCAAAATCCTCACAAGTGGTCTTAAGGGTTAATTTCTTGCATCTATAACCCTGATGTGGTGTAATATCCAGACCCAATTCAAATGAGATGTCATTTACAAAATGGGTAACCTTTTTGGCAGGATCATTTTTAAACTGATACCCAAACCTCCCACTTAGCAACCTAGACTTAATGCTCTTGATATGGTAAGATTCTGGACAAGTGTGTGTAGGGTTGTAAGTTCTGATTTGGAAAGTTTCCTCACCAGGAATGCATAAAGCATGAATTTTCCACTCACAATCTGTACCTCTACACTTAGCATGAACCCTAAGTTTATCATTTTTGCTTATGATAATTGACCTCCTACTTAAAATTGCTCCAAAGTGCACTGCATCAATTAGTTCTTTTTTAGTGCTAAAGATCATGTTTACAGAAAATTCAGGGTCATAAAGTGTTTTAGCATTGTAAATAGGAAAATTATGACCCCCATTCTCCTCATCAGAGTCTCTAGAACTATCAAAATCCTCCGCACTCCCTGCCACATTATCCTCCCCAGAATTATCATCAAACTCCTCTTCCTCACTCTGACTCTCTAACTCACTGCAATTCTCCTCAACACCTTCACTCTCACTATCCACATTCTCACTATCAGCTAAATAACTATCATCACTACCACTCTCATTGCCTATTTTAAAGTCACTATCCTGAGAGTCATCATCATCCTCCCCCCCCCATCCTGCTCAACATCACTCCCCCCTTCACTCACCACAAATATATCTAACTCTCTACCCAGCCTAATAGCATTTGATGAAAAAGTTTGCCAATCATTTTCAGTATTAAGTTGGACTAGTTTCCCACTGTTACTTGTTACATATAATAGACTCACTGCATCACCACTCAAATGACAACAAAACTCCTTAAGTGACCCAATATTGAATAGATTCCTATCAACTTCATCAAATATATATATATTCCCATCTACATATTCTACCCCATTACATAATTTCCCCCCCGTGTAAAAATAGAGTGTTAAAACACTACCATTTGCATCTGAAAAAAAAAAAAAAAAAAACGCCACATCAGTATAGCCACTTCAGTCCAACACAAAGGAACTAAAAAATACATATGGGACCACAATACATTGACTACACAATACTATATGCACAAAACACATACCAAGAGAATCTTCAAACCTACTTTATTTGAAAAAACAGAGCATATGGACCACACTATCATTTAAAGCATACAACTTTACACCTACACGATTTATTGCATGCCCTAAACCCTACTAAAATACTAAAGAGTAAAAAAATTACTTACCGTAGTGAGGGGGGGGGGGATCTACATATTTTTCAGGATCCCGAAGCTTCATCTCTTTCGCAATCGAGAACGAGCGTGACTTCTTCTATCTTCAATCGCCTTTCGAAATCACCTACTTCGCCGAATGAAGCTTCGATCGATGGTGCTAAGATTTAGGGATTAGGGTTTATGTGAAATGGCGGTGAAATTGGGTGTTTTACCCCCTTTAACCCGCCTCTTTAATGTCACGTGAGGCGCACATGCTCACTTTCCCTCTGTTCCGAAAAAAAAAAAAAAAAAAAGATTTAATTCGTGCCACGTCAGCGTGACCGGATAGGTTACCGCCTGTGGCCGGTTATAGGACGAAAAAGTAATTTTTTTGAAAGTTAGAGGACTAAAATGTTACGTCAAAACTTAGTAGGACGAAAAACAAAATTTACCAAACTTAGAGGACAAAAAACTCTATTTTCCCTAAAAAGTACTCAAAGCAATTTTGTAAAATATACTCTTCCTTTCTATATAGTCGCCGTCAAAGACACCTAAAACTGTATTATCTGTACCACTCCGATTTCATTACTCCAACGTTCGAAAATTCCAACCCCTGATAAATCCACCCCACACCCTCACTCTCCCTCCCCCTCAACTGCACCCCACGCGCCTCCTCTCCTCCTCACCGTTAAAATTCTGTAAAAAGAAGATCTCAGTACCGAGGATAGAAAAAAGTCAGAACTTACTAGATAAAAGTTGCGAGCTTTCTTTATGAACTGTGCAGGAATTTTACTTAACCGCCACAGGAAGGGGAATAGTTCTGTTGCTGTTGGAGATAAGAATGGGCGGGGTGACGTCATCGATCGCTGCTAAATTCGCCTTTTTCCCGCCGAGCCCGCCGTCGTACACGGTGGTGGCGGACGAATCGCGCGGCGGAGCTCTTTGCATCCCGGAGGTTCCACAGAGGGACGGCGTCGACGTTTTGAAGCTGCGGACGCGCCGCGGGAACGACGTCGTCGCCGTGCATATTGTCCACCCCAAAGCCACCGCTACGCTGCTCTATTCCCACGGTAACGCCGCCGATTTGGGCCAGATGTATGAGCTATTCGTTGAGATTACCCTCCGTCTCCGAATTAATTTGATGGGGTAATTGCTAATATCATTGCTTCTAACCTTTTTGTGTTATTTTGCTTATAATTTAGGGAACTTGAGGGAAAGAACTAAGGAGAAGAGATTTAACTGAATTTTGTATCCCAATAACTCATAATTAAGTTCCTGCAACTTAGATTTCATAAATTTCTATATGTATCGGGATTGCTAAAGAGTGGAAAGAATTAGAATGTAGCATTATGGTCTGTATAGGGTTTATTTCAAAAGATAAGTGATTTCTTGGTTTTGTCTTAAGAACTAATGTTGGATTTTGTAATTTAATGCAAAAATGTTTAGGTATTGACTTCCATTCGATGAGTTTTATGTTATAATAAGCTATTCTGCTATAGTGAGTTAAGAATATGACAAAGTAGAATGCAATGTGTGAGATTCTCTTTCAATACATCAGGACCTTACATCTTGTGGACATACTATTCTGTCTTTCACCTTTTCTGGTTCTAACTCCAGTCATTTACTTCCCTTCCTTTTCTGCTTTTAACTGTTAGCTGCCATTGCAATCCCATCTTTTCTTTGAATATATGTTTTACAAAAGGTTTTTCTTCTTTGCTTCTAGAGTAATACTATCATTTGCTAGTCCCATTTAAGTATGAGAAAGTAAAACGAGAGAAAAGGTTTTTGGCCAATCATGTCCTATAAAGACTTGCATTTTTCTTTGAACTTGGTTTTTTTTTTTTTGCAATTTAACATCACTGAAGTAATTATTAGCTGATGGCATTGACTTTACTTGCTTTCTTTTGGCCTTCAGGTATGATTACTCGGGTTATGGGCAGTCCACTGGAAAGGTCAGATTACCTCTTTAAACTGCAACTTATTCTTTTGCTTACTACTTTAGTCATTAATGGGAGTCTATCCTATTGATTGCTAGTGAATTTGATATTCCCTTTGGTGTTATTGTTGCTTAAGAAGTGGGAAGGAGGAGGTAGTTGATACAACAAATAGTGTAATTACGTTGCTATTATCTTTGTTAGATATTCTTCTCTTGTGTCCATAGTTCAATTCCTTCTTAGTTCTTTGTTTGACTCAATTTGTTCTCGGGGTGTTCCAGTGCAGCTTCAAAACTATCTTTTGTTGTGGCTTACAAATCAGTTGTTCTTATATTTAGGTATATTGAATTAATCGATGACCATGTAACCATTTAGTAACTATGTTACTGGAAAAAAGTCTTTCTTTTCAAAGATGCACATCTATAAGTCCTGAAATGAAGAAAATTCAAGTTGGAATGGGTCAATTGTTGTTTACATCACATATGTAATATTTGGTGCATGTTGAATAAAGCCATGCTAGCATGCAACTGTTTTCTGATTTCAAAGGTTTTGTCTGGTTTTGTCTGTTTTCCATGCTAGTCAAGGATTTCGAATAGAGCCACGCTAGTCAAGGATTTTGTCTGTTTTCCAAGTTAATCATATTGTCCAGGGGTTTTGTTTGGTTATTTCCCATGGGGAAACTAAATTTTCAATGTGTATAAAGTATGCTTCAAATTTAGTCAGAAAAATATTGTTTTTGAGTTCTACTATTATTATTATTATTATATGGAGATTATGGGGCCATTGACTATGCATGGCATGTTCTGGGTTCGAAAAAGATTAACAACCAGATTAGAGGAATACCGGTGAAGTTGGGTACAATTGCAAACTGGGTTGGTTGCACTGCAAAACAAAAGCAGACGTCTATTCATTCTTAATTCTCTACAAGGTTCCCTGATGAATATTATTGGCATATTTTGTCAGCAAACTTTGCACTTCCCCCAAGTGTTTACATTAATCGGTCCTGTGATAATATGACACAACCATTTGTTTTTCTTTGGAACAGCCAACTGAATATAATACATACGCAGACATTGATGCTGTATATAAATGCCTCAAGGAGAAGTATGGGGTTAAAGATGAGCAACTAATAGTGTATGGACAGTCTGTTGGCAGTGGTCCCACAATTGATCTTGCATCACGTATACCAAACTTGCGAGGTGTTGTTTTACACAGCCCTATATTATCTGGGTTAAGGGTATTGTACCCTGTAAAGCGGACATATTGGTTTGACATTTATAAGGTAATCATTGATCTTATGGCTCATGTACTGCTCTTCCCTTACATTGCTAAGTGGACATTAATACTATTGACACTCAGTTGTTTTCTTGTTAATTACAGAATATCGACAAAATTGGTGCCATAAACTGCCCAGTTCTTGTTATTCACGTAAGTTCTGAAGCTTTTGCTTATTTTCATTTCTTCCTTAGTCTCTTTGTTTTCCTGGCTTAAATTTGGTAAGATATGTAGAGATGTGGATATTATGGTACAGTTTTTTTTTTTTTTACTATTGGTTGTTGACTGTCCACCTCCCTGGTGTTGAGTATAGTTGCAACACTTGTGATTTAACTAGAACTTGTCTATATATTTTTCTCATATGTTGGAATTAGTAACGAGATTTAATCTTAAAGTAAACGAAGACAGGTTAGAGTTATTCAGTGCATCTCATCTTAATCATAGTTTAGAATGCTCCAAGGCTTTCACTTAGATACCATACATGAGGACCTTGTATGGCTCCTTCATAGGTAAGGGTCTAACTCTTGATTAAGATCCATGTGCACACACAATTCTTTTTTATTCTCAGCTCCTTGCAAATGTCTTCTTTATTCTGCTCCTTTTCTGTTAGGAATGTTTTTCTGACTTTCTGTTACTACTTTTTCGTCCCATTCACTTGCACAAACTCCTCACACTTGACTTCTAACTGTTACTACCAACAACATTAAATAATTTTTTTTTAAAGACATTAAAATTAAAATATCGATACAACAAATATATATTTGTGTTATGGCATACACTATTAATTTGCATAAGTGGAGGGATAAATTTTTAAAGCTATCATAAAATATTTCTGTGTAACAAGTTACCCTAAAATACTTATCAAACACAACAACAGTAGCAACAAAGAAAAATGGTAGACATGCCAACTTTCAAATCATACTAATTATTAGGGAAAATTGACAAAAATGCCCTGTATGTTGGCAGTAATGGTAAAAATGTCCTTTATGTTTTTCATTTTATGAAAATGCCCCTTATGTTTTCAAAACTAGGTGAAAATACCCTGATACCGGCTAAAACTAGTTTCTAACCGGTACACGCTGACCTGGCAGTGCATTTTTGATGAAAATGCCCTTTATATTACATTTTTACATATTATTTTAATATATTAAATTACATATTTTTTTAACATATTAAATTACATATTTTTTTAAATAAAACAACTGAATTCAGTATTTCATTATAAAAAAATTGTATCCACATTTCCTATTGAAATACCTTTAAATAATTAAAAGTTAGTCATTTAAATATAATTTTTTTAAATAAATATTAAATATAAATTTATAATATATCAAATTATTTTAAAATATTTGATAAAAATACACCAAAGATAAGAACTAAATATAAATTCAATAAAAACTGTAGTTACAAAATTAACAAAAATATAAATCAATTTACATATATAAATGATAAATTTATTATTTTTAAAAACTAAAAATAATTTAAAAATTGAAATTATCACTTAAATACAAAGATGATTTAAAATTCAAAATAGTTTTACATGTTTTATATATTTTAATTTCCTAAAAATATCAAAAAATATATAAAACATGTAAAACTATTTTGAATTTTAAAAAACAACATAAGAACAGTTTATTATAAAAAATTATTTAAAATTTTCTTTCAATAATTGAAAAATCTTAGAGAATAAAATATGTTTTAGTTTATTACTAATGAATCCCTGTCAATTTATAATTTTAGTAATTCATAAATAATTTATGTAAATATATAATATAAGTGATTATTGAGTTTTTTATTAATATTGGATTTAAGTGATAATTTATATATGTAAAATTTTAAATCATCTTTGTATTTAAGTGATATTTTCAATTTTTAAATTATTTTTAGTTTTTAAAAATAATAAATTTGTAATTTATATATGTAGATTGATTTATATTTTTGCTAATTTTGTAATTGCAGTTTTTATTGAATTTCTATTTAATTATTATATTTGGCGTATTTTTGTCAAATATTTTAAAATAATTTGGTATATTGTAAAATATTTATTAAAAAATTATATTTAAATGACTAACTTTTAATTATTTAAAGGTATTTCAATAGGAAATGAGGATACATATTTTTTATAATGAAATAATGAATTCGGTTGTTTTATTTAAAAAATTATGTAATATAATATGTTAAAAAAATATGTAATATAATATGTTAAAATAATATGTAAAAAATGTAATATAAAGGGCATTTTCATAAAAAATGCACCGCTACATCAGCGTGAACCGGTTAGAAACTGGTTATAGCAGGTAACAGGGCATTTTCACCTAGTTTTGAAAACATAAGGGGCATTTTCACAAAATAAAAAACATAAAGGACATTTTTACCATTACTGCCAACATACAGGGCATTTTTGTCAATTTTCCCTAACTATTAACATACTAATTTATAAGCCAAAACCAGGCATCCGCTCCCTCCTCCTCCTGTTCCTGACCGACTCCCTCTTCATCCTCCTATCCTTGACCATGACCTTCTCCTTCCTCAATGGTCCATACAAAATTAGGATCAGCTTCATAGAAACTCCTTCCTCCTACATGCCTGACTGCATTCAGAAAATCTAGAGCCTACTGGAATAAATGATATCTGAAACCAGGATAATCTTCTAGTTCCCCCAAATTCAGAACACCAAATCTTTGTGCATACTTTTTTAGGGCGACAATAGTAGCTTGAGTTGGTTGTCACTTTTAATCAAAGTATATTAGTTGTTTGAAGAGTATTAGCTGTCATTAAAGGATATTGGTTTTCATTTAAGGGTATTAATTTTGAAGGGTATTAGTTGTTTGCACTGAAGGGTATTAGTTGTTCTACTAAAGAGTATTAGTTGCAAACTAGTTTCACCATAAATAAGTTTCACACTATACGTACTCAACCTATAATGGGTCGCCTCATGCACTTGCACAGTATTAATTTTCACTTGGATGAAATTAATGCTAGACATTGTTGAGTGCTACACCAAATGAAAGTACTTGCCAGCATGAAAAAGCTTTCTGAATTCTCATAGTTACTGGGAGCATGAGATATGAATTAGTGATCTGAAAATAAATTTATGTAGATAGGAAAGTTGAAAAAAAAACATTCAAATAGAGTTTTATGTTGACTGTTTAAGAAACATTGGTCATACAATGAGTAAATGCGGTTTATCTTGAATTGGTATGCATGTTGCTCATTGTTGGTTCCGGAAATAGGGTACTGCAGATGAAGTTGTTGATTGCTCCCATGGGAAGCAGCTTTGGGAGCTTTGCAAGGTAAAATACGAACCTCTATGGATAAGCGGAGGTGGGCATTGCAATCTTGAACTATATCCCGAGTTCATCAAGCATCTGAAGAAGTTCGTTCTAGCTCTTGGAAAATCAAAACCAGCAGCAACAGTCAATGGTTCTGTAACATCACTAAATCCCGACAGTAAGAATGTAACTGCTGAAAGCAGCAGTGGCACAGACACAGTAGATATGCAACCAGATGTTCCGGAAATTTCTAGAAACAGTTTGGACAGCCGACTTGACAAGACTAAGAAGGCGAGCAAGCCTGAAAAATCTAGAATGAGTACAGACCGTGTTGATAGATTCAGGCGAAGAAAAGGCTTGATCTGGTGACACGTTCCACGACTTCATCAAATTTATTGCAACCTGGGAAAAAGGTAATGTAATATCACTGTTTCCGTGTGTGTACCATGTTGAGTGTGCTGATTTTGTAACTTTTACATATTATATTTGATCTGATCTTGAGAAAATAATAACTGTATTTGTTCTACATTTGTAAAATTTTGTATTGATTAGATGTGAGCAATTTTTAGTTTCAGCTATTTCCTATCAGCAAATCTGTATATTATCAACTCTTGAGATTCTTTTATTATGGAACAAGAGATCGGTTTGGCGCTAAAAGAGAACCTTAAAACGGAACTAAAGCTAATCTCGGATTCGCACATACATGATGAATTGTCAAATGTCTACGTAGTTCAATGCGTCCACCAAAATGTACTCTACTTTTAGTTGATTTTCTTGTTTAATTTTATTATTTTTGTATGTTAGATATTTTTCTTTCTAATTGTGGTCTTTCTACCACACCTTCCGTATTAGTAGAATAGTAGTGAAGATTTTCGTGACTCGTGGGTTTAAAATTAAAATTATCATACATTTTAGAGTGAGAGATCAAGCACAGTTAAACTTTTAGTTTTTGCCTTGTCTTGACATTTTAATGCGTTAAATTCCGTTTGCCTAAGTCTTATATGAGACCTTCTCACATTGAGATAAATTATAAGTTGACACGACGTATTAATATTTTGGAAATGATGAAAATTATAAGTTGACATGACGTATTAATATTTTGGAAATGATGAATGTTAATTTATGCTAGTTTGTACACATCTAACCCAAAATTTTGCCATTCCATTTATATCTTCTCTCTTTACAAACCCCCAAACCATACGTTGCCATCCCATTTATATCTTCTCTCTTTACAAACCCCCAAACCATACAGTGCAAAACACGAATGTCCAAAACCACGTAAACTAAAAATTGATCACATACATATTTGTGGGGCCAACGTTTACTTCCAAGTTCCAAGTCTTTGATCGAAACTTCCCCTTAGAATAACTAAATCACCTTCATTCACCTCTGTTGAAAAACTAAGACATGATCAATCAATCAATAGTAGTCAGATTCCTTTTCCCGCATGGAAATTTCGGGTTTATTTACTAGTAATGCCATCACTATATTCTCTAACATCAATAATTCGTGTAATCATAGTCTGTGTCCTTGAAAATGCATCTCCAGCCCAAGCATATACTCTTGCTCTTAATCCAGGCAACCGTCTTTACCATATTGTCCTGCCAAAGAAATGACGAACATGCAACTTGTTTTAAGCCATTCCAATGTGGGAGGTTGAGCAACTTAAGCTACCCCTTCTGGGGCGGCAGCCGCTCCCTTTCTTGCGGCTATCCGGGTTTCGAGCTCAAGTGCGACAGCGACGTCCCTCTCCTCAATATCTCATCACAACCTTACCGGGTCCTGGACATCAAAGTCGATACCTATACTCTCAGAGTTGCCAGAGAAGACTTATGGAACAACACATGCCCTGGAATTCTGCGTAAAACAACCTTAGATCCCGTCTACTTTGATTCTTCTCCAGATTCCCGTGAAGTCACTCTGTATTACGGCTGTGTCGCCAATCCCGTGAAGTCACTCTGTATTACGGCTGTGTCGCCAATCGGGGTCGGAAGATTCCGCTTCTCAACCAGTTCAGCTGCGATGTAGACGGTGTTACAACCGTGAATGTCTTCGATGTGTCATCACGTGGCCTGGGAGGCAACATCACGTGCACCGGCAATATCTCTGTTCCGGTGAACAGGACGATGGCGGCGGCTCTTGAAACCCCGACGGATTCGTCTATACGTGTGCTGCAGGAAGCTCTGGCCAGCGGGTTTTCCGTCCAATGGTCGGCAGATAATCAAAATTGCTTAAGTTGCCGGCAATCTACTGGGACGTGTGGTTATAATCAAGATAGTGGGGCGTTTTTATGCAATGCTAGAAAGGAATGGACAGGGATAGTGGTGGGGCTAGAGCCACCCCCAGGCCGGAAGGATACCCCTCCAGGTATTGTTTATCGTTTTATTCTGACTCCATTGCTTTAAATTTAGAATTGATCCGATTGTGATTTTTTTTTAAAGAATAGATTAAATTAGAATTAATACAGGTTGAATGGTCTTTTTGTTTTTCAAATATGATTTTGATTGGTCTTATTTTGAGGGCGTGTTTGTAAGATCAAGGGGTTGTTTGTAATAATTTAAGGGGCTAACTGTGAGAAAAAAGTCTCTCTGAATCTTGATTTGTATTTACACTATCAAATTTAGCCTTCACTAGACTTGATTCATTTGACTAGGTACGATCCCTCCTCAAAGTGCTCCCCTCTCTCCGGAACCTGAAAGTGGCAGCAACCGCTCATATCCGGGTATGTCTTCATTAATTAATTGCACATTTAATTTTTAAATATTCACATTTTCTTCTGCACAAGGTTTATTAGATCCTTCACTCCTATTTCTACAGCGCCATCTCCTCCAAGGTCGTCTTCTACGCGCGGGATTTTACCTCCACTTTGGATTATAATAGGTGCATAAACTGTTGTAACACGGTGTTTTTTTTATGCAATTAAGGTCACATTATCAGCTATATATTTGTACTCTTTTGATGGCTAATTAGCGATGTGATTATTCCCCAGGTGTGGTAATCAGCACAGTTATAGTTATACTTACTGTCGTAGCTTTCTACCTCAAACGACGGCGTTCGCTAGATGGCCCTAACATAGGTATAGAAAAAGTTCTACAACAACACGGATATCTATCTCTCAAAAGATTCAAGCATTCAGAAATCAAGAAAATAACCAAATTATTCACTGACAAGCTCGGCCAAGGAGGATACGGCACCGTGTACAGAGGAATGCTGCCCGATGGCTGCCCCGTCGCTGTCAAGATCCTGAACGAAACCAACAGCGATGGGGAAGAATTCGTTAACGAAGTAGCTAGCATAAGCAGAACATCCCATGTGAATATAGTCAATCTCTTGGGATTTTGCTATGATGGAAACAAGAGAGCTTTAGTGTACGAATTCATGCCCAACAAATCCCTGGACAAGTTTATTAGTGGGTCACCGGGCGGGGCAGAATGCCACCTGGATCTTAACATACTGTACAAGATTGCAGTCGGAGTTGCGAAAGGTCTGGAATATCTGCACACAGGTTGCAGCACTAGGATTGTTCATTTCGACATTAAGCCTCAGAACATTCTTTTAGACGAAGACTTGTGCCCGAAAATTTCTGATTTTGGGCTTGCTAAGCTATGCAAGAAGAAGCAGAGTGCGCTATCATTGCTGGGTACGAGGGGCACTATAGGGTATATTGCTCCCGAAATATTTTCCAGAAATTATGGAAGAGTTTCTCATAAGTCTGATGTGTATAGTTATGGAATGATGGTTCTGGAGATGGTTGGAGCGAATAAAATTGTTCAGAGTGGAGGAAGCCAATCGAGTGAGAACTATTTTCCGGACAGAATATATGAGCTGGCGACAGTTGATGTCACACGCGATCCAGATGATTTGAGGGTTGAAGAGGAAGATGAGACAGCGAGGAAAATGATATTGGTGGGGTTTTGGTGCATCCAGACGAGTCCGTCTGAGAGGCCGTTGATGTCCAAGGTTGTGAAAATGTTGGAAGGCAATCTCCATTCCGTAGAAATTCCACCCAAGCCAGTCCTGTTTACTCCGACTCTGCCTCAACAAGAATTTTCGTCGTCGTTGTCAGCATACACTGAGACTGAAGGTTCAATAGAAGTTATAACGAATAGCTAATAATTCTATCCGATTAATGAGTCCTTTATTTTAACCGCCTGGATTAGTTAATCAAACTTCTCTGACGAGAGCGCAGTCCAAAAGTATATGATCCAATTTCCATCTAAAATGGACGGAAGTAACTTGCCAACGCCAGCAAAAGTCCAATTGTACGATGTTCAAAATTATCTAGTTATTAAATCATTAATATTCAACTTTGTTGTTGACGTGATTAAAAAAATGGAAGAACGCAAATTGTACATATAAAGCTGCTAAGGAATTCCTTTCCTTTTTTTGTTTTCTTGGCAAAGATTGGTAACGAAATCTTTAAAATTGTAGAGTTACTTATTTATGAAAATATTGATGGACGATATAGTTGTAAAATATATAATATTGTAGAGTTACTTATTTATGAAAATATTGATGGAGCAAAAGACAATTTTTTGAGTAGCAATTAATCAGAGGGTATACTTTATGATCAACTTACACGCCACGGTCACATATTTTATGTTTATTACATGTTAGCTTAGGGAACATGGTTATAATCGTACACCGTAAAGTTGCTAGCGAGTTTTTTGTATCGTGACTCATAAAATTTGTTCAAAAACGATCATTAGCTCTACGATCCAAGCTGAGCAATATCTAAGAGCCAGGCTTTAATTTTTTTTTATTTGATTGGTTAGTTCATAATCCAGTAATTTGCAGGTTTACGCAGTCAATCGATTACACATAATCTTAAACACGGATAATGTTTTCAGAAAGTGTTAAAAAGTCTCAAATTATTAGTATTAATATCTTTTCTGTCGCTTTCTATATTAGCCAGCTCCTGCCGTGAGATTGTATTTTAATTTGTTGTTCAAAGTCGTCTCTCATTAACAAAGCATCTACCTCGATTCCCCTGAAATCTGTTCTTCAAATGAATCCTCATAGCATTTCATGGTTCTATTTCTTCTGTTCCTTGTTCACCATCAAGTTGTTGTTTCCTATTCAAGCCCAGCCCGTTGAACTGTACGAGACATGCGGGAACACATTCAGCTGCGGCAGGATCACCGGAATCGGCTACCCTTTCCACCGACTCAACGATCCTCCAAACTGTGGCCATCCAAGTTTCGTACTCACCTGTGATGGTCAAACTAATGTAACCAACATCAACATCATGAGCACCACATATCGTGTCCTGGCAATCGACCAAAACGATGAGATCATGACGATTGTCAGGGCAGATATCATGGAGCAGACATGTCCAACAGAACACGTGAACACGACTCTTGACCACAAGATATTCGAGTATGATTCGTCGTGCAGGAACTTCACGTTTTTCTATGGATGCTCTGGTGCTGATCCCCCACCGGGTTTGAGCTATGTTCCTTGTGGTGGAGATAATGGAACATATGTGGCATCTGGAACTTTTGGGCCTGGAATGTTTTGTAATAGTAGTGTTATAGTTGCGGGAACTGGATATGAAGCACGTGGAGGGAGCGTGAATTCTACGCTGCTGGATGAAGCCCTGCAAAAGGGATTTGCGATCAAGTGGCAGATTGATGGCCAAACGTGCAGGGATTGTATGGCGTCCAAAGGACGCTGTGGGAACGATTTGGAGACAAATCGAACAGTTTGCTATTGCCCCCATCCACCCTTTATTTCTGATGTTTGCAGACAGACTAACGACGTTTCACAGACAGCAGCCTCATCTTCAAAAGGTACGCATTCCTGGTTTATTAGTAGAAAGAGGATTCTACATAGGTGTTTTAAGTGTCACTGTCAAACTTTTATGAATTAATAGAACTCAAAAAGTACTTTTGTGCAAATATGCACGAGTCTTTGATTCGTGTAAATCAACCCACACACAATCCAATATTAGCTAAGAGAAAACCGAATTAGAAATGGGTTGCTCCAAGGATTTCTTATTTGTCTATTCTATGTATATGTGACTTAATTTAGTTTTTGAGATTATTGTTTCCCGTACACAATCGTACGCAAAATTTGCTCATGCTTATTCTTGTTTCGTCTTCTGTGTCTTGTCCAGAGTCATCTAGTGCCGCATCGATTATAACAGGTAATTCTAAACTGTTCTACTCTTGCAGTTATTTTCTGGTCCGATGAGATCATTATTCAGTCAACCTATCTTTAATCTCCAGGAACATTACTAAGTATAGCTGCTACAACTATACTTTCCACTGTCATCGTTTTCTACCTCAAAAGACGCTGTTCCCCAAAGCCGCCTGCAAGCAACCAAGATATAGAAAATATTTTACTCCAATATGGACCTTTAGCTCCAAGGAGATACAAATATTCAAATATAAAGAAAATAACCAAATCCTTCAGTGATAAGCTTGGTAAAGGAGGATATGGCAGCGTCTACAAAGGTATGCTACCTGACGGCAGCCTTGTTGCCGTGAAGGTTTTAATGGAGACGGATAGCGATGGAGAAGAATTCATCAATGAAGTTGCCAGCATCAGCAGAACCTCCCATGTTAACATTGTCAATCTCCTCGGATTTTGCTACGAGGGGAACAAGAGGGCTCTGATCTATGAATTTATGCCCAACAAATCATTAGATCTGTTTCTCAGCAATAATGGATCATCTGCAGATAAAGGTTGTAGCTTGGATTTTAAGAAACTGTACAATATTGTAGTTGGAATCGCCAAAGGTTTAGAATATCTACACACAGGCTGCAACACCAGGATAGTTCATTTCGACATTAAGCCTCAGAACATTCTGTTGGACGAAGACTTCTGTCCTAAAATATCTGATTTTGGGCTTGCTAAACTGTGCAAGAAAAGGCAGAGTATATTATCAGTGATGGGAACCAGGGGCACCATCGGGTATATTTCTCCTGAAATGTTCTCCAGGAATTTCGGAGGAGTTTCTCACAAATCCGATGTCTATAGTTTCGGAATGATGGTTCTTGAAATGGCTGGAGCGAAGAAATTTGATGAAGCTGACGCAACTCAATCGAGTGAGACTTATTTCCCGGACAAAATCTACAAGCATGTAGTGATTGGTGCCACCCAGAAAGAGGATGAGTTTATTGATGAAGACTCTGAAGAAATAGCTAAAAAAATGTTTTTAGTAGGATTTTGGTGCATTCAGACGACTCCATCGGATAGACCATCGATTTCTAGGGTTGTGGAGATGTTGGAAGGAAGTGTTGAATCCATACGGATTCCACCCAAGCCTACCATGTTTTGTCCTGCTTTACCAGATCACAACATTTCCTTACCACTGTCAGAATATGTAGTGACAACAAATTCAGATGAAGGCTGGATATAGATTGTTGAGTAGGTCTTGTATGAGATCGTCTCATGACATGAGACAATGAAAATGAAGATAATTAGGGCATTGACTCATTAATAATTTGGTAAGGTGAATATTAATTTATGTTGTCTCATGTGGTCTCATACAAATTTTTATCTATATCATTTGAGTCATGTATAATATAATCACCTTAATATTCGTTGTGTGGAATATTAATATGATAATGGTGGTTGCAAGTTCTTTCGTTAATTTATACATATTAATATCTAGTTGTCCATTGGCTTGAACTGATGGAGAGGTTAAAGCTGTCAACATTTAACTTACATTACAGTACTCTAGTTATATATTGCTTATTCCCAATGTCATCATAATGTACTAGGGTCGAAGTTATATGTTTTGTTCCTAAGAATTGTGACTTGCGAGTTTAAATATACGATCAAATTAATACCTCTATGAAATAATAAATTTTTTTATCCCAACAATATTAATTCAGAGAGGTTTTACTCTTGTATACCATGAAAAATGGGAACTAAACGCGTATTAACACTGCTTTGTGTCTTCGCCCTCCACAATAGGGCATTCATAGACATCGGTGTTTACTGGGGCCAAAACGCCGCCGAGGGTTCCCTCGTAGAAACCTGCGCCACACTACAAAAAAAACACTGATTATCGACCGATTTAGCGACCAATTTTCGGTCGCAAAACATGATTAGCATCCGATTTCTGACCGAAAAAGGTCGGTCGTTAAAACGCAGGTATCTAATATTAGCGACCGCCTTTTGAAGACGATCACTAATCTGAGACCGCCTACGCGGTCGCTAACGTTTAGCGACCGCCATCTATCAGTCGCTGAACTGACCGGGTCTGACCTGGTCGGGTCAGGTTTATTTTTAAATAAACTTAACTGTTTAATTTGATTTTTGTGATTAGTGACCGACCGGTAGGCGGTTGCTAATCGACGAACTTGCGAAAAAAAAAAGGCTCAATGGGTTTGAACCGCCGACCTCCGGGAAATCAGGAGGAGGCGTGAACCACTAGGACACTTGCTATTATTGTTCGTTTATTTGCATTTAATTATATATAACTTCAAATTGACTCCCGATTTTTTTAAATTCATCAAATTAATTCATTTTTGTTTCTAATTCGTTTATATATATATATATATATATATATATATATATATATATATATATATATATATATATATACTAACCTTTTTTTTTATTTTGTAAATTTAATATTTTAGACTATTATAAATTATTAATTAATTCGTTTTTATGCATTTACTTGTATATAACTACAAATTGAGTCCCCTTTTTTTAATTCATCAAATTAAATTCTTTTTTTAAAAATCTAGTTCATTTATATAGATTCATAAAATATATGAAAATCTATAATATTCAACAAAAAAATATAAAATATTCAACAAAAAATAAAATATTCGACAAAAAACTAAAATATTCAACCAAAAAACTCCCCCCTCTCTCTCTCTCTTCACCTAACTTTCATCATCAGAGAGGAAGTAGTTCATCCGCGGCTCGGTCTCCTCGTCATCGTCATCCTCGCCACCTGCCCCACCGGCTGCACTCTCTCTGTGCCCGCTCCCCCCGGCACCGCTCCCCCCCGACATCAAGAAGTGATGGAGGAGGGGTGGAGGTGGATCGTTGAATCCCACCTGTTGAGAGATGTTGGAGAACCAGTTACGAAGAGTCTCGTTGTAGCTCGTCAGGGCCTCCATTTGCTTCCGGACGTCTCTCAGCTCACGCTCCACCTGAGAGAGAGCAGAGTCGATCGAGGAGGACGATCCACTGGTCTGACGGTAGGACTGCAGGATGACCTTACTATGACCGCCCTGCCCAACGACCTTCCCCTTCTTGACTCTAGCCACATCTAAATAGATGCGGTCCTCGTCAATCTGGGGAGGGTGGGGTTCTCCCCGCTGTCGTTGGTGAGAACCACCTGCTGCGAGGCTTGGGCGAGACAATCCTTAAATTGGTTCTGAAATTATATAAATAAAATACAATTATAATTAAATTAAAATTATCATAATTAAATTATAATTAAAATAAAAAATTACTTACATGGAACTCGATGGTGCGGGCGTAGGTAGACGTCCCAGTCTTCGGGTTCACCGGGTGGGAGATCTCCATTAGCTCATAGAAAGAGGGCTTTTGTCCGTACTCCCTCTCCTGTTGCGAACCAAATTCAATAGATTTTAAATATTAAATATTTAAAATTTTATTAATATTCAAATGTAAATACAAATTATAATACTTACAAAGTCGAGGGAGTGGTCGTAGATGGACAGGGATCCAACCCGATGTCTGGCGACGCCGTGCCCGATGAGGTCCTTCAACCAGTTCTCCTTGGACTTCGAGGACTTGACTTTGAATGCATCACTATACCATTGAGCAACCAAAGCGTCCCAAACGGAACGTCCGTTTGGCCCTCGGCCCAGCTCAAATTGCTTCCCCTCATCAAACCGCTTCTTCAGCCCGTAGATAATATTTTTGTACCGCTCCTGCGCTTTCGCGCAGACAAGCCATACATAACACTATCATGGGCAGGGTCCCTGACGCACAACTTCTGCAATTAAATTAAAAATAAAACATTAACAAATAAATTCAAAATAAAATATTAAAAAATAAAATCATAACAAATTTACCCTGAACTCTTCGAAGTAGTCCATCCTCTTTCGCTCGGACACCATGGACCACGAGGAGGCACCAACCTCGAACGAGATCTTCTTAATGGCCTCTGAGACGCGAGAGCTAGTCTCATGGCCTGGAAGCATACCATGACATAAAAAAATAAAATCAAGTTAATATTAATAATTAATATTAATGAATATAATAAAAAATATTTAATTCATTATAAAATACTTACATATTATCGCGAGGGACAACAGTGAGACTGCTATCCAACGCATGATGTTGCCGTGAAGCCGAAGATCCGGCTACTGAAGTAGATCCAGCTGCACTAGATTGCTGTGAAGAGAATGATGTCATCTCCGGGGCCCGTCTAACCTCCGGGATCTTCGGTTTCAACGACTCCTACCTCCTCCTCCCCCCTCCCCCGACCCTATCCCCCACTCTGATCAGAGTTATTTTGAGAGCTCATCTGTAATAATTATAATTAAATAGATCAGCATACCATATTATATTTATACACATTCAACTAAATTCATATCTACGTATATCAATCAACTAAATTCATATATACCTATATATACCAATCAACTAAATTCATATATACCTACATATACAAATCAACTAAATTCATATATATGTATACCAATCAACTAAATCCATACCTACACATATCAATCAACTATATTCATACCTACATATATCAATCAACTAAATTCATAACTACGTATATCAATCAACTAAATTCATACATATGTATATCAATCAACTAAATTCATACCTACGTATTTCAATCAACTAAATTAATGCCTAGCTACGTATATCAATCAACTAATGCAATACCTAAGGATATCAATCAACTAAATATATATCAATCAACTAACATACCAACTAAATAAAATACTTACGGTTATTGTGTAGACATATATATAAATACTAAACATATATATACATGATAAAAATATATATACAAACATATAAATTCATACATATACATATATATAAATCCTATAAACAAACATGCATGATTTATACAAACATATATATATATATATAACTTCATGTATATACTATAAATCCTATAAATTTTAAAAAATGATATACAAACATAATAAACAGTTAAAATTTAAAAAACTTACGGTTATTGTGTAGACGGGAAAACAACAAGTAATTTGACCGAAATGGATTGCTCGACGGAGGCGGCGGCGGTGGTCGATTTTTAAAAGTGATGTACTAAAGTGAGTACGACCTCCGCCTAAAAAGGGTAAAAAAAATTAGTGATCTCCTCAGGCGGTCACTAATCACAGGTTTCAACGATCCCGATTGGCCAAATTTGTGATTAGCGACCGCCAGGACGGTCGTAGGCGATCACTAATCTTTCGATTTAGAGATTAATTTTTCTATTGGTCCCAAAATTTTTAGTTTGAGACCAGTGGTCTTTTTCGGTCGCTGATCGGTCACTAATACATTATTTAGAGACCGATATCTAGGTGGTCGCTAATTTCGGTAGCAAAAATGCGAGTTTTTTGTAGTGCCACTGATAGATATTCCTACATTCAGCTCGATCGACAGCGGCCAAAGGAGGATATGGTAGCGTAATTCAGCTCGGCAGTGGCCAAAGTAGGATATGGTAGCGTGTACAAAAAGTGTTCAAGTATGTGCATCAGGTCCTTGTTAATTCTATTTTTACTAAGGGTGATCACGGTGCGGTTTTGCGGTTTTTCTACAAAATTTAAATTGCATTACTACATGCGGTTTGGTTAAATGTTAAATTTCAAACCGCGGTTTATTAAATGAAATTGGCCATTCGGTTTTGAACGGTTTCGATCAGTTTTTGGCGGTTTAGCGGTTTCAACAAGATAGACTGTCAAATAATTATATAATGGTGGTAAATTAATAAGTATATAATAAAAATATTTTACAATTTGAATAATGACACCTAACAAGCCAACTTATTATCATCTTCATACAAACATTTAAAATTAATATTATGTTCGCTACTCATCTCTTCTACCACAACAAGCAATAATAGACGAGATATAATTTCAAAACAACATAGTGATAAAAGATCTAGTTAATTTACGGTTAGTGGACTAATATATATATATATATATATATATATTATAGTAAGTATATTCATGTGTATATTATATATACAAGTCAATTCAATGCTTATAACAACATATATAATATTTACACATACTAATTCATGTATATATATATATATATATATATATATAATTAACGGTGCAATCGGTGCGGTTTTGCACATAAAATTCAAATTGCCTTGTTTGAGCGGTGCGGTTTGCTAAGAAAAAATTAACTGCGATTTATCTACAAAAATCACAAGTAGCGGTGCAATTCGATTCGGTGCGGGCGGTTTTTAAAATTTCATGATCACCCCAAGTTTTCACCCGATATGAGATATGAGCTAGTTATGTGGAGTGAAAAACTTTATTTCCTTTAATAAAAATATCAAACTTTCGTTAAGGAGAATTAGTCAAGATCGATCTATGTATTTCCTTGTTAAGTTATACATATACGAGATGGATGTGGATCACCTACTGGGCAATTAGCCCATCACCAGATACTGGGTTAAAAACGTCACTGTTTGCCTAATGTTTACTTAGGTTACATTCTCTCTAATTATTTTTTGCACCATTTTTAATGACATAAACGAATGTGATCTATATTTTTACAATGACATAAACGAATGTGATCTGTATAAACAGTCCTCCTACAATGACATATAAACGAATGTGATCTTGTATTTGTGGTACAACAAGGACATGCATCAGCCCCCTTCACACTATATCCAGATACATTTCCATAAGCGACGAAGTCATTGATAGTTCCAAACAACATGACCTTCAACTTGAAATTCTCCTTTCTATAAGCATCATACACATCGACACCCTCATCCCACAGGAGCTTCAAGTCCTCTATCAAAGGAGCCAGATATACATCTATGTCGTTACCAGGTTATTTGGGTCCTGATATCAATATAGACAACATCATGTAAGTGCGCTTCATGCACAACTCCGGTGAAAGATTATAAACCATCAAAATCACTGGCCATGTACTGTGGTTGGTACTTTGGATACCGAACAGATTCATTCCGTCAGTTGAGAGTGCAAGATGCAAGTGTCGTGGCTCGTTGTCAAATTCTGGATGCCTGACATCGAATGTCTTCCACTGGGGTGAATCAGCAGGGTGTCTTAGCATTCAATCCTTGATCCTATCATCATGATGCCAAGTCAAATTTCTAGCATTCACATCGGTACTATACATTCTCCTGAATCTTGGTATTATTGGAAAGTACCACATCACCTTCGCTGGAGATTTATTTTTCAGATATCTCTTCTTCCCACACTTGGGATATTCATCGAGGTCTTCATACTCCTTCCAAAACAAGATACAATCACCCGGGCAAGCATGAATTTTCTGATATGTTAACCCGATGGACTTAAGAATTTCTTAGCCTCATATACTTTTGTAGGCAATACATTTCCATCGGGCAATAGACCACTAATTGCTTCCAGCATACTTGAGAAGCACACATCGAATAACTCGTGTACTGCTTTTAGGTTGAACAATATCAACACAACTGACACTTTTGTTGCCTTCTTACACCCGGGCCAAAGGGGTAATCCAGCGTCATCCCTTAATTTCTCTGACATATAAGGGTGATCTCGCAGATTTGTGTCATCCCCACTCGATGTATCAATATTCGGTACATCTCCGAAACTATCCTCATCCACTGTATCTTCAAAGCGAAAGTAAGTTCTTATGTTTCTTGAGCTACATCCATCTCTCCACTCACCATGAAATGTCCAAACGGTATATACTTTATCAATACCGTGACACATCAAGTGGTCTAACAAACATTCTCAACCACTAACGGTTTTTCCATTCATACATTTCCAACACGGACATAGAATGTATCGATGGTCGGTGCAGTGTCTAATTGCATGATTACAAAACTCTTCCACCCCATTCCTATACTCCTTTGATAATCTATCTGCTCGGACCCACTTTCGATCCATATAGAACTAGATATGCCTATAGCCTATAGATTAAACCGAAAAGCACACGAGTTGAGTCTATATATATTAGCAATCCAACTCAATTTACAACTACTACTACATTTTAAAATTTTATAACCTCTAGCTAGGGCATGCTATAGATCAGAGCCTAAATCCCAATGCACTTATTACATGCTTTATTAGTTTATTATCGTCGTTGCTTATTCATGATTTCTAAAAGCTTTCTACTTTATATATTATAATTTGGATTGTTTTATGTATATGAGGATTATTGTTTGCCTAAATCCGAATACTTCACATATTTAGTTCTTATAAAAGTTGTTCATATAAGTGGTCACTTTAATTGAGGTTGTGTTTCAATCTAAGGATTTGGGAACATATTTGACCACAAAGGGTATTGCAAACATATTTGACCACAATGGGTATTGCAAACATTGACTAATTGTTAACACTTTCAATACTATATTGTAAATAAACAAAAAAATTAAGAATATGTACAAGACAACTATGGTATTACTATCATTGATGCATAAATATTTTCACCCTCTTCAACCGTGTACAACACCTAATTAAGCCATAAAAAAATTAAAAATAAGAACCAACACACCCTACATCATGACCTCCATACAATATTGGGAGGTTTCTTTCACTTAAGAATATTTATTATTTTCTCTATTGAGTTTAAAAATAATGATTTAGTTTAGTATATAAAATAGTAAACGGGTAAAAGATTGGTGGACGGAGGGAGTATAAAATCAAGTAATTGGGATAGACCAAGGGCAATACATTAAAGAATTATTCACCACCAACAACAAATGTTTTCCTAGATTCTTACTCTTTCCTTCAACTCTCTTATCCATACTCAAAACAACAATAGAATTAATTTTTTGCTCAACAAAATTCAATAAGATTATTTTAGTCTTTAAGCTCCAAGAAACATGCTAATAATTACAAGAAAAAAAAATGTAGGTGAGATGTCTCAAAAACCCCCATAAATTCAAATGAGCCGGATCAATTTAAATTTTTTTGGGCAAGAAATATAATAGTAGTAATACCTGTAACTAACTTAAATAAGCTTCAGACTAAAGATCTTGATTTGCCCAATTACCAAAAAAAAAAAAATCAGCTAAAATAGAAAAAACTCAATTGCCCTTTACATATACACAAACCACATATCATTTGATAATCAACCATCAAACACACAATAAATCTGGTAATAAATTTAGGCATGAGTTTCAATGGAAATTTAGGCCACTGTACCAAAAATTAATGAAATAATACTAAATTGCAGCAAAACTTATGAAAACAGAGCAAATAATGTACCAAAAAGGAAAAAAACCGACCTGAGCTATTGGAGATGTGTCGGCGGAGGAGAGACGGCGGAGGAGGAGAGGCGGCGTCGGGCCTGGGGCGTCGGGCATTGGACATTGGGCATTGGGCGTCGGGCTTACATAGACGGCGGTGGCGGAAGAAGCAACGGCGGCGGCGGCGAACTCTTGTGTCGGGGTGGACCGTGGGGGTGGGGGGTGGGGTAGGTGATCGATTGAATGAATTGGTATCAAATTTCTGATATCAATTAGGGGGTCAAAGCGTAGGACTTAGACAGCTGTCAGAAACCGCTGTACAAGTTACACTTGGACAGCGGTTACAAAACGCTTAAAAAAGTTACACTTAGACAGCGGTTCAAAACCGATGTCTTATATTTAACCACTTACACAGCGGTTTTTAACCGCTGCCTAAGATTAAATCTTGGACAGCGGTTTTAAACCGCTTTCTTATCTTTTTTTTTAATATAATTTTCTAGAACCGCTCTCCAAGCTATCTTTTGGAGAGCGGCTTTTTATAAAGGCTGTCTAAGTACAACTTTCCAAGTCCACATGTGTAGTAGTGAATACGTTTCCTAGGCTTTTTAATAACTGTTTAAATAAATAAGGGAAGGTGGGGCTAATGGGGGAGTGGGAGGGGGATGTTTGGAGATGAAAGAGGCCTTTATTTGAACGCGAGTATAATTAATTTAATGCTCTTTTGACTACTATTGACAGGTGCCAACCAAAGGAAGAATATGATGATTCTAGGAGGTGGAAATATGCATCTAAGGGGTCATATTCAACCAAGGAAGCTTATGATTTTATCATGGAAAGTAGGAGTGAGCAACAACCAGTTGGAGACAAGGAGAGAGCCTTTAAGATCATTTGAAGCAAGCTCGTGCCAGTGGCTGCCCACGCATGGAAGCTGCTCCATGACAGGCTACCAACAAGAATGAATCTGAGAAGACGCAATATCACGCAATCAAGTGACAATCTGCAATGTGTTTTTTGTGATTCCCATGAAGAAACCAACAAACACCTCTTCTTTGAATGTGCAAAATCGTATGCAGTGTGGATGGAGATTCTTACATGGCTTCGGTTTCCAACGACACTCCACTCTCAAACAATCCCCAATCTCATTGCTCACTATCATGTCATACCAAGGAAGAGAGGTAAACAACTAGCTGCTTGTATTTGGTTAGGTGTTGTTTGGGTTCTGTGGAAATGGAGGAATGTCATAATTTTTAGGAATGAGGAGTTAGCGATTCCTAAAGTCGTTTCGGAAATTAAAGCTAGAATGACTATATGTGAAAGATTAGGGATGTTCAAAATTTTCTTTTAAAGATTGGTTGTATAATGCTAGGATGGTGCTAGGATGTTGAATCAAATTGTAAAACCCTTGAACGTTTGGGTATGGCTTGTACCCCTTTCACCCATTTATTTTCTATAAAATTTCTCTTTACTGATTAAAAAAAAAAAAAAAAACTCTCCTTTCATTCCCAATTCGATTGCCCCTTTGCTTTTGACACATGTTTTAATGTGATAGTATTTATAGTTATAAAATAATTTTTTAGTGGCATTGTAGTATATAAAAGAAAACAAAGTTTTTTTGGTGGCATTTTGATAAAAAAAATCGTCTATTTATAGAAAGGGGCAATCGAGTTGTGGATGGAGGGAGTATTATTAAGTAAAACTAACTAATACTGTCCAATAAAATCAACCAATATAATTCAAAATGTAATTGCACCATTGCAGTTGCATGTAATTTGCCTAAAACTTTTAACCAAAATGTTAACTTTTAGCTGGAATATATTTCAAATCTAATTCAACATTTAACTTAATTAAAAATACAAACGATATATGTATTTTTTGTTGTAATTTTGTATACTTATCTTTCTTCCTCCTCTTTATGATGTTAAAAAAAACAATAATTTTTTATACAATAAAAAGTGTTAATTCTTTCCTATATTCTTCAAGAAATTTATGAAGATGCGTACGTGAATTATTATACAGATATATTTAGTGTGTAATAATGTATCTTAAGAAATAAAATATATATTACTATTATTTTAAATATTTTTTTAAAAATCAAATACAAAAATAATTTTTTTTATATGAAACATTATAAATTCTCACGTAACAAGTGACAATAATAGAAAAGATATTTGTGGAGCAACGTACAATAAAACCTCGTTGAATTAATACTCGATAAATTAATAACCTCGCTAAAACTAATAATTTGTCCGGTCCCAAGTTGGGACCAGTACAAATTTGGAACCCAATCAATAAAATTATAAGATAATAATTTTTTTGAGATCTCAGTGTATATATATTGGTCCCGACGAAACTATAAATTAATAATTATTAAAATAATCCATATATATATATGATGCACTTGAATATTCTTAAGACAACTTAGTAAAATAAGAATCTATTGTAGCTTGCTTTTTCTTGAACTTCAAATCTATGTTGATCTCATCTTTAAATCTCCTTACTGCACCAAATAGTTGTGGCGTTGTCTTCTCGTACTGCATCCAGGTTGATCTCTCTTATACTCACATAACATCTTTCGTTGTTGGTTGGTCATGGTTGATTTTTGAATTCCTTTTAGATGAGTGACCATTTTTGTGTGTGATTTACCAAGATTCCATTGGATAAATATATAGTGCTGACTTCTATCCATGATTCAATGCACAAATGTTAGTCCAATGAACCACATTTTTTTATTTACCAAAACCAATTAATTTAAACAAGTCATTCCAACTTCCACGTGAGTTTGTGTTCATGGAATTCTACTAGTACATTTGTATTTTAACTTAATTTTCATCAATAACTATGCATGTATACTTAAAGTTATTCAAAGAATTTGGAACTTTGAAGGTCAACTGTGTATATACATTAAAACTTCTTTAAATTAATAAATTATTAATTTATCGATATATTAATATTTCTATAAATTAATAAAATCCTCAGGTCCCAACATTATTAATATATAGATGTTTTATTGTATACTCGAGGTCAAGTTAATGATAAAATAAGCTTCTCTGAATAATATTCTCTCATTCGCACCGCCACGTGGAAGCAATAATACACGAATTTGGAAGACGACAACAAAAACATCCGGAAACTAAAACTAAAATTTCCTCTAAAATCTTGACTTTGGACATATTAAAACATCCCTAAAAAGGCATAAGCACCATGTGGACTTGGAGAAAAAGAAATGCCTCGTAAATAGTAGGCATCATATGACCATAATTAATAAATTTAAGGTTGAACGAGACTTCGCCTGTACGTGGTCCGCCCAGTCATCTCATCCCCTTTCCTGCACCAAGCTATTGCTCGCACGTCAATTCACCACAAAAATATGTCAACATAGAGAGGGTTTTGAAGAGGGAAAATTTTCCTCTCCAAAAGGCTCGTCGCCAACCTTTACACGAGGAAAAATACAGTCCCTCGAAAAATAAAGAGGGTCTTGGAGAGGAAATTTTGTGTGGGAACGGACGAGGGAATTTTCCATCGACAAAAAATCCCTCGGCTATATCCTCGTAAAGGGCGAGGGAAATAACCCTCGGGAAAGCTGCACGAGGGAACAATTCCCTCGGCACCTCTGACGCGGCCTGCAGTCGGCTGACGTGGCGAGGGAAAATCCCTCGTGAATGCCCTCGTGTAACCTTATGTTTATTAAAAAAAAATTCGTGGGTTTCGAACCCACGACCTCAGGCCCGAGCCACACCCGCGAAACCACTAGACCACCACCCACCACACTATTTTATACGCAAAATGTCATATTTACCCCCTACTTAAGGGCTGTAAACGGCGAATTTTTGCCCCCCAAGGGTTTCGAACACGCGACCTCCATGTATGCGGAGGCCTTGCGTGTTTCGCCGTGCCGCTTGGACAAGGCTATTTACTTGTTATGTTTTAGGGTGTAATATATATGTTTCATATATTTTCTGTTATATATTTTAAATATAATACTAATTAATATTAATTGTTTGTTATACTTTATATGTAAATTATTATTACATATAAAATTAAACTATCACTTGTATATATTATTTTTATTATTTATAATATTAAAATATTTTTTATAAAATTGTAAAATAAATTCTTTTTCACTACTTACAAATATGTGTACATTTATATTGAGCTTTTTAAATTCTTTTTCACTAATTACTAATATGTGTACATTTATATTGAGCTTTTTAAAATCTTTTTCACTAATTACTAATATGTGTACATATATACACATATATTGATCGTTTTTTTTAAATCAATAAAATTTTAAAATACATACTTTTTAAATTCTTTTTCACTAATTACTAATATGTGTACATATATACACATATATTGATCGTTTTTTTAAATCAATAAAATTTTAAAATACATACTTTTTAAAAAAAAATTCACTAATTACTAATATGTGTACACATATAAACTTATATTGATCGTTTTATTTTTTAAAAAATCAATAAAATTTTAATATTCAACAATATTCATAATTAATAATCAATAATAATGATAATAAAAAACTCACATGCTCAAATATCCAGACATATAAATCCAAATAAACAGTATAATTTCAAACCAACAAATATAATTCCAAAACATGTTCAAATATTTATGACATCCTAACTCTCATCATCATCATCATCACCTCTTTCATTTCCAGAATAATTACCCCTCGGGGGGTAACTAGAATATGCACCTCTTTCAAGTAGGTCTATAAACCCAGTTGGAGAAATGGAATTACAACGAGACGGGGAAGGACCGGAAGCGGGAGGACGAACAACAGAGGCCTGAGGATAAGGGGCGGCAGGATAACCAGTAGGAGGAACGGGAGGAACACCAGTAGAAGGACCGACCAAGGGATAAGGGGCGGGGGGAGGACAAGGGGCGTAACCAGATGCGGAAGGGGCGGGAGGATAAGCAGGATAAGCTGGGTAAGGAGGATATGCACCAGCTGGTTGGGAAAAACCACTAGGTAGGTTTCCCTGTTGGCCTTGAAACCACGCCATCATCTGATTGTGTACTTCCTGGCACACAAATTCGTTTTACTGCCTTTGTTGCTCGGCCAGCAATCTTTCGTATCTTGCGCGCTCCTCAGCCAGCAAACGATCAACATCTCTTTGGTCATAACCGTCAATGTGTGTGCCAGATGATGTTCCGCCTGGTCCAGATTGTATACGCATCGTCTTCATTTGACCGAGACCCCTAACTTTTCCGTGGTCTGGCCTCACTGTCTCAGCATACACTTGACTCCGTCGGTTCAAACGCTCATTGTCGTCTACTGGAGGCGGTAATTGCGAGACTCGTTCCTCCACAGAGTCCTAGACATATAAATTTTTTGACATCATCTCAAGTATACAAACATGTTATTTATATTGAATATGTAATGCTAATGTAAAACACTTACAACAATTATGTCAGCAATTCCTCCATACGTGTACTCTCCTTCCCCACAGTTGTGGAAATATTGCACAATTTCCCATTCAGTTGGGAGACGGTTATATTTCTTCTCCTGTATTCCAAAAAATAAAGATATGAGTAATCAAGTAATTAAAATCTCCATATGTTGTAGTGTAGGAATTACTTACGTATTTCCCAGTCCATTGTGCGGCTCCTTTTGCCCCTCCTTTGTGTTTTGAGGGGCCTCTTCCTCCGGCCGCAGACAAGTGGTTTGCTCTGCAATGGTTGCTTTTGGCAATGACCTCGGGCAATTGCCAGTACTGAAGTAATGCACTCCAGAATCTTATGTCCCACGGAGGTATTTTCCCTTCCCTTCTATTGATCCTCTTCCAAAGACTGAGCAGATCAGAAAATCGTTCTCTAGACCTTCGGATAAACAACTCTTTGATGAACACAGTATTTTCCGTCCTCGGATCCCAGCACGTCTCCCTCTGAAGAAAATATATACAATCATATTGATTTTAATTAAGTAAAAATATATACATACATATAATTCTACACAATATTAACAAAATGAATGTATACCTGGAATGTTTCCCACCATTCATTCTTCCTTTCTTTTGACACCAACTTATATGTGAACCCGCCCATCTCCATTCGACGGGACATTATATTTCGAATCAACCTCGAAACAGCATTTGAGGGCATCAATCTGTATATTTTTCAAGCGTATATGTAAAAAAATCAAATAAAATCAAATAAAAAAGACTAAGTGATATTTAACATACACATTGTGATACGTGTAGATGCGTAGCACATTAGGACGAGGTGCATGGTTGGTGAGTTCTTCTGCAGTTTCTGGAATCTCAGGGTCGTCCTCAACCGTTTCTGGAGATGTTCCACCGTGTTGAGTTAGATCATCTTCCCGATTCTGCAAATCAGGAACCGGTACTGTTCCGGTTTGAGAGGACGATCCCCAAAAGCTACGTCGACCCCTATTTTCTTCAGATGTTTCCATCTGTATTTAATAATTACAGTTATAACATGTGTATAAAATATTTTATATAATAACTAAAAAGATTTGTACCGGTTCACGGTCCGAGTCAAGTGTACGGGAGGACGATCGCCGGTCACCGAAAAGGTTACGAATACTTCTACCTCCAGCCATCTATATATATACATAGCAATTAATAAACACATCAATAATTAATATAAAATTATAACATGTATACATAACAAATAATGAACACATCAATAGTTAATATAAAATTGTAACATGTATACATAACAAATAATGGTTCAATCAATTAACAATATCAATCATCGTCATCATAATCATCATGTTCATCTTCTTGATCATCATCATCATCCTCATCATCATCATCCTCATCATCTTATTCTTCTTCTTGATCTTCTTCCTCTTCTTCATTTTGTACCTCAATTAGTGCAGCGTCCAAATCAGCCAAAACGACAGGATCATCATCCATTCGCACATTCATCTGGGACACTATATCGTCCTCTTGTCCTCTTGAAATGGGGGAAGCTCTGGTTCACTCTTTCTATCCATTTCCACTAAGGATCGTGCCTTGGTGGTGCAAACTGCCCACCACTCTCGACCCGGTTGGACAGATGCACCGGGGTACTTGCAATAGTAAACTTGAATAGCTTGACTTGCTAGTACGAATGGATCATAACGACTGTATCGACCTCTTGGATTAACATCCACGAGTTTATAATCAGGATGTATTCTTGTTCCCCCCGGTACAGTAGGATCAAACCACTGGCATTTGAACAAGACAACTTCTTTTTCAGTAAGTCCAGGGTATTCCAAAACCACTACTTCCTCGAGTATCCCATAGAAATTATTTTCATTGGAATCATAGTTTGTTCCTCTAATGCAAACTCCACTGTTCATGGTTGCTTTAGAGGCACCATAATCTCGTGTGTGAAATTTGAAACCATTAACGTAATACCCAGGGTATGTGGTGGCACTACTGCTAGGACCGCCCACGAGAGCACGTATAAACTGATCCATACGATTTCTCCTCACCTATATGTACATAAGTTACGATATATTCCATTAAGTTCATACTTTATATATGAACATTAGTAATAAAAAGTTACTTATACATATCACTTACAAGTTGTTCAAACCACGATGCAATTCCATTTGAAGCACATTGTCTTTCTCAGCACCTGATAGATTCGGTTGAACAAGCAGTAGTTGCTCGAAAAACACACTACGTACAATTGGCACAAATTAGAAGATCGCTAAAATGTTAAGTTTCCACTAAGAGGTAGGTTAACTTACTCAATATACGGTTTCACTTCATTGCAATTTAGTAACACGTACGTGTGAGCAACTTGCTTCTCCAAGTCTACAATCCATCTTTTACCCTTTTTTCCAAGATGTGTACCAGGAGGTACAAATATCGAAAGATTATCTTCCACTGATTCGGGTACGACACGACCGGTAAAATTGCGAGGTACATTGTGTCGCCTCGTCAGTACATGATCCTCAAAATAATGGGAACAAAACATTGATGCTTCTTTTGTTAAATAAGCATTTGCAATTGAAGCTTCCACATGCGCCTTGTTACCCACACTTAACTTTAAATTGTGAAGATACCTAGCTAATTCAAGGTCCACGAATGAGCTACTATAATTCTCGAACGAGATTATATATTAAAAATAAACAGGTAAATTAATAGACTACCTCTCAAACGGGTACATCCACATGTATTGTACTGGACCAGCGATCTTTGCCTCATATGCAAGATGTACAGGTAGATGCTCCATTGAATTAAAGAAGCTGGGTGGAAATATTCGTTCCAACTTGCACAAGATGGTTGGGATATCATGGTCCAACCGAGTCATATTTTCCACTGTAATGGTCCTAGATGTTAACTCCTTGAAAAACAAACTAATTTCAGTGATAACTTTCCAAATGTTGGCCGACAGTAATTCACGGAAAGCAATTGGAAGCAGTCTCTGCATAAACACGTGACAATCATGACTCTTCATCCCAAACATCTTCAATTTGCTCTAGTCTACGCAACGAGACATGTTGGACACATAGTCATCAGGGAATTTCAACTCATCTACCCACTTGCAAACAATATCTCTCTGCCTCTTATCAAGTGAATAAGCAGCTTTGGGGTACTTTCCTGTATGTGGACATTTCTGTAACGAGGGTCGACGACAGTATTCATTGAGCTCATCCCTAGATTTATTTGTGTCCTTCGTTTTCCCTTCCACATTCATCATCGTGTAGAAGAGATTATCAAACACATTTTTTTCGATGTGCATCACATCCAAATTGTGTCGGATCAACAGGGTACTCCAGTACGGCAAATCCCAGAAAATGCTCTTCTTCTTCCAACCCCCATCTAAAACTTTGTTGTGAGCATCAGCACCCTCTTCTGTAAATTTCATAAATCCAATCCAATTAATTTCCTCAAGGATCGAAACACCTGTACGGATGGGCGGTGGATCATCATCAACTATTTTGTTCTTTCTGAATGCAGTCTTGTTCTTTTGATACGGATGATATCTGGGTAAGAACTTACGATGGCTGTCAAACCACGACTGCTTTCGACTGAGCCTCAAAGTGAAAACATCCGTGTATTCTGCACAATACGGACAAGCAAGCCTTCCAGATGTGCTCCATCCAGACAACATCAAGTAGGCTGGAAAGTCACTTATGGTCCACATTAGTGCAGCTCGCATAAAAAAAATCCGCTTTGTAGCAATATCGTACATTACCACTCCATATTCCCATAAAATTATCAAATCACGGATCAATGGTTGTAAAAATACATCCAATTTATCCTTTGGATTTTTTGGACCAGGCACCAGAACCGTAAGAAACATGAATTGATCCTTCATGCACATCCATGGCGGTAGATTGTACGGTGTCAGTATCACCGGCCATGAGGAGTATTGTTTCCCAGACTGCCCAAACGGCTGAAAATCGTCGGTGCTCAACCCCAACCTCATGTTCTGAATTTCTGATGCAAATTCAGGATACGACTGGTCCAAGTGTTCCAAGCCTGCGAGTCTGCAGGGTGACGCATAACACCGGACTGATCATTATTAGAGCAACTTGCATGACATGTCATATCCTTCGCAGTTGCATTGGACTGATACAATCTTTGCAGTCTAGGGATGATGGGAAAGTAGAACATCTCCTTGAAAGGGCTCTTCTTTTTCAGTCGACCATTCACATCGCGTCTAGCGGGTTTGAACCGTGGCCGACCACAAAACTTACAATATTCAAGATCGTTGTCCGCACCCCAATATAACATGCAATTCCCTGCACAACAGTCGATCCTCTCCACAGGAAGCCCCATCTCACCCATCAACTGTTTGTTATCGGAAAACTTTCTGGGCACCAAATTATCCGGAGGACAGATTTCATGAACCAAGTCAACGATTTGATTATAACCTCTTTCAGATAGTCTGTTTTCAGTTTTAATATTCAACATTCGCGCATTGAATGAAAGCTGCGAGTGCGAATCACAACCAGGATACAAATCCCGATCCGTTGCACGAAGCATATCATAAAACTGCGCAGCATACTGATTAGAGGGTTCCTCAACAGGCGGCTCATCATCCGCATTTCCAAAGTGGGGACCGGAAGTTAAGTCCGTGATCATATCGTGGTACGAGTTAGATCCCGCTGTCTCATCAACCGGCCCAAAGAAGCCAACGCCTGATCATTATATTGATGCGGAATTTGACCCCAATTTTCCTCACCGTGAAAAACCCAATTGTAATAATTTGGCATAAAACCATTTCTATACAAATGAGCTTTCATGCCATCAGGGTACTGAAACGTTTTGTTTCTGCATCTAAATTTGTTGCACGGACACCTAATCTTTCCTCGATTCATCCAATTCGGGTTACTAGTGGCGAAGTCTATGAATGAATCGAGGCCACTAATAAATTCAGGAGCTACATGCCATTACCCGATCTTGGACCATACATCCAACGTAAACAGTTTGAATAATCCATATCAATCTGTTCCATATTAATGAATTAATACTCAAAACCCTACAATTAATAATTTGTATTCTCCTATTAATTTATTATTACATTATAATTAATAAATTAATATTTTCTAAAAATTTCGGCAGTGTTTCTTTTTGTTTTTTCGTATTTCCCAGTTAACCAAAATTCCTACGTGCATCCATTTCCGACTTAATTATAATTAATCAAGTCGGAATGCACATATTCTACAACAAACAATATCAATAACCTCTCCCCCTCCTTCAACTTCAACATGTATATTATCTAAATTAAATTATACTAAATAATTATTTTATTAACTGCACACACACACACACACAGACACACACACACACACACACACACATATATATATATATATATATTAATTTATAATTAATAATCAACAAATTAAATATACCTATATATGCATGCATAATATATTAACAATTAATACTACATAAATTAATTATATGACTAGCATATATATTTGAGTAATACGCACACACAAATATACATGAAAAATATATATATTACGCAATTAAACATGCAAATATTCAATTAACCTAATTAAGCATGCAAATATTCAATTAATTGATTAATTAGCTATATAATACAAATAAAACAACTAATTGCATAACACATGTATACATACACGAGCACAGTTAACATATATATATGCATGTCGAAAATTCACAATTATTTAGTTAATAAATAATTATTTAACCGATTAAAACGAAAAAACTTACCGTAGAAATGTTCACAATAATGTGTACAACACGTTCGACAATTGGAGGAGTATTTTTGGAGTAGCAGTGGTGGCAGCCGGAAGTGCTTGCTTCTCCTTCTCTTCTCCTTGGCTTCTCCTCTCTTGCTTCCTGGAACAAATGGAAGAAGTGAGTTGTGGTTGCAGTGTATAAGAGGAAGTTGGACGAGGGAATTAAGAGGGAAAAAACCCTCATCAACCCTAAATTACGGTCAAACCCACCCTGCCACCCTGCAGAATTGTCAAGGGTCCTACTCCCTCGTGCAGTCCCCGATTTGAAATCTCGAGGGTTTAAAACCCTCGTGAAGCTCTGCCACCCTGCCACCTGCAAATTTCTCGAGGGTTTCTGCTCCCTCGTTCCGCCCCGATTTGACATGTTGAGGGTTCAGTCCCTCGTTAACTTGTAGAGAGCTGTTCCCTCGTCCAGTCCCTCGTCTGGTGCAGGTGGCCCCACCTCTTGCTCGCCAATTCCCTCGTGATAGACGAGGGCAAAAAAACCCTCGTCATTTCCCTCATGCACGAAAATCCCTCATGTAAACCCTCGACAATATCGAGGGTTTACTTCCCTCTTTATATTCCCTCTTCTAATAGACATTTTTTTGTAGTGATTCATTCCCTCTGGTATCGCCTCAGCTATCCAAAATTCACTTCTTCTTTCATACCTTTCGTATAACTTAACAAACCAAAAGCATTAATCATGATTTTTCCCTACTTTATTATGTTCCTCTACTTCTATCAAGGCACAGGTACTTTAACCCTCTCTCTAGTTATTAATAATTTGATATGTGTTACTGTTATTCAAATGTAAACTGGTTCATTGCACTGAGTTAAATATAGTTCATAGTAATACGAGGGGATATATGTAATGCAGGAGTCGGGGGCCAGCCATTTCGGGGCAGCCAACACTCTCAGGACTGGAGCTTCACCCAGGAAGGTCAGTCGCCGGGATTTAAACCAAATCCGTCCTCTATCTTTTCACCTTTATCAAAATGGTCCTCTATTTATTTGCTTTATCAATTTAGTCCTGTATCTATTCAAGTTTCGCCAAAATGATCCTAATTGGCCAAAAAATGTACAAAACCTCACTGTTTTGGTCCTGTATTTATTTTCTTTACCAGTTTAGTCCTATATCAAATCACATTTCTCCAATTAGGTCCTAATTGAACGCATAAAACATAAAATGCCACATTTTTAGCCATGCGCACTAGTTTTTTAGGGGGAAACCTATGATGTGGTTTTTTAGTGGCTAGCTTTGCCAAATAAAAAAATGAAATAAAATACGAAAAATCAATTTGAACCATTTTTCACCAATTTAGGACAAATTTGGCGAAACTTGAAGAAATACAGGACTAAATTGATAAAATAAATAAATAAATGACCATTTAGATAAAGGTGAAAAGATAGAGGATGAATTTGGTTTAAATCCCATCTTTTCATCTTCATCCAAATAGTCATTTATTTATTTGAAATGGTACGAATTGATTTTTTGTATTTTATTTTCAAGATTTTATTTTATTTGGCAAAGATGGCCACCTGACGTGCCACATTGTAAAAAAAACCACATCATAGGCTTCCCCAGAAAAACTAGTGCACATGACTAAAAAGGTGGCATTTTATACTTTTTGCGTTCAATTAGGACCTAATTGGAGAAATGTGAATTGATACAGGACTAAATTGGTAAAGTAAATAAATAGAGGACCAAAACGGTGCAATTTTGTACATTTTTAGGCCAATTAGGATCATTTTGGCGAAACTTGAATAGATATGGGACTAAATTGATAAAGCAAATAAATAGAGGACCATTTTGATAAAGGTGAAAAGATAGAGGACGAATTTGGTTTTAATCCCGTCAGTCGCCCTAAAAGCAGTGTCAGGCTGGCACGGCGTCATATGGGGCAGAAACTTCAGCACCTCGGGCAAAGGTTCTTGTGCCACCGGTGACTGCGGCTCCGGACAACTGGAGTGCAATGTTGGCCCTTCTGCCACTACACTGGTCGAGATATCCCTCGTGGGTTCTCCAGACATGGACTTTTACGACGTTAGTCTCAACAATGGTTGCAATTTGCCTATGGCGCTCGACCCCAGTGGTGAGTCAGGTCAGTGCCAGACAATTGGTTGCGAAAAGAACCTCACCCAGATATGCCCGACGGAGTTGAGGACCCAGGGTGGCCGCGCGTGTCTAAGGGCTGCAGCAGAAACGATAATTACTCGAAAATATTCACGAAAGCGTGTCCATATGCTTATAGCCTACCACAGGACGGTGCCACGTTTGGATGCTCAACCGGCGGGGATTTTTTCATCACCTTTTGTCCTGTATCCTTGGCTCAAACTGGAAGACGTATGTACACCACTACTCCCTTTCCTAGGATTCTGGATTCTGTGTAACCTAGCTGTCTTGTTTGGTATATCCCTTAATTGCACTTTTTTTTTTTTTTGTGGGTGTCAAGGGAGGCCCACTGTTCAAAGTCCTGCCCACTCACCTCCTCCAACTACAAATGGTATTGAACACTGCTTCTTTCCCAGTTCTCTGTTTTCATATTTACCTTCCATTTAAACGCATGGAATAGTTACGAAAGTTAACCAGGGTATATTAAATCTTGCTTATATATCAATTCAACTCATGATGTATGTCTATGCTCAATTGCAGGAGTTTGGTATTATTTACAATTAGCGCCTTATAGTAACAACTAGTACTCTTTTAAACAATCTACTCCCTAGAATGTCTTATTCTTCTTTTTATTGTACAAACTTAGAATTGTATATTACCAAAAATAAAAAATAAATACCCCACAACAGTGTATATTAACCTTCAAACATCTCTATTACCTTTTACCTCAGTTAATTTGTTTTATACATAAACAATTAATATTTCTTAAAATGGTATAAAAGAAATCAGACATTTTAAATTGAATGGAGAGAGCAATATCTTTCAACAAATATCCTTTATTGAAAGAATCAATTAATATCATTTAATATTGATACGCTATAGTAAAAAAATTCAATAGCTGTTAATAAATTAACTAATATATACTCTCAAAGTAAGTTTTATGGTAAAACTTGTTCACACAGTACTTCGCGTAATGAACTGGGTGTAGACTCAATATCGGTAGTTTGGTTTGAGGGATTGCCTGAAATTATCTTTATAATCACATATAATCTCATATTTGGTTTGAGGGATTGCACAGGACCATGCCTTGGATTATATTAAATTTTAGACATAATACAATCCTATAATCCAAAGATATAATCACACTCAAATAATCCCATCTAATATAATCCCTTTGACCTAATTCCATCAAATTCAATCATATCTAATCTAATTTTGTCCCGTAAACCAAACAACCCTTTAGTGTTACTTCTTCCATGATAAAATACATTACTTTAATCGTTCTCTTATTGATCTTAGTTTCCTTTTTCAGTTTTTGACAAAGGAATAACTCCTGCTCAAAGTCCCGGCTATTATCCCATTCCCAAGAGAATTAAAGGTATTGACGAACTTATTCTTAATCAATTCTCTGTTTGAATGTTTCCTTCCTTTCTATTACTTACACTGTTATGTCTTCTATGGTAAAATGCAGGGAAAAATCATTCCAAGGTGATTATTATAGGTAATTCCTTGTATTAATCTTCTCAATGTGTCCTATCCTGTTGCAGGATCACGTATTAAGTCTTCCTTTTCTTTCAGCAGTTGTGGCACTTAGTATAAGTTGTGTGATTATATTTTCCATTATATTACTCTGCTACCTCAAAAGATGCCATTCAGCAAGTGTCCCTCCTTATAAGGAAAGCAAGCAACACATAGAAAAATTTCTACTCCAACACGGATCTGTGGCGCCAAAGAGATATAAATATTCTGAAATCAAGAAAATAACCAAATCCTTCTGTGATAAGCTTGGTAAAGGAGGATATGGTAGTGTGTACAAAGGTGTGCTACCCGATGGCTCCCTTGTTGCTGTCAAGGTTTTGATGGAGACAGATAGCAACGGGAAAGAATTCATAAATGAAGTTGCGAGCATTGGTAGAACCTCCCATGTCAATGTTGTTACTCTCTTGGGGTTTTGTTATGAGGGAGAAAAGAGAGCTCTAGTCTATGCATTCATGCCCAACAAATCATTGGATAAGTTTCTCAACGCTGATGGATCAACTGAAAATACAGATTGTTCCTTGGATTTGCAAAAACTTTTTGAGATTTCAATTGGAATTGCCAAAGGTCTGGAATACCTGCACACAGGTTGTAACACTAAGATTGTTCATTTCGACATTAAGCCTCAGAACATTCTTTTAGATGAAGACTTCTGCCCCAAAATAGCTGATTTTGGGCTTGCTAAACTGTGCAAGAAGAAGCAGAGCGTATTGTCTGTGATTGGGACAAGGGGCACTGTCGGGTATATTGCTCCAGAAGTATTCTCCAGAACTTTTGGAGGCGTTTCTAACAAATCCGATGTCTATAGCTACGGAATGATGGTTCTCGAAATGGCTGGAGCAAAGAAAATTGGCGAAGCTAATACTTTGCAATCAAGTGAGAATTACTTTCCGGACAAAATCTACGAGCATGCAATACTTGGTGTCAATGGGAATTCGACTAGTTTGACGATCGAAGATGCAGAGGAAACTATAAAGAGAATATGGGGAATATTTTGTGATACTTTTATTAAGGATAAAATCACAAATATGTACAAATACAACAGAGTAGTACTAGTTACAAAACCCGATGTGGGACAACTACTAAACTTAATATACAACAGAGTATTATCCTAATACGCCCCCTCAAGATGGAGCACCTTTGGTGACACCAATCTTGTCCATAAGAAGTTTCAATCGAGCACTAGAGAGCGGCTTGGTAAGAGCATCGGCTAGTTGATCAGCAGACGAAACATGGGAGACACGAAGCTGAGACGTCTTGACTAAATCTCGAACGAAGTGGAAGTCAATAGCAATATGTTTCATCCGAGAGTGAAATACAGGATTAGAACATAGGTATGTTGCTCCAACATTATCACAGTAGACAATTGGAGTGGTAGAAAGAGAAACCCCAAGTTCTTGCAAAATTGAGCGAGTCCATTGTAGCTCAGCAGCAGCGGAAGCAATGGAACGATATTCAGCTTCAGTGGAGGAGCGAGCAACAGACCGTTGTTTTTTAGAGGCCCACGAGATGGGGTTTGAGCCAAGAAAAACAACGTAGGCACCGGTTGAAGTTCTGTCATCAGTGTTGCCAGCCCAGTCAGCATCAGCAAAGCAGTGGAGAGAGAGAGGTGATGTTGAACGAAGTAGAATGCCGAAATCACGAGTACCATTCAGATATCGAAGAAGTCGTTTAACAGCCCCCCAGTGTGTGGTAGTAGGGGCATGTAAGAACTGAGATAACCGATTAACAGCAAAAGTAATATCAGGTCTGGTAAATTGAAGGTATTGCAAGCTACCAAGCACTTGACGATAGAGAGAAGCATCGGCAGGGGGGGTGCCATCAGATAATGAGAGCGAGGTAGATGTAGCCATAGGTGTTTGAACTATTTTTGCAAGAAGCATGTTATGTCGGGCAAGGAGATCAGTGACATACTTTCGCTGAGAAAGAAAACACCGATCGGTAGTCCGAAGAACTTCTATCCCTAAGAAGTATGATAAGGGGCCAAGATCTTTGATAGAGAATTGAGTGCCAAGATCACAAACAACTCGATCAAGGAAGACCGAATCATTGCCTGTAAGAACGAGGTCATCAACATAGACCAAGAAATAAGCAACAACTCCACCCTTGTTGTAAACAAATAACGATTCATCTGACTTTGTATGTACAAAACCAATGCCCGATAAGAAGGAATGTAAAGCAGTGTACCACGTACGAGGAGCCTGTTTTAGACCATAAATAGATTTCTGTAGCTTACAAATGTACGTTAGAAAGTTCGTATCAGTGAAGCCCGGAGGTTGTGCCATGTATAAATGCATTGTTTACGTCAAATTGTCGTAAAAACCACCCCCGAGATATAGCTATGCTGAGAACGAGACGAACGGTGGCAGGTTTAACAACCGGACTGTAAGTTTCAAAGTAGTCAACCCCTGGACGCTGATGAAATCCTTTCGCAACAAGTCGAGCTTTGAACTTATCAATAGAACCATCAGGTTTTCGCTTAATACGAAAAACCCATTTGCACCCAACTACATTTTGATAAGAGTCAGGTGGTACCAAATCCCAAGTACCATTTTGTAATAGAGCATTGAACTCAGTCGACATTGCCTCTCGCCATCGACTATCAGAAAGAGCCTGTGATACACTCGTAGGTTCCACATCCACAGGAACTGAAGAGTGAAGACAATATCGGGGATTCGGTTTGAAGATCTGATTCCAAGATCGAGTAATCATGGAGTGTTGAACAGGTGGAGCAGGTGGGGAAACGTGCTCTGGTGAAGGATGTCGAGGGGGGGGAAGGAGGAGTCAAGGCAAGTGGCATGTGCTCCACAGGAGGTGGTGACGGAATGGGTGAGATATCAAGAGGTTCAGGTGATGGAGGCAGAGTGGGGGGTGGAGAGGCAAATGGAAAAGAGTTTTCAACAAATTCCACGTGTCTCGAAGTGAAGAGTCTATTGGACACTGTATCTAGACAAAGATATGCACTTTGATGAAGAGAATATCCAACAAAGACGCATGGAATGGAGCGGTTGTCTAGTTTGTGAGATGAGTTTGGGCGAAGCCAGGGATAACAGCGACAACCAAAGACACGGAGTTTTAAGAGATTTGGAGGTTGGTTAAGCAATTTTTCATAGGAGGAGACCAAGGATAAATCGACTTTTGGGAGACGATTTATGATATATGTAGCAGCTGACATGGCATAAGGCCAATATGTGAGAGGCATGGATGCTTGATGAAGTAAGGCAAGACCAGTATCAACGATATGACGATGCCTTCTTTCAGAAGCTCCATTATGTTCAGGAGTATGTGGGGGTGTAGTGAGGTGAGATATGCCACTGGCTTGAAGGAGAGAACGTAGGGAAATAAACTAGTTATCTTAGTTTTAAAAAAATTCTCAACTAAGTTTTTAAAAGTTGTAAAAGTAGCAAGTACATCAGATTTATGCTTTAAGGGATAAAGCCAAACATATTTACTGAAATGATCAATAAAGATAACATAATATTTGAACCCATTAAGCGATAAAACGGGTGAAGTCCAAACATCGGAGTAAATTAACTCAAGTGGCTTGTACGAAACTAAACTTGAATCAGCAAAGGGAAGTTTATGACTCTTAATACAATGACATGAATCACAGGTAGAACTAGAAGTTTTATGGAAAAGTAAATTATGTCTAGATAGAGTATGACTCAATATTTTAGCAGACGGATGGCCTAACCGAGCGTGCCAAATAGGGAGTGGTTGCCGAATGGAGATAAGGGCAGTAGGTGGAGCACACACTTGCGCAGGCCAAACGTAAAGTCCATTAATGCGGGAACCTCGGAGAAGTAAACCCCCCGTACGACTGTCCTTCACCTGAAAATCAGAGTCAGAAAAGACCACATCAACATCATTCAACCGACATAAGCTCGAAACAGATATCAGGTTTTTGGCCATAGTAGGAACAAACAAGACATCATTAAATTTCAAAGTAGAAAGACCAGTGAAAGTTAACGAGCCAATATACGTGATACGCAAACCTTTACCATCCCCAATAATAATTTCATCAGTGCCATTGTATGGGGTGTGAAGTGAAAGGTTCTGCAGATCTGATGTGATATGATGGGATGCACCCGAATCAAGTATCCAATCAGAGCTAGAGGGTGTGGAAGTAGCAGTGTGAGCCGAAGGAGAGGGGTATGCAGGTTGGTGTTGTGTGCGGGGTGCTTGTGCCACAGGAGTGTGAACATAATCAGGGCAACGTCGGGCAGAATGACCGGTTATCCCACACATTTGACATTTGCCCATATAGGGCCTTTGTCCATAAAATTGGGGTGATGCAGAAGAGCGTGAACCAGATGTTGGAGGTGGCCGATACAGCTGTTGGTTCGAAGCAGAGGGACGAAAGCCAGAGGACTGCTGCCGTGACACCCCCTTGCCAGCGAGAAGTGCCGTCGTAGGCTGGGACGTGGCGGAAGAAGAACGAGACGCAAGTTGTGCTTCTGTGCTAAGCAACTTCTCATGCAACTCTTCAAATGAAATCGATGAATCACGTGCTTGAATGGCATTAGAGAGTTCGCGGAATGAATCGTCTAATCCATTCAAAATTTTCAGTGCAAGATCCCCAGGATCCGTAGATACACCAAGGAGTGCAAGTTCATCCACCGTACGTTTAATATCCATCATAAATTCACTAACTGTTTTAGAACCCTTACTTGGATTATGTAGTTTGTGCGTGAGCGCCAAGATACGCCCACGAGATGGCTTCCCATGTGTGTTCCACAAAATGTCCCACGCTGCACGGGAAGTGGTTGCTGCAGCAATAAAGGTATGAGAGATGGAGATAATGATCCAATAATTGCCGATAGAATCAATTGATCCTGTCTAACCCATTGCTGATGTGCCGGATTGGGCGTCTCAGTAGCGGTCCCAGTGGTTGGAGTGGGGCAAGAACGACTACCATCAACGAACCCATAAAGATCATAGCCGGTAAGTAACGTTCGAAATTGTAAACTCCACGACATGTAATTATCAGATGTTAGTTTCAATGGGATTTGTGAAGCCGTATTGAACGCCACAAGAGTGCCAGTTGTGACGTTGGGATTTGGAGGCGCCGCCATGGATGATGATGATCAGATGCAGCAACGAGAATAATAAAAAAGATAGTCACGTATAGTGATTGGGCTTGATTAGTGGAATTAATCACGTTGAGGAAAATAAGCCACAAAATATGGAAAAGATCAAAAGATATGGGATAGTGGACGGATTGTTTGGAGAATTGGTCAATATGACAAATTTGGGAATTAAGATATAAATGTTGACAGATTCTGGATATTAATTCGGGATCGTGAGGATCGGGAATCGGAAAAAAAAAATTTGGAGGCGTTAGCCTAGAGTGGCTCTGATGCCATAATAAAGAGAATATGGGGAATATTTTGTGATACTTTTATTAAGGATAAAATCACAAATATGTACAAATACAACATAGTAGTAATAGTTACAAAACCCGATGTGGGACAACTACTAAATTTAATATACAACAGAGTATTATCCTAATAGAAACAACAAAGAAAATGTTTTTGGTTGGATTTTGGTGCATTCAGACAACTCCATCAGATAGACCACCAATGTCTAAGGTTGTAGAAATGTTGGAAGGAAGTGTTGGATCCATACAGATCCCACCAAAACCAGTTCTGTTTACACCGGCTCTACCACAACAACAACTTTCATCATCCTTGTCAAAGTACACAGAGACAGAGAATTCAATAGAGATTGTTCTGATTTCATGATAATGTCTGGAAAATGTTTATTGGACGGCATTCTCTGTGAATGGTATAAAAATCCTCAAATCCTAAACCCAAATCTCAATTAGGAGAAATTCCTATAATATTTCAAATTTCTATTACTCCACTTCTGTATATATGCCGAACTAAGTACCTTTCTTTCATAGTTGCAGTTATTCGCGTCAATCTTTAAGAATCCTGTCATATCAACTACCTGTATATAAAACAAAGAATTAAGACTCTGGAGTGCGCTTTTAGGAAGTCAGGTGTGGTATAACTTCAATATGTATGTGTAACATAACATCTGTTATTTTTGTATCAGCAAATACTCTCTGTCCCACTTAAATTTGCACTCTACCTTTATTTTTATATTTTTGTAAGCAAGTTGTTTATTAATATTTGAAATTATAAAATAACTTTTAAGATAGAATATGATAGACATATATCTCCTCTGTTACAAAGTGAATTTAAAATTACTTTATCATTTTAAATACTAATAAAAAACTCGCTCGTTAAAACACGCGAAAATGGTAAACGTGTAAATTAAAGTGGAACGGAGGGAGTATAATATTAGAATGGCAAAATGTTATAAAAATAATATTTAAGATAATAGTTATAATGAACAATAATTTACTAATATATTATAGTAAAATAATTTATATTTTTAATTAAATAATTAATACTCTTACAACTAATACATCTGATAAAAGTAATTCATACCCTTCCTATCAAAAAATGTACTCCCTCCGTCCCAACATTTTTTGCACACAAAAATGGGCACATATATTAAGAAAAAGTTAATTTTTGAGTAAAGTAGTGACAGATGGGTAAATATGTGTATATTATTGTGAGTGTGCACGCAAATTAATGTTTCTTTTTTTAGAGTGTACAAATAATTTGGGACGGACGAAAAAGGAAAGTGTGCAAATAATAGTGGGACGGAGGGAGTATGACTTACCTTCGTAATCACTGCTCATCTATGTTGCATAGGTGCGGGTGCGGGAGTGCGGGGGCGATACGATACGAGTTCAGGGATACGAATTTTCAAAAAATTTAGGGTGCGATTCGTCAAGGATACGTCTATTTATTTATATTTTATTATATATAAAACCTAAAAAATTAAATATATTTTAAAATTTTGTAAATTGAATGTATATAATTCACATTTTCTCTGACCCAAAACTTAAACATATTCAATAATTTAATATAATTAAGTAACCAAAAATCAATTGAAATTCAATTAACCTAATATATACGTCATAACAGTGATTACAATATAAAACAAGTGTTACATTGTCAATTTGAATTATATTATATAATAAAATTCAATTAAAATAACACATTTAATGCTTAATAAGTAGGATACGCAAGGAGGATTCGAGTATCCGTTAGTGAATTCGCCACGTGGGAGCCGGATTCGCCACGTGGAGAATTCGATTCGCGGATTCAAGAATCTCACCCCTTTTAGGGGGCGGGTGCGAATCCGATACTGCATTATAGTATTTTTAGAAGAATCCGTGCATCATAGCTGCTCATCCTCTCTGAAACAAAGTAGAAATTTATTAGAATATTTTAGTTATTTCTTGAAAGAACAAATGAAAAGGACATTCCCTGAAAGAGTATATTTATTTCTTTAAAGTTAATTATGTACCTGCATATAGGATTCGGCGCACTCACCCCACAACTTCAATTTTTTGTGAAAGCAGCCTATAATATTTTATCAAAGAAAAATTCAAAGTGATTCTTGTGATGCTTCTTTGCAATTTTTTTTTTTAATGCTTCTGAACAAATATTTTTATATGTTTATAAAAATTAATTAAATTATTCTTTTTTCAAAATCAATTTATAATTTGAGTCCATTTCTTGAACCAAATATAAATGTCCCTTTTAAAATTTTGTTTCCCAATATTTTTGTTTTGTGTGAAAACAATTCGGGAAAATTACTTTTTTCGTCCTGTAACTTTACTTCTTTTTTATTTTCGTCCTGCTGATTTTTAGATTTTGATTTTAGTCCTGTAACTTTATCTTTTTTTTATTTTCGTCCTGCTGACTTTCAAATTTTTTATTTTAGTCCTGTAACTTTACCGCTTTTTGATTTTAGTCCTATAAGGGATAGTAAGTTGTAGGACCAAAATAAAAATATATATAAATTACAGGACGAAAATCAAAATTTGAAAGTCAGCAGGACGAAAATCAAAGAGGTAAAGTTACAGGACTAAAATAAAAAATTAAAAGTCAGCAGGACGGAAATCAAAAGGAGGTAAAGCTATTGAACAAAAAAAGTAATTTTCCCAAACAATTCAGAGTATGCAACATGTACGAACTTATGTACAGTGTATATTGTGGTTGAGTTTAATTTTTTCTTTTGAACTTAAATTAGGGTATATAAATAGTTTTTATAATATTAACCTAGAGTTAATCTGTATTGTGGTCGCTTCTCTGCGTAATAAAATTTTCTCTCTTACGTATGTTTTCTTGTTTGTCGAATTTATTTATTTCTTGCATCCATATAAAACAATTTATTATTCATGAATTCAGGTTTAGGTTTAAGGAAGTATAGTTTATAATTGAACAAATCTTATATAAGACGTGATACAATGTAGGCAAAAACTTGTATGAGACCGTCTCATAATATGAGACCGATCAAATTAAAAAAAGTGATAGGGTTATAATTAAATGTGATAGTATTTTTAAAGAAAAGTGATAAGTCACTTTTAACAAATATATTATCACTTTTTGTTTAAACTTTATCACTTTTTAAAAGTGACAACTTTTTAATTAATAAGTGACACGTTTTAAATTAAAAGTGGATCAAATATTATTGGTCTCATACTATGAGACGGTCTCACACAAGACTTACTCTACAATGTATATTTTTGTAATACTAATATTTTAGAAGTATTACAAAAACATGCATGCAAAAGTCTTACATCTTATGCATGATATGATTTCATTTTATTCATGTCTATAAGGTGAGACTCAAGTGGGATGCTAAATAATGCGAAAAAGGATATGTTCCAGCCTTTGTATTAAATGTCCTAAAATGCTAGAAAAAGTATAAAATAAAAATAGTTCATACATGAATTATTGATGATGATTAATTGTTGTCACTAAAGATATTAATTATTTTTATTAAAGGATATTAGTTGTTTTCATTGAAAAATATTAATTATTTTCATAAACAATTAATATTTTTCAGTAAAAATAATTAATACCTTTAATAATTCATATATGAACAAATTTTATTCCATATATGATTAATGCTATACTACATATTAAATTGACTAACGTTTACTTGAAAGTCATTGTTAAATTGAGCCTTTTCTTTGATTAATAATATTATCTGACGTTCACACCGGCCCATGTGGAAACCATAATACGCGAATTAATCAAATGACAAAAGTTCAGAAAGTTTCAAATTTAATTAGGATAAAGTAATAGGACGAAAGATAATAATTTCCTAATGTAAGGCCATCAAGGTTGAATGTTTCTCTTTCCAGTCCCATTCCATCCGTAGTTTCTCATCAACCCCCTCACACCCACCAAATGCCAATATCTGTCGCTGCCACAATTATCTGAAATTCTTTTCTTCCGTTGGTCCCTTTTTACACCTCAACAAACCAAACTCATGGGTTTTCCGTACATCATTCTGTTCCTCCACTACTTTCTTCAAGGAACAGGTACTTCAAACGTATATTAACTAATGCTGAATCTTCATCCCGGTTTAGTGTTCTACGTATAAATAATATGAATGTGTTGCAGGAGTTGGGTGCACTAAATTTACAATAGTAAACAACTGTTCGCAGATAATATGGCCAGTCTTTTTGGGGGCGCCAACACTCGGAAGCGCAGGACTGGAGCTCCCTCCAGGCAACTCGGTGGCCGTAAAAACTCCGTCATCAGGCTGGAGCGGCCACATGTGGGGCAGAACAGGCTGCAACTTCAATGCCTCGGGCTATGGTTCCTGCGCTACTGGGGACTGCGGCTCCGGCGAAATGGAATGCAAATCTGACGGCTCTGCCGCTACAATGGTCAAGTTTACCGTGGCTATGGTAATGCAGTCCACCAATTCTTACACTCTGGAATCTCCCGTTGTCAGCCTCACCAATGGCTTCAACTTGCCCCTGCTCATCAATCCCAACGATATTGGGTGCCGCTCCTCTGGTTGCTCCGAGGATCTCTACCAAGTATGCCCGCCCGAGTTGAGGACCAGGGGTGGCCGTGCGTGTCGAGGCGCCTGCGAAGCTTTTAACACGACGGACTACTGTTGTATGGCCACGGCGTGCCAACCCACAAATTACTCGCGACTGTTGAAGACAGTGTGCTCCGATGCTGAAACTTACCCCGGGGATGCCTACTTCAAATGCTCCAGCAGGAATGATTATCTTATCACCTTTTGTCCTACATCTTTAGCTCAAATTGGAAAAGGTTTGTACACCATTACTCATTTCTTTCCTTTTGTCCTACATTATATCCTCTGGTTGCGCTTAATTGCTCTGTTTTATTTCTTTATCAAGGAATGCCTCCTGCCTACTCACCTTCCCCAACTACAAATGGTATTAAAACTACTCCGTTTCCAATTCTAAGTTTTCATATTTTTTAAAACTACCTCGTGAAGTGCACTAGCAATATCTTACGGATTCTTATTCTATTTTGATATTTCATCTAGTGTTTTACTGTTTTTAATACTTGATATGTATAATAGTTGACATCATAAACCATTAATAATACATGTATGTATTAAATATAATGAATTACAAAAAAATAAAATGAAATTAAGTGATCTTGATTGATAATATCTACAGTGCATCAGAATTAGCTCTAAGTCAGTGATTGTCATCATTGAATTAGTGCAAAAGATCATGGTTATATATGATCGAAGGTCTGATTTTAGAGTTCATTGAAGGCTGGCGGTTAATATGATCCCTCAAACAGAAAGTTAAAATGTTTTAACCAACTTTAGAGGCGGTTTTCTGGTGCGTAATTTGCTAGCTCATAACTTGTGATTGGTTAAATGTTAGTTCTGGAAACTTCTTGAAATTAGAATCTATGGTATTAGGCTAGACATCAAGCTTTGCATCAGATAGAGAATCTATCCGAGTCAGTTAAAGTTTAGCTTCAAATTTGGTGAAATATCACTTCTTTCACAGCAGTGCAGTCACCGTGGACGTAGATCATTCAAGATCGAACAATGTAATGCATATTATTTCATTCATTTGCATAGTAGATCAGTTTCATTTTCTGGTTAAAGTCTTGATCATTTAACTTCAAGAATCAGATTTGAGGTGGTTTAGCATTATATTCAAGCTCAAATCATAACTTAAATTGTTATTTTCTGTAAACCTGTCCACTATTATTTATTCCATAATCAAATGCATTACCTAATTTGTCATCAGTTTCCCTTTTTTTTTTTTTCGCTCTTGTTTTTCTGGGGTTATGACAAGGGATGCCTCCTGTTCAAAGTCCTGGCTATTCCCCTAAGAGTTCAAGTGACAATCCCCGAAGAAGAAATGGTATTTACAAACTCTGCTTAACCAATTCATTGTTTGAATATTTCGTTCCTTTTCTATTTCCTTGGAAAACCATGGGCATGGAAAAGATCAGGCGACACTAATATATCTTCCATGATAAAATGCAGGAAAAAATCATTCCAAGTTGATTATTATAGGTAATTCCTAGTATAATCATTTCAATGTATTATGTTGCAGGATCATGTAATAAATCTCCTTTATTTTGCAGTCAGCGCGGTTAGTATAGCTTGTGTGGTTATAGTTTCCGTTGTCTTACTCTGCATCCTCAATAAGCGCCAGCCAACAAGTGTCTCTGATAAGGAAAGAAAGCAAAACATAGAAAATTTTCTACTCCAACATAGATTTGTGGCACCAAAGAGATACAAAAATTATGAAATCAAGAAAATAACCAAATCCTTCAGAGATAAGCTTGGTAAAGGAGGATATGGTAGTGTGTACAAAGGTATTCTTCCTGATGGCTCCCTTGTTGCCGTCAAGGTTTTGATCGAGACGGATAGCAATGGAGAGGAATTCATAAATGAAGTTGCGAGCATCAGTAGAACCTCCCATGTCAATGTTGTTACTCTCTTGGGGTTTTGCAACGATGGAGAAATGAGAGCTCTAGTATATGAATATATGCCCAACAAATCATTAGACAAGTTTCTCGGATCAGCTGAAAATACACATTGTTCCCTGGATTTGGAAAAACTATACGAAATAGCAGTTGGAATTGCCAGAGGACTAGAATATCTGCACTCAGGCTGCACCACTAGGATTGTTCATTTTGACATCAAGCCTCAAAACATTCTTTTAGATGAAGACTTCTGTCCTAAAATAGCTGATTTTGGGCTTGCTAAGCTATGCAAGAAAAAGCAGAGTGTGTTATCAGTGCTTGGATTAAGAGGCACTGTCGGGTATATGGCTCCTGAAGTATTCTCGCGAAATTATGGAGGTGTTTCTTATAAATCGGATGTCTATAGCTACGGAATGATGGTTCTTGGAATGGCTGGAGCAGACAAAATGGTTGAAGCTAATCCAGTTCAATCGAGTGAGAATTACTTTCCGGATAAAATATACGAGCATGTAATACATGGTGTCACCAGGATATTGCATGATGATGTGATTGACGGTGCAGAAGAAATATCAAAAAAAATGTTCATGGTAGGATTTTGGTGCATTCAGACAACTCCATCAGACAGACCACCGATGTCTAAGGTTTTAGAAATGCTAGAAGGAAGCATTGAATCCATACAAATCCCACCAAAGCCAGTCCTGTTTACTCCGGCTCTGCCACAACAAGATTTTGATTTTTCATCATCGTTATCAGCATATACAGAGAACACAATCATATAGAAGTGATAACTAATGTCTGAACATTGTGTATTAGGCAGCATTCTTTGAAGCTGGTAATAGAACTTCGGGACTTGGTAAATTTAATTTCCATCTAAATGGATGGAATCGTGTTGAGTAACTTACCAGAAAAAAAAGTCCAACTCTACGATTTTTTTGAAGTGGCACTTACTTATCGCAGGGTTTTAAGTTACTAAACCATGTCTATTAATTAGATTTTGTTGCTACCGTGAATTTATTTGTGCAGAGAGGAAACAAATTACTTTCACAATAATATATTATGGACAAACTGTAAAAATAGTACTTATTTAGTAACTAATGTACTTACGGATCGCGTAAAAAACTGTACTTTATGGATTGAATTTCTATTTTTATAGGGAAGGTATCGAACTTTTAAATTGTTATTAAAACAAAAAAGCTTAATTCACAAGCAAAACATCTATAAAGTTGTCTGATGTTTTTCTTTTTCCTTTTTTGTTTTTGCAATTTAAAAGTTTGGTAAGTGCCCAACAAATGTTAAAATTTTCCAGATCACAACATTTCATTACCACTGTCAGCCTATGTAGAGACAACAAATTCAGATGAAGGCTGGATATAATCGTTTGAGTCATGTTTAGTATAATCACCTTAATATTAGTTGTGTGGAATATTAATATGATAATGATGGTTGCAAGTTCTTTCATTAATTTGTATATATTAATATCTAGTTGTCCATTGGCTTGAATTGATGGAGAGGTTGAAACTGTCAACATTTAACTTACATTACGCTCTAGTTATATATAGCTTATTCCTATTAGATAATGTGCATGTATTGAATAGGAAAGGTCATGAGTCATGCATGAATCTAACCAGTCAATGAATCAATTAAATGCGGCCAAGATAGGATAAGAATTCATTAATCTTGTGTCTAGAATCATCTTATGTATAAATAGCCATGTAATGTTGAGGAAATATACAAGAACTTAAAAACAAAAGTGTTTTATCTCTTTACTCCCATATCAAAAAATATCCAACAATTCCCAATATCATCATAATACTATGTAGATAGTGGTCGAAGTTATATGTTTTGTTCTTAAAAATTGCGAGTTTAATTATACAATCAAATTGCAATGAAGTTTGTCAAAAAACCAAACGAATTTGACACAAAAATTTGTGGGAAGACGGATTTCAAAACATTTTCCACACTAACCTGAAACATGATTCGATATACATTTCAGCACTAGCCTGAAATCCAAATTTAACATGATCCATAACCTAATTATTCTTAATCTACTCATCTTGTGAACTCAATTTCTGAAATGGTCCCATTAAACATGAAAAAATAAAGAAATCATATTAGTCCACATTTTTTACAAAGAGATAGCTAACGGTTCGATGAAGGCACTTTCAACAATCAATCATAATGACCGCAACAAAATAAAACGAAACCTATCATTATAAATTGGTTGTACAATAGTTATAAACCACAAAAAAATGGGAACTAAACTCATTAATCAACACTACTCTGTTTCTTCGCCCAATAGGGAATCCGTAGACATCGGTGTTTTTGGGGCCAAAACACCGCCGAGGGTTCCCTCGTTGAAACCTACGCCACCGGCAGATACTCCTACATCAACATTGCCGTCCTCGTTCAGCTTGGCGACGGCCAAAGGAGAATATGGTAGTGTGTACGAAGGTGTTCAAGTATGTGCATCAGGTCCTTGCCAAAACTGTTTTTACCCGATATGAGATAGGAGCTGTGAGGAGTGAACTTTATTTCCGTTAAAAAAAATATCAAACTTCCGTTAAATTAGTCAGGATCGATCTATATATTTCATCGTAAAATTATACATATATAATTTGCAACAATTAATTGGTCAATAAAAGTAGTTGGTAATTTTTATATAAATTGGTTAATGTACTGTTGCAATAGTTCATATCACATATATTTGAACTTTTTTATTGGTTGCAATATATATTTTTTGTGGATGAAGACATATTTTAACTATAGGCTATAAGCTTACAGCTAACTAAGTTGCTAGCGGGTTCTTTGGGTCATGACCCTGTACAAAAAGTTTGTTCAGAAAAATACCGAACATAATATATAGTTCTACGAGCCAAGCATGAGCTCGAAATCAAAGAAACAAGCTCTAACCCAAAACTACTTGATTGTTTAGTAGATACTTCACAATCATGTAATTCACAGTTCTACGCAGTCAATCAATAGTATAGTCAGAAAGTGTCAAAAGTCTCAAATTGTTATTAACTTTTTCTTCTTTCGCTTTCTGTATTAACTAACTCCTGCCAATTGAGATTATATATAGTACCTTAATTTGTTCTTCAAGGTTGTCTCAATCGTTTACTTCACTATGCAGCATCCATCTTGTTTCCCCTAAAATTTGTTCTTCACATGAATCTCCAAAGCATTTCGTTGTTCTGTTTCCTCTATTCCTTGTTCACCATCAACTTGTTGTTTCCTAGTCAGGCCCAGCCCGGTGGACTGAGCAACCTATACCAGGCATGCGGGAACACATTCAGCTGTGGCAATAAAATCACCGGAATTATGCACCCTTTCCGGGGACCCAACGACCCTCCATACTGTGGCCACCCAAGTTTCGTACTCACGTGTGATGATCAAACTAATGTAACCAACATCAAGATCATGAACACAACATATCGTGTCCTGGAAATCGATCAGACCGACAAGATCATGAGGATTGCGAGGGCGGATGTGATGGAGGGGACTTGCCCAAGAGATCTGGTGAACATGACTCTTGACCACACCATCTTCGACTACGATTCTTCGTGCAGGAATTTCACGTTTTTCTATGGCTGCCCTGCTTCCGAACCAGTTGGTTTTATCAATATTCCGTGTGGTGGGGGTAAGGGAGCATATGTTGCATCTGGGACTTACGGCCCTGGAATTTGTAATACTAGTGTTGTAGTTACAGGAAGTGGGCTTAAAGGTGAAGAAGGGGTGAGTTATGGGGTGGTGCGTGAAGCCCTCCTAAAGGGTTTTGAGATAAAGTGGAAGATCGATACCAAAAGCTGCAGTGATTGTGTGGCATCAAAGGGGCGGTGTGGGACCAATTTAGGGACGAATCAGACGGTGTGCTATTGCCCTCATCCACCATATATTTCTGATACTTGCACCTTGCCTGACAATGGTACGTAAGCCTTCTGCTTTTATATTACAATTAAGGGTCGTGCTAGGGAGTCCCGAGTACACCTGTGTACCCGGATTTTCGACGGTCTAGATTCGCTCAAGCTTTCATCTCCACCGTCCAACCCTCCATCTCAATTGTCCAGTCATCACCCTCCACCGGCGACCTCTTCAGCTGGTTTTTCCCCTTTTCTGTTAAAGTCAAAGCAATCATTACTTCTTCACACCCCCTTCACACCCTCTCCACGCACTATTCCCCCATTTTTAAAGTATGTGTCCATTGTTCTTCAAGGTCGAGCACCAAAGCTTTTTTCTACAGATTTCCTTCTGATTCATGGTTTATTGGAACTACATCTTTTATGGATTTTAGATTTTTATTCTTCTCTTTTAATTCCCGAGTATCCGACTATGTTGTGTGTTGTTATCTCCGGCGAGCTTGAGTTATTTCTTTCCATTTTCGGTATCGGAATTTCAGGAAACGCAGTTGTCCGGCGACATGTTTTCCTCTCCAGCAAATTTCAGGCGGCAATTTCGTGAAGTGTGAACTCTTCGCCACAGTGGATTTTGAAAGCACACAATAAAGAGAGAGAAAAAATTAGGGATTTTCAAAAAAATGGTAGGTGAAACAAATAGCACCAGAAATTTCAAGGGATCTCCCAATAATAATAATTTTGGTTCAGCTTTAATATTTTAGGAAAGTTTGTAAAGTTGAGTTTCCTCCATTAATGGGTTGGAGGTCCATTGACGGTGGTGCAATGAGATTTCGGGCGTGGGCTTCTCTTCTATTTCAATTTTCCGGCGTCGAGCATTTCCGCATAGTGAACTTCACTCTTCGATTTGAATCAATTGATGGAACCGGATCCTTTACATTTGAGGTCTGGTAAATTTCCTCAATTTTGTGAAATTTGGTCCCTTCATTATTATCAACAGCCCACAATGTTCCACGTCATTTATTTTTCAACCAATTCTGTATTCTCCCCTTCACCGCTGTTCTATTCCAACACCCATTCAAATTTACTCCATTCACTGTAATTCCTCTGCTTTATTAGGAAAATCTCAGTAATTTAATCTTCTCAACATGCCCAAATTGGATTCTCCCCCAACTCAGATTCAAGTTGCAATAATTATGTTGGGCAAAAGAACTTAACGAACAGCCTAGTATCCATGGCAGTGTGAAATATTTTTTTTCTTCATCGAAGAACACCATTCATGGCAGCGTGTGAAACCAGTTCTTCTCAGATTCTGCTTCACATATAGGAAATGTTGAACATTTGCTGTAAAATGCAAATAAAGGGGTTTTAATTTTTTTCCTTGAGTTTTGTAAAAAATTGATGACGTGGGGATCCAATTCCATGAATTGTAGATGAAATGCGTGGGACCCATCCCATTTTACCTTTCTCATTCACGTGAGATGCTTGCATCTGTCAATTCATTATCAACATGAATTACATAAGAATAGGTCTTGCTTCAATTAGTACTTTGGGACGCCACTTTTTAGTTTTGGGCCTCAATTGCTGAAATTAATATTCTTCAGGCCCAACTTTTCTCTCATTCTGTTCTCGATTTTAATTCTTCTCGATTCACTATAAAAATATGCTCGTGATTGCTTCCAAAAATCTCTATTTCCTACAAAATAAGCAAAGCAACCCTTTCTCTACAATTAAGCACAATGAGACAATTTAAGTATAAAAAAATGCATGAAATCTTATCCAATTAAGCAATTTAAAACACAAATTTCAAACAAAAATCACGCTAATCAGAGGTTGGTCTGATAAATGTTGGAGGTTGGTGCGAATAATTGTTAGGATGCATTTAATGGGGTTTAACGTATGATAAAAATGAAATTTATTATTCTTTTTATTGTATTATTACTTTAAGTGAATTATTAAATAATCAATATAATTTGTTTGCTAATGTGGAAATTACAATACCAAGAAATATGTTTAGAATATATTAGGATCATATTTTTTTCTTTTACCTAACTTATGACGGACATAATCTTCATTTTAAAACAAAGTATAACGTGTTAAATAAATTTTGAGATCCATAATTTTGGAAAATATTTTGGATTATATCACGGACCCACAATACTGTAAACAAATTAAAAAAAAAAGTTTCAACTTTCAAAGGCCTGCAATGCTATGCCAATCAAATCAACTCAAAAAACAACTAATAAAGTACCAGTTAAAAAAAATGACATTTGTCACTAATTGATTAGTTGAATTAAGTTTTATATGGATAAAACGAATATTGTAAATATTATGGATAATATTTATTTAATATTAAATAAAAAATATATCAAAATTCATATTTTTTTTTAATTCTCTACACATAGAGACCAATATTGACATATTTTGAAACAAAATTCGAAATTCTCTGTTTTCTACTTTGTTAGGTTCATTCCTATAAAAATTACCTAATTTAAAATATTTTTTAGGTCCTAAAACAAATGGATTAGTAAATAGACGAGTGTCATTTTTTTTCCTAAAGAAATTGCCTAATTTTGCATATTTTTTAAGTTTCCAAAAATGAATGAATTAGAAAATAGGCGATGGTCATTTTTTTTTTGTTGGATCCATGTCGACTTAGATTTGTGCAATTTATATTTTTTAAGGAATAAATATACAACTTATCTTTAATCCTGCATTATACGTGAGTTTTCCACTAGTTAATTATAATAAAAATTGTGATTAATAATAGATATAATATATTATAAGAAATTAATTATTTGAATCACAAATTTTTAACAATAACAAAACTTGCAAGATACAATTTGATATCATCCAATCCAAGAAATATTTTAGCTTTTATATATAATGAAATATAATAATACCTAAATAAATTTTACATGAAAAGGGTTGAGAAACTATATATTTTGTGACATTTATCATATATAATAAAAGATACTATCATCAATTTTTTTTTATTAGATCTAAATTTAAAAATGACAAAGTATCGAGTCATGAACCATTTTCGGGTATATAAGTTGTTTTCGCTAAAAAATATTAATTGTTTCACTGAAGAGTATTAGTTGCCTTCACTAAAGAGTCTTAGTTTAGTTTCAATAAACAACTAATATTCTTCAGTGAAACAACTAATATTCTTCAGTGAAAACAACTAATACTCTTTAGCGTAAACAACTAATATCCTTCAATGATTCATGTATGAACCAATTTCACTCTATACATACTCTTTAAAAAAATATGACTCACATACCATTTTTCCAATATTTTATTTGTTACCATATTATTTGCCATTGAAAAAAGATACTCCCTCCGTCCACCAAATTTTTACCCGCTTTCCTTTTTTGTACGTCCACCAAATTTTTACCCATTCCTCTTTTGGAAATAAACTACACTCACAAACAAAAAATGGGTCTCACAATACCCACCACAATACTCTTACTTTATCTACTTTATTCACTTTTTCAATAAAATATCAATTTTCATTAAAAATTGTGCTCTACAGTAACCGGGTAAAATTTTCGTGGACGGAGGGAGTATTATATATTGTAAGAAAGAGTATTTTTTATAGGGAAAATAGGTTTTTTTGTCCTTTAAGTTTGGTCAATTTTGTTTTTCGTCCTCTAACTTTTGACTTAATTTTTTAGTACGATAACTTTTAAAAAATTAACATTTTCGTCCTAAAACCAATAATTTTTTAGTCCTAAAATTAACATTTTAGTCCGATAACTTATGCTTTAGGACGAAAATGTTAATTTTTTGAAAGTTATCGGACTAAAAAATAAAGTTAAAAGTTAGAGGACGAAAAACAAAGTTGACCAAATTTAGAGGACAAAAAACTCAATTTTCCCTTTTTTATAAGATAATAGTTCACGATAAGTTTATCATGAAATTATTTTAAAGTATCGAAATTAAGTAATTTTATTATAAGTAGTGAATATTTAGTTGTTAAATTAGCACATAAATTCAATATTAAATATTTCATATTAAAACTACTTTGAAATATAAAATACGTGACATGATTTCTAATTTATTATTTTTATTTCATATGCGACTCATGATCTCTAATTTTATTTTATTTTTATTTAAGTTATATGAGAAAATATAATAATTTCTATTTTCTGAATTTGTTATTCTTTGATAAAAGAATTGGAATAAGAAATTAAATATTAAATATATAATAAGATGGAGAATAAGTCATACATTGGAACTTTTATAATATCTTGGAAATATAAGTTGGAGAGAGAATCAGATTTCAAATTTGAAATCATCCGAACATACACTCAAATCTCATAATTTTTGTTTAGGGGTATATTAGACCTTTTAATTGGCATTTAATGCAATAATTACCAAAATATCATATTATGAATGTCGTTAAAAAAATAACATTTGTCACTAATTGATTAGTTGAGTTAAATTTTATATGAATAAAATAAATATTGTAAATATTATGGATAATATTTATTTAATATTAAATAAAAATTATATCAAAATTCATATTTTTTAATTCTCTACACATAGGGACCAATATTGACATATTTTAAAACACAATTTGAAATTCTCTATTTTCTATTTTTTTTAGGTTCATTCCTATAAAAATTACCTAATTTAAAATATTTTTAGGCCCCAAAACAAATGGATTAGTAAATAGACGAGTGTAATTTTTTTTGGGGGATTTTTCAAGTCGACTTAAATTGGTGCTAGAGTGGTTCTCCGTTGACCCAAGTGTCTCCGTTCCAATTGGTTTCATATTCATTTATAAAGAAATTACCTAATTTTGCAGCACACTTTTTAGGTTTTCCAAAACGAATGAATTAGAAAATAGACGATGGTCATTTTTCTGTTGGGTCCATGTCGACTTTGATTTGTGCAATTTATATTTTTCAAGGAATAAATATACAACTTATATTTAATCCCGCATTATATGTGAGTTTTCCACTAGCTAACTATAATAAAAATTGTGATTAATAATAGACATAATATATTATAAGAAAGTAATTATTTGAATCAAAAACTTTTAACAGTAAGAAAATTTGCAATATACAATTTGATATCATTCAATTCAAGGAATATTTTAGCTTTAATATACAATGTAATATAATAATGCCTAAATAAATTTTACATGAAAAGGGTTGAGAAACTATATATTTTGTGACATTTATCATATATAGTGCGTACACCAGCGAATTTCGCTGACTGGAAAAAAATTGTTATTATTACTTCAAATTATAGATATATATATATTTTTAAATATCTTAATGTTATTGATATATAATATTAAAATTATAATTACAATTCAATAAATAATAAAAAATATTAAACATGAATAAATAGAATCTTTGAAAAATATTAACTAATTCACACATTCAATCTCAAATTAGTATAACAAAATATTATTTAAAATTTGCATGCCCAGTTTTCCCCCATGGTAAGAAAATACAATAACAATCGAATGTAAAAGTTTAAAACTAAAGATAAAATCACATATATCAGATCTAAAGGTAACATTTTACAAAAAAAAAGATTTCATAATTAAAATAAAATATTGTGTAGATGTTTGTGTGGGAACAATTGATTAATACTCCCTCCGTCTCAAACTCGTTTGCTACATTGCCAAAAAGGTCCGTCCCATACTCGTTTGCTACATCCATTTTTGGCAAAAAATTACAATACTTTTTAATATTATATTCCACCCACAAACACTAATGTACCTTTATTAACCAAACATAAACCCATTAACCCATTACTAACAAACCCCACCCCCATTATTTCTGTCGTCACTTCCCCTCATTATACCCTACCCCAATCATCTCTCTCTCTCTCTTCAATGGTGATTTTTCATTTTCCGGCAATTTCATCTCCCCCACATGATTCCCTCTACGATCTTTTGCCCCCCACCCCTGTGGCCGAAGGCACTGAGTCGATCCATTCTTATTGTTGGGTGAATATGGAAGACGACACAATCGTGTCTGAAACTCTTTTCTCCGATCCCATCGGGTTTGGGTCCGATTTTGAGTCCGATCTGAAGGGATTTGGGCCTGATTTCGAATATGTGGCGCTGAAACTTGGTGTAGGATCTCCGGCGTTCAGTGATAAAAAATATTGGCACTGTGCATCTCGTAAGCGGTTTGTGGATGTAATGGGCGTTATGGTTCCATCGGTTGTGCCTCTAATTTACAGGTTACTCTATTACTCTTTCGGTTTTAGAGTTTTATTTAGTATGGTGTTGGGTTGCTAAAATGATGAATGCATGTGTTATGTTGGTATTTTTCCTGACATCAGTGATGTTATTGTTGGTATTATTGATAATTTCGGTGATGTATAAGTTGGAATATGTGATTTTCTGTGAAAAATCATGATTTTTTCTGGTATTTTTTATTTATTTGGCTTAACACATCCATTAATGCAACCTCTAGGTAAAAAGAAAAAAAAACGCCTAGAGTAGAAGGCTTAATGTCTTGTGTTCATCACCCTGTGATGTTAATATAATCTGAGGGTCATATGCATAAAAAAGATGAAGTAAATGATGACATTGATGAGATTATATGGCCTTATTGCTCATATTTAGTGAAGTATAAGCTGGAGTGTGTGATTTTCTGTGGAAAAATCAGGATTTTTTCTGGTATTTTTGATTTATTTGGTTCAACACATCCATTAATGCAACCTCTAGGTAAAAAGAAAAAAACGCCTAGAGTAGGAGGCTTAATGTCTTGTGTTCATCACCATGTGATGTTAATATAATCTGAGGGTCATATGCATAAAAAAAATGAAGTAAATGATGACCTTGATGAGATTATATGGCCTGATTGCTCATATTTGGTGAAATATAAGATGGAATGTGTGATTTTCTGTGGAAAAATCATGTTTTTTTCTGGTATTTTTTATTTATTTGGCTCAACACTAACATTAATGCAACCTCTAGGTAAAAAGGAAAAAAAACCTAGAGTAGGAGGCTTAATGTCTTGTGTTCATCCCCCTGTGATGTTAATATAATCTGAGGGTCATATACATAAAAAAAATAAAGTGAATGATGACATTGATGAGATTATATGGCCTAATTTCTCATATTTGGTGAAGTATAAGCTGGAATGTGTGATTTTCTGTGGAAAAATCATGATTTTTTCTGGTATTTTTTATTTATTTGGCTCAACACATCCATTAATGCAACCTCAAGGTAAAAAAAAAAACTAGAGTAGGAGGCTTAATGTCTTGTGTTCATCACCCTATGATGTTAATATAATCTAAGGGTCATATGCATGCAAAAAAAAAAAAAAAGTAAATGATGATTTGGTACTTCCCAAAGCATTTCAATTAATGTTAAGCATCAAAATACAATATTCATGATTACTGCTTAAACAAAACAAAATTCTTCCTCCTTCTATGTTTATGCAGTAAACATGTACGCAAAAGTTTACTTATAAGAGCACTACTAATATCCCAAGTCCCTCATTAGAGTATCCACTTCATATTTGCTTTCAACTTGATTATGAGGCAACATTAAGTACTCAATGCATTCCTTAACTAAATTCTCATCTACTTCAAGGCATTCAGGGAGTATTCCTTCCCTGATAAGTCTTTCCTTGTCCATGTATGGTGCTGCGAAACTGTTGTCCCCTTTAACTTTCATTATCTCTATGCAATAGCCCTGCAAACTTAGAAAAACATTGTTTAGAGTAACGGCTGTTAGTTGGTCAAATGATTGAGCAACATTTGCAACTAGATCATCAACAGTTTTAGCTTTCTTTTTATGTTGTAGTGACTGAATTGACCTAAACCACCCCAAGTCATTTATGTTTGTGTCTGGGGAATTGGGTGGTTGATAGAACAATTGTATGTTGAATCCATCACTACATGCTACTGCTCTGAAATCTGGATCATTGTTGGATAAGTGGGGTCTTGCGTTGTCTTGCTGGATAAAAATTTCTCTACTTGCATTAGTAGGCCACTTTGATTTTAGAGCTGGTATAATCTGCAATATAAGTAGAGTAACCAACATTGTTAAGGATACTTGCTATATTTATTAACTAAAATGATGACAAATTTCTGATAGTACTTGATAAATAATTAAACAAGTAACCACCAATGTATAGGATACTTTCTAATTCAATACCTGATTGATAATGCAGCTCTTGGTTATTTGCTTTGTGATTGACTCAATATTTTTAGTCTCCAATGTGCCTCCCAATCTGTTCTTGTTGTTTCTTACTGCTGGAACTTGTTCTGTGAAGAGAAACATCCCTATTTTTCCATCAAACAATAGTGTTCCATCACTTGCAAATAGGGGTCTCCCCACTGCACACATGAACATGACTTTGGTGATGAACCTTTTACTTTTACAACTCCTATAAGGGTCAGTTTCACCTAGAACTTTGTAGCATCTTTGAGTTGTTTTTGTGATGAAAAACCATTTTTCATCAATGTGGATAACATTGTGCATGCTTGTAAACTTGGTACCCTCTCAACATGCTGACTTGAAGCGAATGTACTAACTTCTACTAGTCGCTCACCCGCAAGCGGACGGGTTCACTGTAGTATGAGTAAGTATAACGGCCAAGTATATCGAACCCACGAGATGGTGTGTATGCGAATAGATCCCTGAAGATCTACGCGTCGTAATTAATATGAGTGTGTTGTTTTTTTGGTTTTTGAAAGATTAATTGAAACTAAAATAAACTAATTTTACTAACGAATGAAGAGACGAATTACAAAGGGTTGTTTTCAAAAATAAGGTGGTGATGCTTAGGATAGAAATCCCTACGTATACTAACGGAGCAGGTACATAATCAAAATAACTGTGACGCGCAAGAAATAACCTAAGTAAAAGAATGCAAGGTGAAAGCTCAAGATTCTAAACCCTAATACTTTACCCTAACACTCCCCTTCACTAATCCATTAACAAATTAATAGATTATGCTTAATTAATGAGACCCTAATTTAACTAAGGTGATGCGGTCGTCCTCCTTCGCTAAACCGGTAGATGAATTAATGACTTGAAGCGATTTTACTAACTTCTACTAGTCGCTCACCCGCAAGCGGACGGGTTCACTGTAGTAAGAGTAAGTATAATGACCAAGTATTATCGAACCCAAGGGATGGTGTATATGCGAATAGATCCCTGAAGATCTACGCGTCGTAGTTAATATGAGTGTGTGTTTTTGGATTTTTTATAGAAAGATTAATTAAAACTAAAATAAACTAATTGAACTAAAATAATAAAGCAGACGAATTAACTAAGGGTTGGATTCAAATAAGAGATGGTGATGCTTAGGATAGGAATCCCTACGTATACTAACAGAGCAGGTACATAATCAAAATAACTGTGACACACAAGAATTAACCTAAGTCTAAGAATGCAAGGTGAAAGCTCAAGATTCTAAACCCTAATATTTTACCCTAACACTCGACTTCACGAATCTACTAACAAGTTACTAGATTGTGCTTAATTAATGAGACCCTAATTTAACTAAGGTGATGCGGTCGTCCTCCTTCGCTAAACCGGTAGATGAATTAACCTTTCCTAAACCTTCTCGTTAAGACTACTCGTTGTTAAAGAGTGATACGATCGTCCTCTCTCTAACATCTTTCAAACAAAATTCAAGAGCGAAGTCTAGATTAATTTTAAGAATTCATTAACCAAGAGAATTAAAACCCAACGTCACAAGTTACTCTAATTACGTACCCACAACCTACTTCTACGAGTTCATCCTACCCTAAGCATGCAAGGGTTTTAGCTAGACATAGATTTAACATAAACAATAACAATTAGACAAGTTACGAACATGAACATGGTAATTAAAACGAAGAACGATCGAACATAAACTGGGGTTTTAAGATATAAAAGAATACTGAAATTAATTGATAAAACGACGTCTCAACGTATTAAAGAACAAAAGTTATTAAGAAACGAAACTAAAGTGGGAAATCGTAACGTGAATTCGTAAACAAAACCTCAAAACCGTAAAATTATACTTTGCTCATCTCTTCTCTTCCTTCTCTCTCTCAAAATTCTCTATAAAGTGATGTCTAAAAGTCGGGGATCTTTCAAAACATGTTTGGAAGAGGTATATATAGGCACGGGTCGAAACGGGAGTTAATGGGCCGAAAATACGCATCCGGAGGTAAAAATCCAAGGTTGCTCGAGCAAAACGCTCGAGCGGTCCCGCTCGAGCAGTGTAGCTCGAATGACACAATCGCTCGAGCGGTTCCGCTCGAGCCGGTCGAGCGATGAAATCTCACTGTATGTTTTGGGCGCTCGAGCGATTCGCTCGAGCGGTGGCGCTCGACCTAGTCACTCGAGTGACTTCCAACTCCTCCCAACTGATACTTTTCCTCGTCCGCACTAATACAAATCGTATTTCTTCAATATCTTCTCATCCGGGCATCCGTTTGAGTCGATTCAATACGAACTCCGTTTTTTGTCCTCTATTCACATATGAGCATCAAAGAGACAAATTTATCAACGTATAGAAATAATGCTAAATTGACTCTAAATACTCTATAAACTCGACCAAGATTGGGTATTTCAAGCTACGAATCATGACAATTTCACGCCTAATCAATCCCCCCAAACTTACCATGTTGCTTGTCCTCAAGCAAAGAAATAATAAGTCAAGTGAAATTGTTAGGAATGAGTAAAAAAAAAAATCAATTATGCAAGCTAATGAACTCAAGCTTCGAAAGTCAATCACCCGTATACTCGCTCACTTTCTTTTATCGTACTCATGCAACAATGACAAGAAACCCCAAGATCAAGCATGGATGTGCACTCAACGATGTGTTTCACTCCCTCACAAGTGTATATCAATGATAAAGGACTCACTCAACAATCAATCACACATATCGGCAGCCATAGGCTTGTAAGCACTCTCAACTCCGACCATACTCTAGAAATCAATGCCGAATCAAAAAGGACTTTTCTCAAGGTTGTAATGTAGGCTCTTTGGACAGGTGGGATAACAATATAAGGTAAAGTGACTAAAGTGAATGGAGAATAGAAAATCAAACTTTGGCACTTCGAGATTAGGAACAGACTACTTCAAACATATTCAATCAACACTCTTTCAATTCCACTTCTCTCAACACTTCAATTTTTTTTCTTTCTCTTTTCACTTTTTTTTTTCAATCACTTCACTTTTTTTTTTCTCACAAACACATGAGCTCATTTTTTCTTTTGCTCATTCTTAATTTTTTTTCTCTTTTTCCCACATCTCATAACTTCATCACACCTTCTTCTCATATTCACTCAACAAACAACCTTTTCCTTTTTCAACTCAATTCACTCCCTTCACATTCACACTTTCCTATTCTCCACTCAATTTGAGACAAAAAGGCTTAGGAATTGGAATAGTGTTCATATGTGCTAGCAAATAAAATAGGCTTTAGGCTCAAAGGGGCTAGCAAGGGATTCAATGTCATTGGTAAGGAAATTTTTGGCTAAGTGACTCAATAAAAACAATGATGGCCTAAGATCACTTTCGGCATATCTAACTAGACACAATCAAGAAGCAAGAGCACACACAAGTTCTGGCATCCTCTAAGGTAACGATTCACTCACAAACGAAGAGATTAAATCATGCATTTAAATCTCATAAGGCTCAAATCTCACAGCTTTCACATCCATGCTAGTCCTAATGCATTCTCACTCTCATCACACAAGTACTCAAAAGAAAAATTCACAAGCATACAAGTTCTTTCTCAAATCAGCTCAAACTCAAACACTCACACAAAAGAATTTCTAACTCACTCTTACTACTCACTCTACTTATCAAATCATACTCAAAGATAGCAATCAACAAGCATAAGATGATTGATAGGCATGAAATATGCAATCGCGAGTCAAATCAAAATCACCCCAAGGAGTATCTCAACTAACCAATAACCAATCAAACTCAACTCAAAGATAAGGGCATGCATGCATGTGCAATGTAATCATAAAACAAATAAAAAAACTCCACCCCCCCAAACTTCGACCTTGCTAGAGGTCTAAGTTTGGGGTTGTGGGTTACCTCAACCAAATAATTCAATTTCTCTCAATAGCTTTGCACATTCCCTTGTCTCAAGTTGGTTCCTTCAATCTCCGCTTCTTTGATACCTTTACTCCTTTAGAGACAAGCCTACAAGCAACTTACTCAAATACGAGGTTAAACATACGACTCAACAACATCCTAGTAACATAAAAGGAAAATAACTAAAAACACTCAAAAGCAAATAAAAAATGGGTTGCCTCCCATTCAGCGCTATTTTTAAGGTCCTCATGCCGGACCAAGCTCAAAGGAGCATATGGGACATCAAATTCAAATTTACCTCCCTCACTCTCATAAGAGTGGTGTTTGAACTCCTTTCCTTGATCCCCCACCATCATGAGCCCTTTTGCTTCCTTCCCCACCTCAAGTGGTATAGGTCTCAACTCCTTCTCACCTTTATCTGGAGGAGTCTTACTAAACAATTTCTTGAGTTTGGATTTTTTCTTCTTAACTCCTCCTTTCCCTTCTAACTGGACCACGTCCACTTTCTTCACCTCTTCATCCTTCAACTTCTTCACTCTATCCCTATCAAAAGAATCAAGATCATAACGCTCATGGGTTAAATAATCAAGTGAAGGACTAACAAAATCATGAATATCAGAAGGATTAGGGATAGAAGGCGTGTCTTCAACACGAGGATCAATTGCATCCATGCAATACAAGCTATCATCCTCCTTCGGGTGCTTCATGGCTTCATATAGGGAGATCTTCACTTCTTGATCATCTACCTTCAACGTAATCTTCCCATTTGCCACGTCTAGCACCATCCCCGCCGTAGCTAAGAACGGTCTTCCCAAGATCAGGGGCACGTGCTCATCTTCCTCCATCTCTAGCACTACAAAGTCGGCTGGAAAAATGTGATCTCCAACTCTCACTAGGACGTCTTCAACCACACCTTGAGGTCTAGTAATAGACCGGTCGGCAAGTTGAAGCGTCATCATTGTGGGTTGAAGTTCAACACCTTCCAACTTCTTGAAAAGCGACAGTGGCATCAAATTAATGCTCGCCCCGAGGTCGCACAACGCTCCCTTCTTGATCTCGTTCCCGATATCACATAGGATCGTGAAACTACCGGGATCCTTCAGCTTTGGTGGAAGCGCCTTGTGCACTAATGCACTCACCTCGTGGTTCAGCTGCACCAACTTCGGCTCATCCACTCGTCGTCTCTTCGCGATCAAGTCCTTCAGAAACTTGGCATAGTGCGGCATCTGTTCCAAAGCATCATAAAAAGGAATATTAATATGCAATTGTTTAAAAACATCAAGGAACTTAGCAAATTTTTCATCAAGCTTCTTTTTCATGAAGCGCTGTGGATACGGGACGGGTATCACAGATTTGGGTACCCCTCATTCATCTCTTTCTGTTTCTTTCACTTTCTCCCTTGCTTCCTTTGCTTTCTTCCACTTTGGAACTCTCTCAACCTCCTCACTTTCCTTGCCCTTCTGGGACTCATCCATATCTTCATGCTTCTCAATTCCTTCACTTTCAATCCCCTTCTCAACTTGGGGCGTCTCAGAATCAGCAGGCATCTGAGGACCTTCATAGTTGGTTCCAATTCTTAGCTGGATCGCCTTGCACTGCTCTTTCGAGTTCCCCTCCGGCATTCTATTCACTGACTTTGCAATCTGGCTCATCTGGAACTCTAAAGAAGTGAACCTTCGATTGTTCTCTTGTTGAGTTCTAGTCCACTCAACATTCATCTTCTGGAGCTCTTGATCACGTTGATCACCCTTCTTATGCAACTCCTTCACATCATACTCCAAGGATGACAACCGCTTGCTCCCTTCCTCCACCTTCTGAAGGATCGCTCTCAACATCTCCTCGGTTGATGCACCGCCTTCTCCACCAGGAGGTTTAGACCCCGGATCAACACCTGCAGGAACAGTAATACCAGCTTTTGGGTTAGCATAAGAAAAGTTCTCATTCTTCCTCCATGTGTTTTGAGGAGGCTGCTGGCCTCCTTGAACTCCTTGTGTGTTCCTCCATTGATTTTGAAGTGGTTGTGGGTCTGGAGGTACAAATGGTTGGCCATAAGAAGGCCTTCCATACTGATTACCACCTTGGTAGCCATTCTGGTTGTAATACGGACCTCCCATGTAATTGGCTACCTCTTGCTGCCCACTTGGTTGGTCTACTCTCTCATTCTCTACTGCATGCTCTCCACCCAAACTCTTCCCCAACTCGAGGTTGTTGATCTTTTCCATCATGGCCATCAATAGCCTTCTCGTTCCTTCTCCCTCTTCAACCTGATGCACCCTCTGAAAATCTGCATCCACCCCCCAAGCACCGGCATTCGTGACAATGTTGTCCACGATTTCCCTACACCTCTCTATGCCTTGGTTCAAGAATGCTCCGCCCGCACAAGCGTCTAAATGGTCTTGCCCCGCCTTGTTGGCACCACTATAGAAGAACGCCATAATGTCTCCCTCATTGTACCCGTGCTGCGGGCACTCAATCAGCATGTTTGAGTATCTCTCCCACGCTTGACGTAGGTCCTCTCCTTGCTTCTGGCGAAAGGATGAGATCTCAATTCTAGCCTTGATCGTCCTAGATGGAGGGTAGAATCGCTCGAGGAACAGACGCTCGAGCTCGGCCCAAGTGGTAATACCTCTCCGCGGAAGCGTATTATCGTACCACTCCTTGGCTATTCCCGTCAATGAAAATGGGAACAGCCTAAGCCTCTTGGCATCTTCAGACATGCCATTATAATTAAATGTTGAGGCTATCATGAGAAAGCTCCTCAAGTGAGTGTGAGGATTCTCCTTCCCGATCACTCCTTTGAACTGATTCTCGGTAAGCAGCTTTAAAATCCCCGGGGATATCGAGAAGTTGTTCGCCTCAACAGGAGGTAAAGCCACTCCATCATAGTACCGTTGTGGCTGTGCTGCAAACCTCTCTCGAATAGCCATATTGTGGTCTACATTCTGAGGAACGTGTTGAGGATTAGCAGCTGGTACGGGTACTTGTTGGGGTGGTGGTTGGTAAACAGGTGGTTGGTTGTGGACAGGAGGTGGATGATATGGATATGGTGGGTAAGGATAAGGTGGGTATGGGTAATGTTGGTATACTGGGTTGTTAAAAGGGTTATTTGGGTTTTGTGGGTAAGCAGGGTTATGAGGATTATGAATAAGGTTCTGAGCTGGATTCCCTACGTTTCGTGTATCCGGGTTTAGGCTCTGGCTATCCCCTAATGGAATTTGATTCTGGCTACCACTAACTCCAGTGCCTTCAACTCGGTCTACTGCCTGATTGAAATCGTTGGCAGCATCGTCTAACTCATTATTGATATCCATTGGTTCCTTTCCTAAGTCGGCAGCGTTCATCCTTCTCAAGAAGGCTCGGTTCCTTCTGGCTATTGTCTCAGGGTCCAACGGTATTCTCTCTTCGCTCGTATTGCCTTGTGAGCGTGTTTTCATAAACCTGACACACTAGCAGAAGGATCAAAACGCAACTGCCGATTGAATAAAAAAAATAAAAAAAAAATAGAAAATAAATCACCCACTACTAACTACTAAGCTATCTACAAGTCCTATTCAAAAGGCATATAACGCCATCCCCGGCAACGGCGCCATTGACTTGAAGCGATTTTACTAACTTCTACTAGTCGCTCACCCGCAAGCGGACGGGTTCACTGTAGTAAGAGTAAGTATAATGACCAAGTATTATCGAACCCAAGGGATGGTGTATATGCGAATAGATCCCTGAAGATCTACGCGTCGTAGTTAATATGAGTGTGTGTTTTTGGATTTTTTTAGAAAGATTAATTAAAACTAAAATAAACTAATTAAACTAAAATAATAAAGCAGACGAATTAACTAAGGGTTGGATTCAAATAAGAGATGGTGATGCTTAGGATAGGAATCCCTACGTATACTAACGGAGCAGGTACATAATCAAAATAACTGTGACACACAAGAATTAACCTAAGTCTAAGAATGCAAGGTGAAAGCTCAAGATTCTAAACCCTAATACTTTACCCTAACACTCGACTTCACGAATCTACTAACAAGTTACTAGATTGTGCTTAATTAATGAGACCCTAATTTAACTAAGGTGATGCGGTCGTCCTCCTTCGCTAAACCGGTAGATGAATTAACCTTTCCTAAACCTTCTCGTTAAGACTACTCGTTGTTAAAGAGTGATACGGTCGTCCTCTCTCTAACATCTTTCAAACAAAATTCAAGAGCGAAGTCTAGATTAATTTTAAGAATTCATTAACCAAGAGAATTAAAACCCAACGTCACAAGTTACTCTAATTACGTACCCACAACCTACTTCTACGAGTTCATCCTACCCTAAGCATGCAAGGGTTTTAACTAGACATAGATTTAACATAAACAATAACAATTAGACAAGTTACGAACATGAACATGGTAATTAAAACGAAGAACGATCGAACATAAACTGGGGTTTTAAGATATAAAAGAATACTGAAATTAATTGATAAAACGACGTCTCAACGTATTAAAGAACAAAAGTTATTAAGAAACGAAACTAAAACGGGAAATTGTAACGTGAATTCGTAAACAAAACCTCAAAACCGTAAAACTATACTTTGCTCGTCTCTTCTCTTCCTTCTCTCTCTCAAAATTCTCTATAAAGTGATGTCTAAAAGTCGGGGATCTTTCAAAACATGTTTGGAAGAGGTATATATAGGCACGGGTCGAAACGGGAGTTAATGGGCCGAAAATACGCATCCGGAGGTAAAAATCCAAGGTTGCTCGAGCAAAACGCTCGAGCGGTCCCGCTCGAGCAGTGTAGCTCGAATGACACAATTGCTCGAGCGGTTCCGCTCGAGCCGGTCGAGCGATGAAATCTCACTGTATGTTTTGGGCGCTCGAGCGATTCGCTCGAGCGGTGGCGCTCGAGCTGATCGAGCGCAAGAACAGTTCTGTAAGCTTAGGCGCTCGAGCAATGCGCTCGAGCGGTGGCGCTCGACCTAGTCACTCGAGTGACTTCCAACTCCTCCCAACTGATACTTTTCCTCGTCCGCACTAATACCAATCGTATTTCTTCAATATCTTCTCATCCGGGCATCTGTTTGAGTCGATTCAAAGTCCTACGAACTCCGTTTTTCGTCCTCTATTCACCTTGAGCATCAAAGAGACAAATTTATCAACGTATAGAAATAATGCTCAATTGACTCTAAATACTCTATAAACTCGACCAAGATTGGGTATTTCAAGCTACGAATCATGACAATTTCACGCCTAATCAATCGGTGAATAGGTGATGTTTAGTGATTGCTTCTATAGATGATTGGAAACTTGAATAGTTATTACTTATCGATCGTGTACTTGATTCTCATGTGATGATGAACACCCGAACACATCTCTTTTGTTTGTTTAGAAAATCCCTAAAATTAGTAATTGCTTATTGCTTTCATTTAGTTATTTTCTTTGATTTATTTAGTTGCTTTCATTTGTGTTTTAATTTCGAGAAAACCCCGATCCTAAACCTTGATCCGCACTACAATTACGCGACAACGTATAATATTAGGGGTACACTAGCCACTAGTCCCTTGGTTCGATATTTAACTTGGTCAATTGCCTTACTATAACAACGATCTCGTACACTTGCGAGTAGTTGAATTTGTGCTTTAACAAATTTGGCAAACACTAACGGCGTCGGTTGGAAATTCCAGAAATTCGGCAACAACAACCGGTTCAACGGCGTCAAATTGAACAGAAAATTAATGAAAATAAGGTCTCGGTTAGAAATTGGAATAAATCGGTGTTCGAAATCGAATTTAAACGGAATGAAATTCGAACAATAGAGGAAGGAAATCAACTCACTGGAGATTGAGGAGGAGGAGGCGGCGGCGGCGGAGCTAGCTTCGGCGGCGACGCGGCGGCGCTACGGTTGAGGCGGCGACGCTCGGCTTTGCACGGAGAGGGAGAGCGACTGGAGGCAGGGGAGCTTGGAGGAGGGAGTCGCGGCCTGGGGCTTCGTCGCGGCGGCGGAGGAGCTTTGGCGGCCGGAGAAGGAAGAAAAGAGGCGGAGCTCGGCGGTGGGCGACAGCGGCTGAGCGGGAGGCGCGACGGTGAGAGAGGAGAAAGAGGAGCTGGGTCGCGGCTGGGCTCCAGCGGTTGGACGGAGCTGAGCACGGCGGTGGGCGACGGTGGCGTTCCGCGGTGGACGTTCGCCGGAGGAGGAAGGAGGCGGAGGGCGGAGAAAGGAAACCGAAAGAGGAGGAAGAATTTTGAGAGAGAAAATTTTTAGTGCGTGAATGAAACAAATGAGGAGAGAGAGAGACAATTCTTCCTTTTATACTCCTTTTTTTCCAAGCCTTATCTATTCCCATTTAATCTTATCCAAAATTTGATATTTTTGTTCCCAACTGATACGGTTCAGGGATCGTTTGGTTCACGAGTGTAACCCCGATTCAAAAATTAATACAGTTTTAAAACTCAATTAATATTTTATTGTATTTTGATTTTTCTCAATAAATTAAACGGATCGAAATCCTTAATTTAATTTGAATAATTAATTTCTCGCAGTCCTTTATTCGTTTGAAAGAATTCGATTTCTTTCTTCGAATTTAGGAATTTATAAAAAGGGTATGTATATTTAAATACACAAATAACACACAAAAATAATTAAAATTAAAAGAAACAAAGAAAAGAAAATAAAATAAGGCTTCTAATTAAGAAAAGGGTACAGAACGGGACGGGGTATTACATCCTCACCCCCTTAACAGAATTTCGCCCCCGAAATTCATCTCTTAGGTACTACTTAAGCATTGTGGGTATTTGGCTAGGACTTCGTCCTCTCTTTCCCAAGTCGCTTCTTCTTTCCTGTGTCGGCTCCACTGAACGAGCACTAAAGGTATCTCTCGATTCCTTAACAAGTGTAACTTCCTTCCCAAGATAGTTACTGGAATCTCTTCATAAGTCAGGTCACTGCTTAGACCTAATTCTACGTGATTAATAACGTGGTTTGGATCGCTCACGTATTTCCTGAGTGTAGATATGTGGAACACATTATGCACTCGTGATAACTCCGGTGGTAAAGCTATGCGATAAGCTACATCCCCGATTCTATTCAGGATGTCGAATGGTCCAATGTATCGCGGCTTTAGCTTACCTCTTTTCCCAAAACGGATTAGGCCTTTCATTAGTGCAACTTTGAGAAATACTTTCTCACCAATGTCAAATTGTAAATCCCTTCTTCGGGTGTCTGCATAAGATTTCTGACGGTCCTGGGCCGATTTGATCCTTTCTTTAATCTTTGCGACTATCTCAGCCGACCTTTCGACTAATTCGGGTCCGAGAATCTTTCGAATCCCGACTTCGTCCCAACAAACTGGCGATCTACACCTCTTCCCGTAGAGTGCTTCATACGGCGCCATTTGTATTGTTGCTTGATAACTGTTGTTATATGCAAACTCTACCAATGGTAGATGGCTTTCCCAACTTCCTTCAAGGTCTAGAGCGCAAGCTCTGAGCATATCTTCAAGCGTTTGAATGGTCCTTTCCGATTGTCCGTCAGTCTGCAGGTGGTACGCGGTGCTGAACTTCAATTCAGTACCTAAGGCTCGTTGCAGACTTCCCCAGAACTTGGAGGTAAAACAGGGGTCTCTATCGGATACTATTGAAATTGGTACTCCGTGCAGTCTGACTATCTCTGCTATGTATAGTTGGGCGAGCTTGTCCAACGTGTACGTCATTCTTATAGGGATAAAATGGGCAGTTTTCGTAAGTCTGTCTACGATAACCCAAATGGCATCATGATTCTTCACCGTTTTCGGAAATCCGGTGACAAAATCCATAGTGATGTCCTCCCATTTCCATTCTGGCATCTCTAGAGGTTACAACAACCCTGGAGGTCGTTGGTGATCTGCTTTAACTCGTTGGCAGGTTAAACAACTCCTGACGAATTGACCTATCGATCTCTTCATACCTCTCCACCAAAAGTTCTCTTTCAGTCCCCGGTACATTTTCGTCTCTCCGGAGTGAACGGTGTAAGGAGTGCTGTGTGCCTCTTTCAGAATTTCGTTCCTCATTCCGTCGTCCTTAGGCACACAGATTTTGTTATCGAACATTAAAGCTCCATCAGTACCCAACACGAACCTCTGAATGGTTCCTTCCTCAGCGCGCTTACGCATTCCTCTCAAGAATTTATCGTCCTTTTGCGCTCCTAAGATCCTTTCTCGTAAGGTCGGTTGTAGGGTGAACGCGTAAACCATGGAATCTACACAACACTGTGTGGAAAATTCCAAGTCTAAACGAGAGAGTTCTCCCATTAGTGGTAATTGCGTGGTCGGAACGACGCTTAGTTTTGTATCTTCCTTTCTACTCAAAGCGTCTGCCACTACGTTTGCCTTTCCAGGGTGATAGTGGATAGTGCAATCGTAATCTTTTACCAACTCGAGTCATCTTCTCTGACGCATGTTCAATTCCTTCTGCGTAAAGAAGTATTTTAGACTCTTATGGTCAGTGTAGATCTCACACTTTCCTCCATATAGGTAGTGTCTCCAAATTTTCAATGCGTGAACTACTGCGGCCAGTTCTAAGTCGTACGTTGGGTAGTTTTGTTCGTGATCCTTAAGTTGTCGAGATGCATAAGCTACAACTTTCTTATTCTGCATCAGAACACAACCCAAACCTGACAAAGAAGCGTCTGTGTAAATGACGAAACCTTCTGATCCATCTGGGATGGTTAACACAGGCGACATGGTTAGCCTCTTCTTTAGCTCTTGGAAGCTTTCTTCACAAGTTGAATCCCAAGTAAACTTCTCAGTTTTCTTGGTCAGTTTCGTCAGCGCTTTCGCAATGCTGGAAAAATCTTGTATGAACCTGCGGTAGTACCCTGCTAACCCAAGAAAACTCCGAATTTCATTGACGTTAGTAGGTGTCTTCCAGTTCATGATGGCTTCTACCTTTGCTGGGTCCACTTCAATCCCTTTTACGGAGATTATATGCCCTAAGAACATCACACGGTCGATCCAAAATTCACACTTGCTGAATTTGGCATACAACTTCTCTCGTCTCATTGTCTCTAAGACTGCTTTGAGATATTCTTCGTGTTGCTCTTTGCTCTTAGAGTACACGAGTATGTCGTCGATGAAGACAATGACGAATTGATCCAGGTACGGATGAAATACTCTATTCATCAGATCCATGAAGATCGCTGGAGCATTCGTTACTCCAAAGGGCATCACGGTGAACTCGTAATGTCCATACCGAGTCCGGAATGCTGTCTTCGGGATATCCTCGCTCTTGACCTTTAGCTGGTGATAACCAGACCTCAGATCGATCTTTGAGAATATCTTAGTATTCTTTGACTGATCGAACAAGTCTTCTATCCTCGGAAGAGGGTATTTGTTCTTAATGGTCAGTTGATTGAGACCTCGGTAGTCTATGCACATACGGAAAGTTCCATCTTTCTTTTTCACGAACAACGGGTACTCCCCATGGTGATGCACTAGGTCTGATGAACTTCTTTTCAAGCAAACCTTGCAGTTGTTCCTTCAGTTCTTCTAATTCCTTTGGAGTCATTCGATAGGGTGCTTTAGATACTGGTGCTGCCCCAGGTATCAAGTCGATGGAGAACTCTATCTGACGATCGGGAGGTAACCCGTTTAATTCCTCGGGGAATACGTCAAGATATCCATCCACTATTGGCACTTTGATGCGTAACTTATTGTCTATCTCTCCTGCTGAGATGTGAACGAGGTAAGCTTGGCATTTCTCTTTTCGTAATATTGCAGCAGCTTGGATTGCTGATATTACTCGGGTTTCTTTCTTGGTCTTGATTTCATAAAATGTGAAGCGTTGGCCATCACGAGTCTCGAGGTCGATCTCGCGTTCGATGCATTTTATTATCGCTTTGTTTCTCGTTAACCAGTCAATGCCTAAGATTATGTCAAAGGTTTTCATCTTAAGGACGTGAAGGTCGGACTCTATCAAATGATTGTCTAGCGTTAGAGGTAAACCTCTAATTTGACCCTCAATTTCCATAGTAGTTCCAGATGGAATACTAACGTTTAAAACTTTTCCTTTTTCCTCGACTAATCCTAACTTTCTTTTAAAGTTATCAGATATAAAGGAATGAGATGCTCCAGTATCAAACAATACATACGCAGGTTTTTCAAGTACAAAGACAGTACCTGCTAGCGTCTCGTGCTGCTCAAGCTGAGCTGGTCCTTTCAGGCGAAGTTGCTCTCCACTGTTTTCCCCTTCCTCTAGGATAGCATTCACGTGACCTGGCCTTCTTTGACCTTGATTAGGCGAACCTCTGACTGGGGGTCCCGCCTGACGGTTGTTAGGTGCAGGCAGCTGACGAGCCTGATAATTGTTTGCCTACTGAGGGCGGTACTGAGCGTTATTAACCGATTGACGGTTGCTGCTCGGTGGCTGAGCACATTCATTGGACTTGTGCCCTGGTTGATGGCAACGAAAACAAATTACTCCTCCCTGATTATAGGGTCCCCAGTGTCTCCTTCCACACCTTTGACAGTTCTGGTTGGCTCGAGAGCCAACAAAGTTATTTCCCTTGGATTGCGGAACTGGATTCCTTTTAAAGGGTGGCTGCCAATTCCGATTGACAGGGACAGTAGTCGGAGTTTGTTTGTACTCCAAGTTTTGACTGATCGAAACCATCAATGCTCGATGGAAAACTTCTCCATAATTTGGCACCTAAAGGCCAATTATAATTCCTGCTATCTCGGGCCTCAAACCCTGCTCGAACCTGCGAGCTTTCCTTTCATCGTCACCCACCAGATGTGGGGCATAACGAGACAGTTGATTGAACCTTCTCTCGTACTCTATCACTGAGAGAGTTTGACTTGAAGCGAACTACACTAGCTTCTACTAGTAGCTACCCCGCAAGAGAACGGGTTCACTGTAGTATGGGCAAGTATATGGACCAAGTATTATCGAACCCAAGGAATGGTATGTATGCGAATAGATCCCTGAAGATCTACGCGCCGTAGTTAATATGAGTGTAATGTTTTTGGAGTTTTGAAAGATTAATTAAAAGACTAAAGTAAACTAATTAAACTAAAGAACGTAAGAAACGAATTAATTAAGGGTTGTTTTCTAATAAGAGATGGTGATGCTTAGGGTAGGAATCCCTACGTATACTAACGGAGCAGGTACATAATCAAAATAATCGTGACAAACAAGAATTAACCTAAGTAAAAGATCGTAGAATGAAAGCTCAAGATTTCTCACCCTAATACTTTATCCTAGCAATCGACTTCACTAATCCACTAACAAGTTAATGAACTGTGCTTAATTAATGAGACCCTAATTTAACTAAGGTGATGCGGTCGTCCTCCTTCGCTAAACCGGTAGATGAATTAACCTTTCCTAAACCTTCTAGTTAAGACTACTAATTGTTATTGAGTGATGCGGTCGTCCTCTCTCTAACACTTTCGTACTAAATTCAAAGGTAGAGTTCAGATTAATTATAAGAATTCATTAACCAAGAGAATTAAAACTAACGTCACGAATTACCCTAATTACGTACCCACATCCTACTTCTACGAGTTCATCCTAACCTAAGCACGCAAGGGTTTTAGCCGGACATGGTTATAACAAAAATAAAAGCAACAGAATAAACAACGAACATAAACATGCTGAATTGAACGAAGAAAATAGTAAACATAAACTAGGGTTTAAAAAGAAAATAAATACGAAAAATTGAAATTGAATTAACTAAAACGAAATTAAAAGCATTTAAAGTAAAGAACTAAAAAGAAACTAAGAATTCGAATGCAAAACCTCAACAAAACGTAAAATAAAGCTTGCTCTCCTTTTTCCTCTCCAAAAACTAAGTCTAAAATTATTTCTAAAAGTTGGGGATTTTTCAAAACGTGTTTGGAAGAGGTATATATAGGCACCGGGTCGAAACGGGAGTTAATGGGCCGAAAATACGCATCCGGAGGCAAAAGTATATGGGCGCTCGAGCAAAACGCTCGAGCGGTCCCGCTCGAGTAGTGTAGCTCGAATGATGCATTCGCTCGAGCGGTCGCGCTCGAGCTGCTCGAGCGCTGAAATGACTCTGTATGTGTTGGACGCTCAAGCGATTCGCTCGAGCGGTTGCGCTCGAGCGCAAGAATTGTTCTGTACGTTTGCGCGCTCGAGTGATTCGCTCGAGCGGTGGCGCTCGAGCTATGCGCTCGAGTGATCTCTAATCCTTCCAAATGATACTTTTCCTCGTCCGCACTAATACCAATCGTATTTCTTCAATATCTTCTCATCCGGACATCCGTTTGAGTCGATTTAAAGTCCTACGAACTCCTCTTTTCGTCCTCTATTCACCTATGAGAATCAAAGAGACAAATTTATCAATGTATAGAAATGATGCTCATTTGACTCTAAGCACTAATCGATAACACTCAAAACATGAGTGAATTGGGCACAAAAACATAACAATTTCACGCCTAATCAACCCCCCCAAACTTACCATGTTGCTTGTCCTCAAGCAACGAAATAATAAGTCAAGTGAAATTGTTAGGAATGAATCAAGAATCAAATCATGCAAGTAATTGAACTCGAGCTTCAAAGATCAATCACCCGTATACTCACTCACTTTCTTTTATCGTACTCATGCAACAATAACAAGAAACACCAAGATCAAGCATGGATGTGCACTCAACGGTGTGTTTCACTCCCTCACAAGTGTATAAAAGTGTTTAAGGGACTCACTCAATCAATCAATCACACATATTGGCAGCCATAGGCTTGTAAGCACTCTCAACTCCGACCATACTCTAGAAATCAATGCCGAATCAAAAAGGACTTTTCTCAAGGTTGTAATGTAGGCTCTTTGGACGGGTGGGATAACAATATGGGGTAAGTGACTCAAGTGAATGGAGAATAGAAAAATCAACTTTGGCACTTTGAGATTAGGAGCAGAATCACTTCAACATTTGCAATCAATACACTTTAATTCCACTACTCTCAACACTTCAATTTTTTTTCTTTCTCACTCTTTCACTTTTTTTTTTCAATCACTTTTTTTTTTTCTCTTTTTCACACAAACACATGAGCTCATTTTTTTCTTTTGCTCATTCTCAATTTTTTTGTTCTTTTTCCCACATCTCAAAACCTCATCACACCTTCTTCTCATATTCACTCAACAAACAACCTTTTCCTTTTTCAACTCAATTCACTCCCTTCACATTCACACTTTCCTATTCTCCACTCAAATTTGGACAAAAAGGCTTAGGAATTGGAATAGTGTTCATATGTGCTAGCAAATAAAATAGGCTTTAGGCTCAAAGGGGCTAACAAGGGATCAATGTCATTGGTAAGGAAAATTTTGGCTAAGTGACTCAATAAAATCAAAGATGGCCTAAGATCACATTCGGCATTTCAAACTAGACACAATCAAGAAGCAAGAGCACATGCAAGTTCTAGCATCCTCTAAGGTGACGATCCACTCACAAACGAAGAGATTAAATCATGCATTTAAAATCTCGTAAGGCACAACTCTCACAGCTTTCACATCCATGCTAGTCCTAGTGAATTCTCACTCTTGTCATACAAGTACTCAAAAGAAAATTTTACAAGCATACAAGTTCTTTCTCAAATCAGCTCAAATTCAAACACTCACACAAGAAAACTCCTAACTCAGCCTCACAATTCACCCTACTCATCAAATCATACTCAAAGATAGCAATCAACAAGCATAAGGTGATTGATAGGCATAAAATGCTGAGTAACAAAACAAATTAATAATAGCCCAAGGAGCATCTCAAGGCACCAATAATCAATCAAACTCAACTCAAAGATAAGGGCGTGCATGCATGTGCAATGTAATCATAAAAAAAACTCCACCCCCCCAAACTTCGACCTTGCTAGAGGTCTAAGTTTGGGGTTGTGGGTTACCTCAACCGAATAATTCAATTTCTCTCAGTAGCTTTGCACATTCCCTTTTCTCAAGTCGGTTCCTTCAATCTCCACTTCTTTGGTTCCTTTACTCCTTTAGAGACAAGCCTACAAAATAAAACTCTCAAGTACGAGGTTAGACATACGACTCTAAACACCCTAATAATATAAAAAGACACTAAAAATAAATGAAAGCAAATAAAAATGGGTTGCCTCCCATTCAGCGCTATTTTTAAGGTCCTCATGCCGGACCGTGCTCAAAGGAGCTTATGGGACATCATACGCAAATTTACCTCCCTTACTCTCATAAGAGTGGTGTTTGAACTCCTTTCCTTGATGCCCCTCCATCATGAGTTCCTTTGCTTTCTTCCCATCCCCAAGTGTTATGGGTCTCAACTCCTTCTTGCCTCTATCTGGAGGAGTCTTACTAAACAATTTCTTGAGTTTGGACTTTTTCTTCTTAACTCCTCCTTTCCCGTCTAACTGGACCACGTCCACTTTCTTCACCTCTTCATCCTTCAACTTCTTCACTTCATCCCTATCAAAATAATCAAGAACATAATGTTCATGGGTTAACTTATTGAGTGAAGGATTAACAAAATCATGAATATCAGAAGGATTAGGGATAGAAGGCGTGTCTTCAACACTAGGATCAATTGCATCCATGCAATACAAGCTCTCATCCTCCTTCGGGTGCTTCATGGCTTCATATAGGGAGATCTTCACTTCTTGATCATCAACCTTCAATGTAATCTTCCCATTCGCCACGTCTAGCACCATACCCGCCGTAGCTAAAAACGGTCTTCCCAAAATCAGGGGCACGTGCTCATCTTCCTCCATCTCTAGCACTACAAAGTTGGCTGGAAAGATGTGATCTCCAACTCTCACTAGGACGTCTTCAACAACACCTTGAGGTCGAGTAATAGACCGATCGGCTAGTTGAAGCGTCATCATTGTGGGTTGAAGTTCACCACCTTCCAACGTCTTGAAAAGCGACAGTGGCATTAAATTGATGCTTGCTCCAAGGTCGCACAACGCTCCCTTCTGGATCCCGTTCCCAATGTCACATAGGATGGTGAAGCTCCCGGGATCCTTCAGCTTCGGTGGCAGCGCCTTGTGCACTAATGCACTCACCTCGTGGTTCAGCTGCACCAACTTCGGCTCATCCACTCGCCGTCTTTTCGCGATCAAGTCCTTCAGAAACTTCGCATAGTGCGGCATCTGTTCCAAAGCATCATAAAAAGGAATATTAATATGCAATTGTTTAAAAACATCAAGGAACTTAGCGAATTTCTCATCAAGCTTCTTTTTCATGAAGCGCTGTGGATATGGGACAGGTATCACCGATTTGGGTACCCCCCATTCATCTTTCTCAGTTTCTTTCACTTTCTCCCTTGCTTCCTTTGCCTTTTTCCACTTAGGAACTCTCTCCATCTCCTCACTTTCCTTGCCCTTCTGGGACTCATCCATATCTTCATGCTTCTCAATCCTTTTACTTTCAATCCCCTTCTCAACTTGGGGCGTCTCAGAATCAGCAGGCATCTGAGGACCTTCGTAGTTGGTTCCACTTCTCAGCTGGATCGCCTTGCAATGCTCTTTCGGGTTCCCCTCCGGCATTCTATTCACTGATTTTGCAATTTGGCTCATCTGGAGCTCTAACGAAGTGAACCTTCGATTGTTCTCTTGTTGAGTTCTAGTCCACTCAACATTCATCTTTTGGAGCTCTTGATCACGTTGATCACCCTTCTTGTGCAACTCCTTCACATCGTACTCCAAGGATGACAATCTCTTGCTCCCTTCCTCCACCTTCTGAAGGATCGCTCTCAACATCTCCTCGGTTGATGCACCGCCTTCTCCACCAGGAGGTTTAGACCCCGGATCAACACCTGCAGGAACAGTAACACCAGCTTTTGGGTTAGCATAAGAAAAATTATCATTCCTCCTCCATGTGGTTTGAGGAGGCTGCTGGCTTCCTTGAGCTCCTTGTGTGTTCCTCCATTGATTTTGAAGTGGCTGAGGGCCTGGAGGCACAAATGGTTGGCCATAAGAAGGCCTTCCATACTGATTACCACCTTGGTAGCCATTCTGATTGTAATAAGGACCTCCCATGTAATTGGCTACCTCTTGCTGTCCACTTGGTTGGTCTACTCTCTCATTCTCCACTGCATGCTCTCCACCCAAATTCTTCCCCAACTCGAGGTTGTTGATCTTCTCCATCATGGCCATCAGCAGCCTTCTCGTTCCTTCTCCCTCTTCCACCTGATGCACTCTTTGCAAATCTGCATCCACACCCCAAGCACCGGCATTCGTGACAATATTGTCAACGATCTCTCTACACCTCTCTATGCCTTGGTTCAGGAATGCTCCGCCCGCACAAGCGTCTAAATGGTCTTGCCCCGTCTTGTTGGCACCACTGTAGAAGAACGCCATAATATCCCCCTCATTGTACCCGTGCTGCGGGCACTCTATCAGCATGTTTGAGTATCTCTCCCACGCTTGGCGTAGATCCTCTCCAGACTTCTGGCGAAAGGATGAGATCTCAATTCTAGCCTTGATCGTCCTAGATGGAGGGTAGAATCGCTCGAGGAACAGACGCTCGAGCTCTGCCCAAGTGGTAATACCTCCCCGCGGGAGCGTATTATCGTACCACTCCTTAGCTATTCCCGTCAGTGAGAATGGGAACAGCCTAAGCCTCTTGGCATCTTCAGACATGCCATTATAATTAAATATGGAGGCTATCATGAGAAAGCTCCTCAGATGTGTGTGAGGATTCTCCTTCCCGATCACCCCTTTGAACTGATTCTCGGTCAGCAGCTTGAGAATTCCTGGAGAAATTGAAAAGTTATTGGCCTCAACTGGAGGCAAAGCCACTCCATCATAGTACCGTTGTGGCTGCGCTGCAAACCTCCCTCGAATAGCAATATTGTGATCTACGTTCATAGGAACGTGTTGAGGATTAGCAGCATGTACTGGTACTTGTTGGGGTGGTGGTTGGTAAACAGGTGGTTGGTTATAGACTGGTGGTGGATGATATGGATATGGTGGGTAAGGATAAGGTGGGTATGGGTAATGTTGGTATGCTGGGTTGTGGAAAGGGTTATTTGGGTTTTGTGGGTAAGCAAGGTTTTGGTTCTGGTTTTGGGGTTGTGTTTGTGCAGAGTTGATTGTGTCTTGTGGGTTCGGGTGTGGGCTCTCAGTTCCCCCTATGGGTATCTGCTGATTACTGCTATTTCCATTGGCACCCTCTGCCCGTTCCACAAGAGCAGTATACTCTGCAGCTATCTTGTCTAACTCCCCAAGTTCATCAGAAATTTTGTCTTTGTTTCCCGCGGCAGTAGTCATTCTTCTCAAGAAGGCTCGGTTCCTTCTGGCTATTGTCTCAGGATCTGCAGGTAATCTCTCTTCGCTCGTATTGCCTTGTGAGCGTGTTTTCATAAACCTGACACACTAGCAGAAGGGTCAAAACGCAACTGCCGAATACTAAAAAGAACAATAAAAAATAAAAAAAATAAAAAACAGAAAATAAGCACCCACTACTAACTACTAAGCTATCGACAAGTCCTATTCAAACATACAACGCCATCCCCGGCAACGGCGCCATTGACTTGAAGCGAACTACACTAGCTTCTACTAGTAGCTACCCCGCAAGAGAACGGGTTCACTGTAGTATGGGCAAGTATAGGGACCAAGTATTATCGAACCCAAGGAATGGTATGTATGCGAATAGATCCCTGAAGATCTACGCGTCGTAGTTAATATGAGTGTAATGTTTTTGGAGTTTTGAAAGATTAATTAAAAGACTAAAGTAAACTAATTAAACTAAAGAACGTAAGAAACGAATTAATTAAGGGTTGTTTTCTAATAAGAGATGGTGATGCTTAGGGTAGGAATCCCTACGTATACTAACGGAGCAGGTACATAATCAAAATAATCGTGACAAATAAGAATTAACCTAAGTAAAAGATCGTAGAATGAAAGCTCAAGATTTCTCACCCTAATACTTTATCCTAGCAATCGACTTCACTAATCCACTAACAAGTTAATGAACTGTGCTTAATTAATGAGACCCTAATTTAACTAAGGTGATGCGGTCGTCCTCCTTCGCTAAACCGGTAGATGAATTAACCTTTCCTAAACCTTCTAGTTAAGACTACTAATTGTTATTGAGTGATGCGGTCGTCCTCTCTCTAACATTTTCGTACTAAATTCAAAGGTAGAGTTCAGATTAATTATAAGAATTCATTAACCAAGAGAATTAAAACTAACGTCACGAATTACCCTAATTACGTACCCACATCCTACTTCTACGAGTTCATCCTAACCTAAGCACGCAAGGGTTTTAGCCGGACATGGTTATAACAAAAATAAAAGCAACAGAATAAACAACGAACATAAACATGCTGAATTGAACGAAGAAAATAGTAAACATAAACTAGGGTTTAAAAAGAAAATAAATACGAAAAATTGAAATTGAATTAACTAAAACGAAATTAAAAGCATTTAAAGTAAAGAACTAAAAAGAAACTAAGAATTCGAATGCAAAACCTCAACAAAACGTAAAATAAAGCTTGCTCTCCTTTTTCCTCTCCAAAAACTAAGTCTAAAATTATTTCTAAAAGTTGGGGATTTTTCAAAACGTGTTTGGAAGAGGTATATATAGGCACCGGGTCGAAACGGGAGTTAATGGGCCGAAAATACGCATCCGGAGGCAAAAGTATATGGGCGCTCGAGCAAAACGCTCGAGCGGTCCCGCTCGAGTAGTGTAGCTCGAATGATGCATTCGCTCGAGCGCTGAAATGACTCTGTATGTGTTGGACGCTCGAGCGATTCGCTCGAGCGGTTGCGCTCGAGCGCAAGAATTGTTCTGTACGTTTGCGCGCTCGAGTGATTCGCTCGAGCGGTGGCGCTCGAGCTATGCGCTCGAGTGATCTCTAATCCTTCCAAATGATACTTTTCCTCGTCCGCACTAATACCAATCGTATTTCTTCAATATCTTCTCATCCGGGCATCCGTTTGAGTCGATTCAAAGTCCTACGAACTCCTCTTTTCGTCCTCTATTCACCTATGAGAATCAAAAAGACAAATTTATCAATGTATAGAAATGATGCTCATTTGACTCTAAGCACTAATCGATAACACTCAAAACATGAGTGAATTGGGCACAAAAACATAACAATTTCACGCCTAATCAGAGTTCCTTATCGAAGGTTGACGAATTCTTGTTCTTTCCGATCCCTCAGGACTCGTGGAAAGTATCGATCCAGTATAGCTTTCTTAAAGTCCTCCCAAGTAAGGACATGTCTAGCTTCTTCGTCCATAGTTCGTTCATAAGATTCCCACCATTGGGCTGCATCTTCCATCAGTTAGAACTGGGCACAGGAGACCTTCTGTGCATCAGCCAGTGCCATGTGTCTGAAGATACGTTCCAATCCCGATATCCACTCCTCGACTTCAAAGGGATCTTCTTTCCCATCCAGCCTAGGTGGCTGCAGTCGTCGAAAGCGTTCGACAAAGTCATTCACCCTAGGCGCTATCTGAGGTATATGCCCGTACAACGGCGGAGGAGGTGGTGGAACTTGTTGCTGAAATGTAGTTCTGAAGAGAGATCAGTATTTCTCTCGCAATGTCGTTTTCTGGCGCGGCCTGTTGAGGCGGCTCAGGTTCAGCCTGAAGGGGTGGGTCTTGTTCTATCGGGTCCACGGGTTCAGGGATAGGGTTAACGCGGGGTCGTCCACGTTTACGTCTAGGTGTCATTCTAAAGGTAGTTCTGATCGAAAAGAATAATATTGTTACGATACGTATAGGTGCGAGAAAGTTATAAAAACATAACCGGATTAACCAAATCAACACAACGCTAGCACTGAAACACGTGTGGTACGTAATTCACCAGCTGCTCAATGGTACAGTGCTCACATTCGCACAGTATTCTAGGAACCAGTGATGTGTCATTAAGCGATAATCAGATAAAATATATGACAGTCAATATATAAAGCAAGTAAAACACATTGACAAGCAATGAGCACATAATAAGTATATATATATCTAAAAAGTTTTGGTTCTACGGAGTCAGTCTCCTTACATTCGTCATGGAATGCAAAAGGGTTCTAGGTAATACTATAGCATCGTGTCCTCACATCAATATGGACCACGAGCGACAAAATGAGGGGTTAGAGCTACGCTGCAATGGTCTATAAGGAAAACGACCACGCAAAAATGACTACTACTATAAGTCAAGCGGCTACCACCTATACTATATATATGCATCTACTACTATATACAAAGTCTGGTAGTCCAACTAATCATCAACCTCTGACTCTGGCGGGGGATCTATCTCTACCTCTGGCTCATCTCCCTCAAATTCGATAATCTCGGGCTCGACTCTCGCTAACTCTATTATAGGATGTGCGGCTTCTCCCAAACCGAAAGGTCCCTCTCCAGCCAGTCCACTCGCTACCCAGTAGGCGATGGAGGTATCCCGCTGCGCGAGAGCTGCCTCTAAGTGTAGGTCGGACCTCCGAGTAGCGATGTGAGAGTACTCGTCCTTGGAGACGGCAGTTGCTCTAGCCGCAACGGCCGATGCCTGTGCTAGCATGGCGTCCTCCCGGTGACCGTCCGATGTGGCCAGGTCATGCCCGGCGAGTGCAGCGGTCTGGTAAGATAGTCCGCGGTTAACATCCGCGTGCCGAATCACCCTCTGGGCCTCCACCCAGTAAGCGTCTAGGTGAACCTGAGGTCCCTGCTCTGGGTCGTCCACCCTCATGCGATCTAACAGTCCGACAGCGATGGGGCGGAAGATTTCGATCACTCCTCCCGCGAATCGGGTCGCAGCTGCGAAGTCAGTCTCGATGTGGGGCTCCGGGCCAGTCCTTGCCCTTTCACGTGACTCTAAAAAGCGGGCAGTGAAGGCATCAATGGTCTCTACTTCTAACTGCTCAATCTCTAAGTACTGGGCCACATCCATCTTAGGCTTCCTATAGGGAAAGGAAAAGTTCTAGTCAAATTTTAGTTTAAAAGGAAAATAACCGTAAAGTAAACATTTAAAGCACGAAATCAAAGAAATCACATAATATCATTTATGAAGTTCACAAATTATTCGAGCATTCTTATCAATTATTCGAGTTTCAAAAGCAACTTAGACTAGATTTTGTAGTTCCTCCTTCGTAGTACGAACGTTATTTTGAGTTATCGTAACCTTTTTGATCGGGTAATATTATGAAGTTAAGCAGTTGTGAATTTAAAGGCCTTTAAGCAATTTTATAAAAGTAGTAACGTACCTTCGAGGAGCTTGTAGACAGTAACCAGAGACACGTTTCCCTCGGAAATTTTTTTATATTTTAATACTTAAGTGATAATAAATAATTTTAGTGGAACGGAAAAACAAGATTTGGGGTTGGGTCCGAAAGTTTTGAACCTACGCTCTGATACCACCTGTAACGCCCCGAGCCCAGAATATATTAATTATATTGGATTCGAAGTGTTATTGTGATCAAAAGTCCGAACTATAAAATTTTTGAAGGGAAATTAACTGAATTGAGAGAGAGAAGTTTCATGCAGCAGATAAGTGGGAAGAAATATTATAACGTAATTGTATTTATATATATATAAAGATGGATAGAGGGTTCTGTATCTTCAGGATAATACACACTAAGTTTGGGTAATTAAAACACACGGTAAGAGTATCGCCTTGCATGGCAGTAGCGATAACTTTTATTCGGGAAATAGAAATAATAGGCATCATTGTATTAGTAGTAATATTTTAAGCAAATGGGAGACTTTGTGTCTTCTGTGTCACTGTCCTTGCTCCCCGTAATTGAAATCTGCAAGGGGGTTAGGAAAAAGGGGCGTGAGAATTGAATTCTCACTTATGGGTGATTGCAACATCATGGGATTGGTAAATCCGAAATATATTAAGTTATACTCATTAATAAAGTGTTTATTTTATTTAATCAGTTGACGTATAAATAAGATTATAAAGTTTAAACGGCATTTAAGCATATTTCGCATAATATAATTGAAATAGCACAAGTTGATTCACATTAGGGCAAAGCCCAAATCATATCACATATTATCACAAACTGACAAACCATAAACGTACTATCATTCCACTTCCAACAAAGTTACTCTTTTCAACTCCAACCAATCAACAAAGTTACTATTTTCAACTCCAACCAAAACTTACTTCATCCATCCACACAAACTCACATCATCCAACCATAACATCCTTCAAAATAAGCAAGTATCAATGGCCTTCTTCCCAGTGCGTCAAACGACAGCTGACCGGGGACCAGATCTACTTGATCAACAACCTTGATTCCGAGGGCGTCCCCGACAGCAGCCCCGGAGGTCGGATTTAAAACTCGATCCCGACTCCGTACATACTGACTTTCCACAAAACTGACTCAATAACTTTACAGAGAATAAATACTTGACTGACAACTGAACTGATTCATGCTCACGTAAGGTGTTTACTCATGCAGTGGTGATCGATTCACAAAACAACAGGCTAATATATAACATATATAGTTATATCACATAATCCAAACAGTTATATAGATAGATGTTACATTTATGTTGGATTAATTGTTTTAGATTTGATTTAATCGAGTTCAGGAAATACCGGCACGACGTTATTATTAGCAGATCAAATCAACAGATCATCACCCACCTGATTGTTCTGAGTTCCGGGAATATTGTGTAGGCAGACAGTCGAGTCCTTCGTGCGTGTTCCGAAAAGTATAGAATCCTAATAAGGAGTATTCCGATTAAAAGATTGACTTTTGAATTTGAAAAGCTTAAGAGTGTGAAACTCGAGGATTGAGTAGATTGTTGTCTTCAGAAAACTATTGAAAACTAAAGTTTTCAAAGGTTGATTTTTAATTGATAAGTACACCCCTTTTAAGAGGAGGTGTATCAGGGGGTGTATTTACTGAATTCAGTGGTGTAACAGGGGGTGTATTTACTGAATTCAGGGTTGTCCT